>JANPWX010000016.1:262623-575915 GCA_024734555.1 Trochalopteron elliotii
AGCAAAGAGCACTGTTTACCAAAGCATGTAAAACTGCTTGAGAGCAACTGTGCTATTAACTGTAGTTAGGGAACCTTAACAGGAGCTAGCTTTGGTGTTCAAAGGCTAGACTGTAGTAAATGTGATACCAGAGGGAAGTTAGAGAAAAACTCATGGTTTCCCCAGGGAAAAATGATGAAATATATAATAAAATAAGGGAATTAATGGGTGTAAGGAGATTTATTGTGAGAAGGAAGGAGCACATTGAAGAAAATGATGCTGCACAGCTTTATTATGCAACTCATAGAGCTCAGGAGTTACTATATAGTTGTACAGATCAGTACTGTTCTGAAATCTTCAATATGTAATGCCAATTTCATCATCTGAAAAATAATAAAACTGACATGGAGAAACAACAGAGATGCAACACAACACTAAGCGATTTCTCACTCATGTGAGAAATAGCTATTCAGAGAAGGACTTGTCAGCTTGGAAAAGAAATGGTGGAAGGGGGATGTACTGGAGGTCTTTAAAATCATGTGCGTGCACAGAAGGTAAACATGGAGCGGTGCGTTCCCAACAGCAGCCAGAGAGCACCAAAAGAGACTACTACCAGATGGGGTCTTCTCAGAAAACATATTTCCACATTGTGCCTCATGAGGTTGTGGAAGTGTTCAGAGTGCTGGCAAACCATACAGTTTCAGAAGCAAATCCAGCAAATTCATGAAAGCCAATTTAAGACTATCAAAAATGTACAAAACCACCTTTATCTTAGTAAAGCCCTGAACTGTATATTGCTGGACTCTGAGAAGGTACAGGGAACACTTCAGGTTTTTCTTTCCTTTGGTTCTTTTTTTTTTCAGTAATTTTGCACTGGAGAGACAGTGCTGACCTGTTACCGTGCCCGTTTCTCAAGTCGGCTAGCTTTGGCACAGGTAACACTCCAGTGGGATCTTTTCCGCTCAGCTGCCACCTGCGTGGTGATGGCTGGAGGATTGAGAAAAAGGGGGGACTCCGGGAGATCTGGGTCACAATGAGTTTATTGGAACTCTGGCGTGGAGTCCTCACCTCGAGTGTCAGCGTGCCCGAAGACCCCGGCTGACTCCCGGGTGAGACCTTATAGCTGGGGGTGTTACACAGAAAGGGAACCAATAAGATTTTACAGGGAGGTGACTCGTATCGTAAACAAACATACAAAACAACCATACAATGAACATTAGAAGGTGACAATCAGGATTTTGTCCAGTCACTCGATGCCTCTCTCAGAATCTTCCAGAAGTGGGGAGCAACCCCAAAAATGATAGACAGCAACAGGAGGCGGTCTATGAAGTGATGGACAGATAACTGTCTCTGGGGGGCAAAACTTAGGGAGAATACAGAACCAATCACAGAACTGTCACTGGGGAAAAAACAGGGATAAACCAAAAGTGGGTAACAAAAATGGGTACAGAGAACAAACTATTTTACAAAAGAACATTAACTTATGAATTAAGCTTAAAATTAAAAAATGCACTCCCACACTGACCTAAAAAGATTTTTGGTGTGGTCCATTATGCCCATTCTTACTATCATGGAGCGACTCAGATCTTGACTCCTAAGAGTCTACCAAATAGATGGTTATACTAATGCTTTTTAAGATATGTTAATCTAGTATGTAATATTTTGGCATTTATACAATTTGTTTCATTTCCAGGGCATTGGTATGGCACTAGATCTGTGGCAAGTGTTGAGCATAAGTTACTGGGTGTTTCCTCTGCTGAATGTGTGACAAACTTCCTTTCACTTATATATTCACTATATGCATAAAGTAACCAGTCAATCTACATATATATCTTTGTTTTTATTTACCTATCCTTTGTACTTCTGTCAGTATGCTACTCAGTTCTTTACTAGGCAGTAATAAAATATTTTTACCAAGGTTCTCAACTGTGCCTCAAGGAAAAGGGAGTCTTGTCTGATGCAGGGTCTATGATCTGAAGGCAAGTCTAGAAGTGGAGGTTGGGGAGATTTAAATGTACTTTGAAAACCCTCAGTAAAAATCCCCAGAGGCTGTGTGAGATTTCAGCCTTTAGCTGAAAGGTAGTAGCAGGTTTTATAGATGCTAAAGTCAAATAGTTCTGAAATGTGCAATTATACCTGTATGCTCCGATTCTACACTGGTAGAGACAATGAAAAGTAGTAATTGCAAGAAGATGTAATTCATTGTCAGAGCAGACTAGGACTACTCATGAGAGCACTGGGTTTGGAATGCCCACCTTTTTTATCACAGAAATGAATACACAGAATACTGAAACTGTCCCACAGATTTACAGTTTAAACAGTTGGAGTTTTGACCTCAAAGTTATTTTAGGATTTAATTTAAGAACTTAATTTAAGAACTTAATAATTTGATTTAAGAACTTAATTCTCAGATGGTGACTAAACTTCAGAATTCCACTGGTAGTTAATAGTTGTCTGTTCTTGTGCCAGTAGTTTCTTGCTGTCAGATACTCCTTGGCATTTATCATCCTCCAGTACTTACAGAATGCAGCACTATATTTTTACAGCTGCTATTCTGCCAGTTTGAATACATCAGGGTGTTTTAGCTTTCATGCCACAATGAACTTCTGAAAATGACAATGGCACTTATTTACATTAAGTAAATATAATGTAAATGCTCTCTAAATAGGCTTGTTATTTGGCTTGATGATATGTAATGTCATGGTGTCTATAAAGCTAGGAATATAGCATTAACTGTTACATTGACATGATTTCTTTACTGTCAGTACTTACTAGGACATACAGCTTATAGAATGGTACACTAAGAAGAAGGAGTTTTACAGGTTAATTATATTGAGAGAGGAAGGAACTGTGAAAGTTACATTTTGGTTGATCTCCTAATCAAAAAGAAGTAATAGTTCCAAAAAAGTAAAATCTCTGTAAACACCTAAATGTTTCTCAGCCATCCAAAATGTCTTGAAAAACGAAAAAAAAATTTCCATCAATGCAGTAATTTTCCAGATTTAGGTAAATTACAAAAAAGAGTTGTATTCTCAAGTGTTGCTTTGGTAATTTGAAAGACTCCTCCTCAGCCAGCCCTTAATTTATTGATATAAATTGGATGTGAACTTTGAGATGGTATTTTGTAAGGCTATATCACAGAGACAAGTTCTCAGACATAGAGTTCAGATGGTCAGCTGTATATTACTCCCTGGGACTTGACATTAGGCATATGAAAGATTCCAAGAACAAATAAGGAGGTTTGCTATTATTAAGTAAAGTCTGATTTTGTATATGGATTATTGGGTAGTGTTTGTTTGGTTGGTTGTTTGGGTGGCTGAATTTATGAGCCTATTTCCAATTTGTGCAAACAATAGCTTTAACCTTTTGTATTTATTTTTTTTTTAATCCTAAAATTCCAAATGCGAGTTATGTCCCAGATAAACAACTGCTTCCTCTAAAGTTGTAAATCCCAGTCAATCAGTTTGTGTATTGAACACCTGAACACTTGCATAAAAACTGGAGTTATCATCTCTACAATGCTGCTTGACCATTACAGATGCAGAGGTGGGAAAAAGTGCTTGGAGCAGGTACAAACTTGCATGCTGCTTTCGTGGAGAAGGCTCCAGAAATCAGCTCTGATTGTCCACGTCAACTGTCATTGTCTACTCTGACAAGGTAGACATCTTGTTTTCTCAGTAAGCCTAACAGATCTTGTCTATTCCTGTTTCAGTTTGAATGTTGATTTTTAAAGTAACATACAAAACTGTGCAGTGCTTTGGCAGCCATGTTCTATGCCATTAATACTGGACTTACAGATATACTTTACATACTCTACCCTGGGATCCTTTTCTCAGGATATACAAATCTATTCTGCAATGAATTAATATTTCCAGCTCATGAGCTCTGGGACTGTAACTGTTTGTTGATTAGTTTTCAATTAGTAAAGGAAACCCTTTCCCATCTCTCCCCATGGCTGCACCCGCCATAAACCATGCCCAGCTCGTGCGACAGCGCCCCCTGCAGCCGCGGGGGAATCATAGCACCTGCCCTGCCTGGCTGGAGCCAGCAGCGCCCCTGGCGGCTGTGACTGGAACTGCACGGAAGAGGAAAGTGCCTGTGGCCTAGAGAAGGCTGTCACTGGATCTCCAGTTCTGTTTGGTGTTGCTGCTGTTATTCTTGTTTGTCTTGTTATATATATATTCTAGTAAAGAACTGTTATTCCTTTGCCCATATCTTTGCCTGAAAGTCCCGCAATTTCAAAGTTATAATGATTTGGAGGGAAGGGGGTCACATTTTCCATTCCAGTAAAGTTCCTGCCTATCTTGGCAGACACCTGTCTTTTATATCAGGTCGATAAGATAGAGGAGGCACAGCTCAGTAGCCTCAGAGGCATTCTAGTCTCTTTGCTTCTCCACAAGCATAATGCCTCCTGAGATTGCCAACAGTGGCTTATTCCATTTTCCTCTTTTGGCTGATGCTTAAAAAGGCATGGTTTTACTTTCTCTTATGTTTGATGGAATAGTTCATTCTAAACAGAGAAGAAGAATTTCCTATCTCATATTTTTCCTATTTATTTTAGTATATAGTATGTAGACTATTAGTACATATTAGTAAAAAAAACCCAAAACAACAAAAAACCAGAAAAAGCAGATTTTTAGTAGCCATTGTGAGCAATGTTGGGAAAAAAAAGTTGCATATGCTTGTGAGATGTATTTGTCATTGTCAAAAAAGCATTACTGCTATTCTCAGTCCTTATTTGTGTTTCATGGAACATGGCAAAAATTATGAGGGACATTTATTTCCTGCCATAAAGAAAGTGCAACATTATGGATTGCATAGTCTTACAAAATTGTTGGATGCTCTCAATGAGATGATTTTGTTCATTTTCCGATGTGAAGTTCATGATTAAGAAAATGACATGAAGTAAGTCTGAAACCTTTTCCAGGAAATGAAAAAGTATTTAATGCTTTTTACTTTCAGCTGAAGCAGTGACCAATTTTATTTTCTTTTTTTACCCTGTAATTAAGAAATCACTGTTTTTATATCCACAGCTAATGTGCTGACACAGCACCAGCTTTATTTTGCTGTGATGATAGGATACAGTGATAATAGGATAGAGATCTATCCTTGTTAAGTTTTAATTCACCCAGCAAGACAATGTCTTTGATGCACTGTGACCCCAGAGGCCTATCATGGAAGAAAAGGACAACAACATACTGAAAAATAACAGCCCATCATGTAATTGAGAGTATGACTCAACAACATGCTAATAAGCAGGTGTCTGTGTCATTCATGATGGAATGGAAGGCTTATGCATTTCCCATCCGAGCAGTTTTCACTGCCTGTGGTTCAGGCTGAGACTGCAGCTGTGAAGGGGTTGAAAACCCAGTTTATCTGACCTCTGTACTAAAATTCTATTTTGAAGGTTTGTGATTTTCCCAAGCCATGTAGAACTGTGCTACTGAGCACAGGCTTCTTGCTTTTCATACGTCTTTGTGGAGATGCAGCTCTGGACTGTGAAAGACAGTATTAGCAATGAATATCCCCAATGCTTCATGATCCTACTCTCATTTGGCAAAGCCACCCAGAAGATAATGTTTAAAAACACAGTCCTCTTGTGTGTGTTCAGGCCGGTCTTTCTTGAACATGTGAGGGCAATTTAAGGTCTCCATCTCCTACTGTGAGCCTCACAGCTTACCCAAGTCTCAGGAAAAGTGATGATAGGGTAAACTTGGAGTTAAGGCTGTGAACTGAAGCAGGACTCACATTTGCTGCAGCTGACTCATCCAGAAGCAGTGGACACGGCAAAGAGAGCAGTGGTGTGAACTTATATCTCCCTGACATGAATGACCAAAGCTCATTTGAAAGCATCTGAAGTGCTTTACTTGCCAGTTAGAATTTCTAACTTGTATAAAGGACGACGCGGTATACACAGGAAAGGAGCTTTCTGTTACTGTCTCTTTGGGAATAGGCAGCAAAACAAGGAATATCAATATACTTTTAACTGTAGTTTTCCTACATACTGAGACCAGAGCTTGTCTCCCAAGTTAAGTAGGATATGGTAGGGGCCAGGCTCAAAGAAGTGTGACTGGTGTGAGCAGAAGTATGTGATAGATTCCGTACGGTTTAGTGGGCCTCAGTATTGTCTGGAAAACAGCTAAGTGAGGGTGATTGTGTAAAAAGGGGTGTACAGACTGATGAGTGACCTGGAGAGGGATACTGGGGAAGGCTGTTTGCTCTCTTTTCCCAATAAAGTACAAGCGTTCAAAGAAGTCAGTAGAAGTCATATTCATAACAAAACCAAAATGTGTTTGTTTCAACACAAGAGGAACTTAAACTGTAGAACTCCTAGCAGCTGGATATTGCAGCTATACAGGTATACCTAGTTCAGGAAATCCTGAAACCATAAATGGATTGAAACTCTATCTGAGACAGGTTACTGGGTTAGATAAACTCTGACTGAGAATACATATTTATGTTTCTAAAGTTTCAAGTTGTGAGAGCCTTGATACTGTAAGAAAGGAATCCATTAAGTTTGTGACTCCAACTGAGGGGTAATGTCAGTACTCCTGAATATAAGACTGCCATTCAGAGGGACCTGAATGGGCTGATGGGAACTTTGTTAAATTCAACAAATATCCAGAGTCCTGCACCTGGACAGTAAGGATTTATGGCAGTAATAAAGTGTGGTTTGGGTTCTTTCTGTATGAGGAAGACATGGAGAAACTGCAGTAAGTTCAGTGAAGGGCCATCAGGATTACTGGAACATTTGTCCTTTGAGGAGAGATTGAGGCAACTGGGCCAAGAAATGGAGCAGGTTTCCCAGAGGGGTTGTGGAATATCTGTTCTTGGAAGTGTTCAAGAACACAATGCACAAAGACCCAGGCAAATATTGTCTGAGTTCAGTGTTGTACCTGACTAGACAAATTCCCAGGATCCCTTCCGACTGGATTTATCCTTTAATTCTAGGAATTTTCAGCTAGATCACCTCCCTGAATTAAGTCAGTGCATGACTTCTGAGCAACAGTGCCTGTGCAAAGCAGGGATAGGGCCACATTATTGGAGGAGTGGAAGCTCTTCTGACCAGTTGGACCAGTGTAAGGTGTTGTGGAACTGGTCCATGCCCTTTTTCACCTTGTGCTGTAGACCAGGACAGTGTTCTGAATGTGGAACAAAACACCTGAAACAAAACCACCTGCAGTCTGATCTTGTAGAGAAAAACAGGCCTTCTGCCTTCCTGGGACCTGGGTTAAAGATATGATGAGAAAACTTTATATTTTGGTATGACTCAGAATATTATTTGTTGCTGATTTTTCACGTAGACCATGGTGAAGTTGCAACAGGGAGCCTGAGGGCAATCAGGAGAGACTTCAGGGCCTTGGGACAACAGGCTAAGGGATCAGGAGCAGAAGCAATGTTCACTATTCTTCCAGTTGCAGGAAATGATGAGGGAAGAAACTGGAAGACCCAGCAGATCAGTACCTAGCTGTGAGCCTTATGTCACTGGCAGAATTTTGGGTTTTTTGATCATGGGTTGATCTCTGTGACACTGAGCCTGCAGGCAGCAGATGGGATACACCTGTCTCAAAGGGGAAAAGGATCTTTGCATAGCACTTAGCTCACTGGATGAGCTTTAAACTAGATTTAAAATGGGAAGGGGATAAAACCAGGCTCCCTAGAGATAAGCGTGGGGGTGGCATGCCAAGTTTTGAAGGATCATGTGCTAGTGAGGTCCACGATGTGCTCATTACATGGAGTACATTTGAAATGTCCTTATAAAAAAATGTGCCCAGCATGAGGAAGAAAAAGGAAGAACTAGAAGCTTTGGCTCTGTCCCATGTCTATGATATCATTGGCATAAGACAAAAATGATGGGGTCAGTCCTATGATGGGTTGCTGTAATAGACAGTTACAGACTTTTCAGGACAGATAGGCAGGGCAAACAATTCCAAAATGTCAGAAGTCAGGTAGCACAGAAGACTGGCCTGGCTGACCAGGGATCTTCTTCTAGGTCTTAGAAAGTGAAGGAAAATGTGTGGACATAGGAGACAAGGACAGGCAACATGAGAGGAGTACAGAGATGATGGTCATCACTGTAGGGATAAAATTCTTGTTGCCAAAGCTTGATTAGAGTTGGGAAGGACAACAGTAAGGGCTTTTAAAATTATGTCAATAGCAAAAGAAGAATCAGAAATAATATTGGTCTGTTGCTGTTAGGGTTAATCACCCCCTCAGTAGGGACATAGGCAAAGCAGAGATGTTCGATGCCTTTTTTTTGCCTGTTTTCAACACTGATGATGGCAAATTGAATATGAATCAGCAGTATCCTGGCAGCCAGAAGGGTGAGCCATGTCCTGGGGTGCATCAGGAACAGCATTGCCAGCCAGTCAAGGGAGGTGATTGTCCTTCTCAACACTTCACTGCTGTAGCCTCTACACTATTGTATGCAGTTTTGTCTGCCACAATTATATCAATATAAGAAGGACATCAAAGTATTAGGGAGTCTCCAGGCCAGGGTGACCAGGATGTTGAAAGTTCTTGAGGGCAAGGCTTAGGAGAAGCAGCTGAGATCACTTGGCTTGTTCGGCCTGGAGCAGAGAAGGCTGAGAGGTGACCTCATGGCAATCTAAACCTTTCTCAAGGCTGGCAGCAAAGAGGGAAAGGCTTATCGCAGTGAAATGTCACAAGGAAACAGAACGAAGCTGTGTCAAGGGAAGTTCAGACTGGAATTAGGGAAAGGGTCTTCACTGAGAGGGTAGTTGGTTACTGGAACAGGCTCCTGAGGGAAGTGGTCACAGCACTTAGCCTGACAGAGTTCAAGAAGCACCTCGTCAATGCTCTTAGTCATATGGTTAATTTTATATAGTCCTGTGGGGGGCAGGGAGTTGAACACAATGATCTTTATGGGTCTCTTCCAAATTGATATATTCTAGAATTCTGTGAATAGTTTACTCCTAGGAATGCTGTCTTCCAGAATGTTACAAAGCACTTAGGTTTTAGTGCGGCATTTATTAAAGTTACTGATAGTGTCAACTGAAATTGTCATTATTTTGTGTTGTACATTCATGGGTTTTTGTGTTGTACATACATGGCTTTTTGTGTTGTACATTCTAATAAATGATTAATCCTAAAAATTGATTTGTTTGAATTCTGTTTGTCCATTTTCCTCCTCTTTTTCAAATATATTTAAACAGCATCTAGACTAAGAACTGCAAAAAGGTTTTGTGTGCTTCCAGCTCTGCTTAGCTAACCTGTTATCACAGTAAATGGGTGGATGAAGTGCAGCAGAACAAAGTGTAACTCTCAGTACATGTGAAAGTAGATTTCTTTGCAAGCAGCAAAGGAACAAATGACAAATGTTAGATAAATGTCCATTTATGTTCAAGTAGAGCAAACCCATTTTGTTTGTTTCTATTGCTCATGATATGTTTTTGGTCATGAGGGACTAAACTAATCTTTTATGCAATTCTAGTGAAGCTAGTAATGATTATGGGCCAGCTAATATTAAATTGAAAAAAAAATCAGGAATGGTTTATAAGGAAGAAGGTAAATGGCAGATGGGAGACTTGGGAGCACTAAATATTAACCCATTTGCTTTTCAGCTGTTTGAAGTTGGATTCTAATTTCTCTTTCCTCAAGTCAGAGATAAAATATATTTATATAATCAGAATACAATGAAATCAATGAGAAGAGTCAGCAACTTTGTCAGACTGTTCAAAACATAGCAAAACAAGATAAAAGGATACTCTGCAGTTAAGAGTGAGCTACAGATATATAGATCACTTAGTAGGGATTTGCAATATGAACAGTATTTGTTATGCAATAACCCAGTGGATATGAAAATTTAGTGACACAAAGATACTGAAACCCAGAGACAGGTAATAGGACTGTTATTTGACTTTTATAAGGCATCACAAAGTTTTAGATCAAAGATTGTTTTGTACAAAGTCTGAGATAATTTTGAAGTAGTTATCTAACCATTTAAATTTCTTCATTGTTTCACCTAATACAGTTTTGATACAGTGTAACACAAAGCTAGACATCATGTGAACTAAGAGATTACCTTGTTGTTTCTGCATTGTGTTAATTTGCCACATGTATGTTACATTTCCATATGCCTGTTGAAAAGCTTAAAAATCTATTCTTTCATGAAGCCCAGCACCACAGCATAGCATTTCCAAAACTTATTTCTGTTCATCTAGTTGAAGTTTCCACATCAGTTTTTGTTGGCTGGAAATTAAGGCCTGAGACTCATGAAGAGATGGCAAGCCATAAAAACGCTGGGCATGAACAGTAGACTTCAGACCCATGAGTAGACTTTTTCTGATAATTTTGGGTGCCTGTCTTTCAGGGTGGCAAATACAGAGCATTTTTGTTGCTAAGGTATGGACCTATAGAGAAGTCACAATGGAATTCATCTGTTAATTTGTAGCATGGCAGATTGTTCAATAGCTGCCAAAACCTCTGCTCTTACCTAGAAACAAGTGAATGATTGATTACCCTTTCTCACTTGACTCTTGAAAAAAAATATTTAGAAGAGGCAAAGTATGTACATGAACTGTTACAGTTGAATGACAAATTCATTGCCTGTTCATGGCCTATGTTAACTTCTTTTGTCTTCATAAGTTGCTTGCAGTCTTAGAAAATATCCTCTGCCTTCCTCTGAAACAAGACATGCAGAGTGGTTTGGGTTGAACATCACAAACTGATTTGGAAAAATGAGGCCTAAACCCAAAATTTTCAAAAATGGCAGAACATCAGGGCAAAGAAATAGCTCATGGCATTCTCATGTAGGACTTGCAGATAGCACCAAAAATGTGTCAGGCAGTAAGGGAGTGAATATATTACTAGGAAAAAAGTTGCATCACTAGACTTGCTCGAATAAAAAATACTATATAGAGTCTCGAATGGGATTGTAAAAGTATTCATGCTCTAGGAATATACTCAGTGATTTGGAATTCATCTGCTTTGCCTTCCAGTTGGAACAAGGAGTTCTTACTGGCAGTATATTGGGCTATAAAAAGTATTTTAATGTCTCTTAAGGTTGAGGAAGAGACAAGGTGTTCTTACAGAAAGAAACTTCAGTAGCAGCAAAGCTTGGGAGAAACAATAGAATGAGTGAGGTCTGTGTCTTTTTGAGCAAGGTCTACATCCTTTCTATTTACTTTAAGGGAAGCACTTTGGATGTAGAATGTGGATGTCTTATTGGAAGCCTAGAGAAAATATTACTGGAATGATGTATGCTTTACAACAGTTTGACAAGTCTACTACAAATTAGACTCATCGTAATTCTAGTGTAGTAAATGTCAAGGGCATTTTGAATTTTACAATTACACCAAGGATAAGAGTTGTCTCCTCTTGTTTTAAATGCAGAGACCTTAAGTAGTTGGACACACAATTTTCGTACAGTATATCCGTGATAAAATATCTTTGAAGGTGAAACAGGCTTAAGAAATTATCCCTTTCATACACACAATGGTAATACTGTTGTAATTTGCTGTCCCCTCTTAGTGGCAGTAAGCTGTTAGGTGTTCAGGGTGCCTAATTTGTGTCCCGGTTAAAAGTAACAATTTTTCCTCCAAGGCCATTTCTTTGAACAATGTTACTTCATTTTAGTGATCTGATTGAGAAAAAAAAGTTGGAGGAGAGGAGGAAGGGGGCAGAGGGGAAGAAGAAACTCTTCAGGATGACAAATTTCAGCATGCTTCATTATTAAAGACAGCCTATCATCAACTACAGCCTCATTTTTGACAGTGGTGTTATGGATGGCCTCTCTGCTTTGCATTATTCAGTGGTGATCCTTGTTTTTTCCAGACTGTGACCCTATGTTGTATGAGAAATGAATTCAGGACTTAATTCATATCTGGCCTGAGAGAGAAAAAGGAAAATCATGGTATAGTCCCAGACCTGTCTGTGATCATAACATCAGGATCACTACACCCTGACTATGAAGCTAGGCTCTGGCACATATTGCTGCAAAAGTTATGTTTGATTGCTGAACACAGGAAATGTACATATTTAAGGGGTAGGGGCTGGGGTGGAGCAAGAATTAAGAAAGTAATGTCTGCTATTAACAAGAATATTCGGTTTAAGAAAAGTAGGCTACATCCTTCACAAGAAAGAAGCGTGCGAGAAGATGATCTTTACATGAATCAAAGCTGATCAATGCTTCTGGTTACAAAGAAAAAATCAGGACCATGATTAAACTTAAAATGCTGTGGGGAAAGGAGTGCCTTCATTTTTAAAAACAATTCTTACATCACTTTTCAGTTTCACCTGAGTTTCAGAAGTCACCTAGAAACTAAAAGGAAAATAGCTAGCAAATTTTGCAATAGTTTTATTTTACATCATAAGAACATTGCTCTTGTTCTCCTGATCTGAAAGTAGGCGATCTGACCAACAGAGCTAAAGACATTATTTATTAAATTCAAGAGTAACCAAAGTGATTCATAGATAAGGACCAAAGGGTTTAGTTTCTGGATATGAACAGGTACCAACAAAGTAGCATAGGGGAGCCCATGTAAACATTTTTAATTTTTAATGTGAGAAACCTGCAATGATATATTTTCAACATGTCAGGAGAGGCATCTGTTTTCTTAGTCTGATCTAATCCTTCCTACTACCCTGAAGCAAAGGAATGCTATCAGAATTAGTTACTGATGTTCACTTTTTTCCTAGGTGCCCTTATGTCCTGTTAAACTCAGCAAAAACATTTCCACTCAAGTTTCATTGTTTCAGAAGGCTGTAATTAATTGTGATAAAATGGCACAGCTCTGATGTTTCAACCAGAGCATGGAGTAAACATAATGGAGTTTTACATATTCTTTAAGGAAAGAGCTTTACTCTCTCATTAACAGTATTTGCAATCAAAAGGAAGCAGAGTGAGCAAAACAGTTTCAGGGAAATGAAAGAGTAACAGGGAAGGAACATGGCTAAAGTCCAGGTAAGATTGTCAGGAAGGAAGCAGGTCTTTGGCAATAAACGTTGGCTACTACACTTCTTCATAAACACAAGAAAGAAAAACGTTTAGGGAAAAAAAAGTAGTGAGTATCATCAGCCATGTAGTTCACTTATTGAATCGGTCAACTGCTTTTACAAACCAAAACCACTGCTTAGTGACTGTGAGTTCTTACAGAATCATAGAATGTTTTGGGTTGAAAGGGAACTTACAGATCCTGCAATTCCAAACCCCCTGCTGTGGGCAGGGACATCTTTCTATAGATCAGGTTGCTCAGAGCTCCATGCAGCCTGGCCTAAATTCCTATTACACAAGGGAGAGAAAATAGGGCTTTCCTTAGTACTGGGAATGAAAAGTGTTAAATTGCATGTGCTAATATTGCCTGGCACCAACAATGATATCCTTGATGCTTTCTGCCTGCCAGCTGCCTCTTTCTCCCACCTGAAAACAGGTCAGTCTCTGATACTTGAGGTCTAAACTGAATCTGTCCTTAAACAAATATTGAAGCAGTAAGCCATAAGTAAATAAGTAAACAGGGATTTGTACAAACCCCCACACACTCAGAAATCAACCAGAAATTTTAGTGTTAGTTCCTAAGAGAGAAGACTAATCCCTGCTGCCAGAATGCTGAGTGTACTTTCCTTTGACACATGGTCATAACACCTGCCTTGCTGCTCTTTTGACCTTGCCATTGTCCAGCCTTTTCTCTCTTGAAAAACAAATGGAAAAAAAACAACCCAAAACCCAAACAAGCTTAATTTGGGACCAGGAACAACAGCTGCAGAAATGCCAGAATCTGCAGATACCTTCCCCTTGGTTCTTGATCAGGAGCTGACTGGGGCATTCAGAGAGGATGTGTGAGTGAGTAGGTCAGTTCTGCAGTATTCATTTGTCTTACCCACCTGTTCCTCTGGATCCAAGAGAAGACTGCAGCTTGCAGGAATCCACGTCATGTGAACCAAAAGTGAGACACTTGTGATGAGTGTACCCATAGCTCAGATAGAAAAATGTAGCCCCAGGCACAGTTCTAGAGTCCTGTTCTCTCCTAGCTCATCTGGAATGACAGCTCTGCTCCTCAAAACAAACACAACCCTGCTGCCATGGTGTGAAACTGCTGCTCGCAGAGAGGGTTTGAATGTTTTTCAAATATCTGTGGCATTTCTGAGTTCTTGAAATGTCTGTACTGTAGTCTTTTCTTGTCTGCAAGAAGGTTGATGTTCATTCCTTAACTTGGTAGTAGATGAGGACTGAACATGCTATTGGAGATGCATGGGACAATTCGAGCCTTTCACTGTGAATAAAGACTGGGAGTAGAATAAAATGGGACATTACCCTGTTGGATTTTGTTTCTCTCTAGATAGAGCTCTCATGGGGCTCAGACTATTTCTCAACTTTCCCCAGTCTCACAAATTACCTCTCTTTTTCACATACTGACACAATGTGATCAGTGTGGTTGGTGAAAGGCAGGGGCATCTGGGACAGTAAAGTGAATCAATTTATTTATGAGGCATAGACAGAAAGGAGTTCAAAAAACAATAGGAAGGCCTTTGGCATCTTACAGGTATCTGTGAAAGAGATTGTTTGTACAAGCCCACCCAACCCTGTAGGGTTAGATTGGATATTCAAAGGACTTGCCTCATGGATGCAGAAAACATAGTGATCTGGAGCATCATGGCTGGGCTGATCATCAAGAACCTAGCTAAGTATTGGCTAAGATTATAAACCTTTCAAAGAAGCAGAGAATCATAGCCATTTTTTGGTTTTGTTTAGATGGTCTCTGTTCATGCAGAGATTGTTTGTTATGATGTATGACTTTGCTGGGTATGTTACAGCTGTTATCTTGGAGATAGTGAGTCCAGTGAGTGTTTTAATATTCTGACACACTGTTCCACTTCCAATGTGGGTAGCACACCAACAGAGATATTGAAGTATTTCTTCTGTTTATTTTTCTGTCTCTTTGTAACTAATTCAGGATTATCACACATTGATTTAAAGAAGCATAGTAGGTGTTGGTTGGCATAATGGTCCTAATATTGGTCTACAGAATGTGTTGGGTATTTTAACTTTTTAAAATGTGAAATTACCAGCTCTTCTATACTTGTCTTTATTTTTATTTGGTTTGCTTATTTATTTTAAATTGTGTTTATCTGACAGATCAGGATAATTTTCAGGATCCAGATTATGAAAATTCAATAGAGTTCCAGGATCTGAATAGCAAATGAGGTACCATCAAGGGTTTTAAAGTGGTTTTTTTTTCTGTCTGTCTCTGAAATTTCTCTAGTTTACTGGTTCCTGGAGAAACAAAGGCAGAGAAGCACTACCATTAGCACGATGTCATGAAAGTACCTTTAGATGATTTTAACTTTAAATGTTCTTTTACAATATTAGAATGCTTTAGCTTATTTCATATTAAGTCTGACTTCATGAAAAGTCATGGAAAGCTGCTTCTTACAGTTCTTTCAATTGAAGAATTGAATTCGTAGCAGCCATATGTTTCCCAGCCTACCAGTAATTCACTACTAATAGTAGTGAATTATATAACAGGTTAAAACAAACTTCTACCTTTAAGGAGTTCAAACATTGTTTGTCCAACTTGTACTCCTTTTTTTTCTTCAGCCAATTAATAATTCTTTACAAGCTCTACCATAACACTGAAGACATATATAAATGTGCTTTGTTTTTTTTCTTGCTGTCCCGTAGCATCTCCCTTGTTAAGTCTACAGACCTGCACACAATTCTTCAACTTTGGTTTACTTGTATTCTGTTGTCTCTAAGAATAGGTAATTTCATTCATCCCAGTCCAATGATTGAACTTGTTTAGTTTGTAGCTTGGAGGTTTTTTTTAATGGCCCAAAGCAAAGAAATAGGCATATTTGAGGAAAGGTCTTCAGTGTGTGACTGTCTTTCTAGATTTATTAAATTAATGTCTACAATATAGTGTAGATCTCCAGGTGTCTCTGAATATGCAGCCTCAAATTTTAAAGCACAAAGGTAATTTTCATTTGGGAAACTGTAAAAATGGTACAACCTTCTTAGATCTCCTGCCAAACTTTTTTATAGGCAGGCTTATATAGTTCTCTTTAGGTATTAAGTTTTTGCCAAATACTTCTTTTCTTCTGGTGCTAGTATATATACTGCATGGTTTAGTTTGCTGACAAACTAAAGAATTCATACATAAAATTACCCATTTTAAATTTTAGTGGATAGTCTGCAGTATTAGTCTGCAGGTGAGCTGATTACAACGAAGATCCTGACTCTGCACTTCCTTGCAGTCTGCATGAAATATCTCTGCTGTATTCAACAAGAAGAATGCTGCTGAAATTGGAACTCAAAATCCTGATTGTGTTCCCCAAACACTAAAAAAATTCTACATTTAAAAAAGAGAAAGTGAAATCCACCTGACTGATAGGTGTTTGCCTTAGGAAAAGCTGAAGAGCCATGGTTGTGTATCCCACATCAGGAAGCTGTATCTCATAGATCTGCTGCTTTCCCCTTTCCTAAGGACTTTGACAGAGCCTGACTGTACTAGCAAGTCTCACTCAGATCTCTGAGAATGGTGCAAACAAATTCCCGAGATCATTCCTGCTGATACGTGATGCTGAGATGTCCTCTGTCTATCCACAAATCCTACCTGCAAACACACACAATACAGCCAAGCAAGTCAAATCTGTTCTTGGTTATTAGAGTATCTTTTTGCATTCATCTAAACAATACAAAGGAAGTTAATGCTTAAATATACCTAAAACAATTATGATTATTTAACATCTTATTGTCTATGAAAATAATACTATCAAAACTAGTACGTACTTTTAAAGAAAGGGACAGCAGCTTTGATACAGAAACAACTAGATGGTGCTCATCTGCTTTTGAATTTTGTCAGGGCTGCAACACAGGTGAATTAGAGCAGGTAGATATGATCTCTAGGAAAAACTGTAATCAGAATCATCCTCTTCATAATGTTTGTTACAGATGGCTAGAAACATTTGCTGACCTACAATTAAGGTTGTAATTTAGCAAAGATAGAAAAATTGCTTTGCAAAACATAACAGCCTTTCCTTATAGTAAATCAAGTACTTAGAAGGGTAGTTATCCATGCATGTTTTGTAACATAAGTATAATGCATAGAATATATACAATAGCATTTCTTTTAAATACAATACAATAGCATTCATTTTTGTGGCAGTGTACATTTTGGGTTTTCCAATAATTCTGTATGCTTTTATTATTTGTTTACAATGGTTTGTTCTGACCCCCCATCCCTAAACCCTGGTGGTCTTTCCCTGGTGATAGACCTTGTCAATCACCTTGTAAAAACTAGGAAGATTCTGGTGAAGATGCCCAGTGATTCGGCAGAGCCCTCAGATTCCCACCTTTCTTCATTGTATCCCTGTTCTGGGTCACACCTCCCCCTCCTGGATTGGTTATAGGTTCCCCCTGCTCGGGGTATGCCCCTGGGGTACTTAAGGTGAGGACAGAGGGCCAGAGCTGGCTCAGCACGTGGGAAGCTCCCTGGGTGGAATAAAGTCTAGTGAGAACCACGTGAAGAGTTCTCCTTTTCTTCCATGCCGCCAGCCACACTTCAGCCTGAGGTTCAAACCCACCAAACCTTCCTTATATGCTGGTCAGAGAGCTAGCTGGCCAGTAAAGCAGCTCAGGACACCAACATACATTTTAAAAATAAAATAAAAAATTTAAAATTATTTATTCTCCAGGGATTTTAGCAAATTAATTATATTACCTTTTAAAAGCAATCCTAGTTGTAGTGACAGCCACAAAGAGGTGACAAATCCTAAAACAGCAACAATATCTGAATATTTGAAGTCCAAAAGTTAAAGTATCTTAAATGAAATACAACATTCAAAGGGATGCCATTGACTTCACAATTACACAATTTAAAATTATGTATCTCCTAAAGTGCTAGGATATCCTAAGATGAGAGAACAGTTTTTTTCTATTTTCTGATCATTTAATATGTGCTTTGGATTATGTGCCATGTATGGTCCACGTTATGACTTGGGAGGTTGTGCATGCTTTCTCAGATTTTGCTGGTATTTGGTGACAAGATTAACAGTCAAGATGAAAACCTGTGGGCCAGGATATTAAAACAGACTGATGAAAGGCAGTAGAAAGGGACAGAGATTCATGTTATTGTCTTAGTAATAAACAACTGCCCATTTCTTTTTTACATAGTAGAAGGATAATCATGTCTTTTGAAAGGAAATCTTTAAGAGAAATTTGAAAAGCAGTTTTCAGCTGTTTTTTTCAGAAAGCTGAAATATTTTGAACAAGTGAATGAAAGTTACTATGTCAGTGTAAGTATCTTAGGGCATGTAAAAACTCATGGCAATGTATTTGATGTGTGAGGCATTGCCTCTTCTCCTGTCACTCATATCTAAAAAAATAATTTAGTTTGTAGAAATTTTATAGCACTGAAAATTGCCTTATCTTCTTCATATTTTAGCACTTATTTACATACCAATAATAAAATTTAAAGGTCCTGAAAATACTTTGAACTATCATACATTTTATCTACTTATAGTCTTGTAATATGAGCATTGCCACTTTTATGCTTTGGCATCGTTTAATATGCACAGTTCTGTAGAACTAGTTATTTATCATGCTGAAAGATAAATACATCCCCCATATAAAAATGAAATGACAAAATGCTACTGTATCACTGCATGTTCTTGAGAAGTGTGTTATTTTCCAAGAGAAAATGTTAGCTCTGTACAATTTTACTAAAAGCAGAAGATAGTGAATTTTTCAAGCTGGTACTGAGGCAGTTTCCTGTTTTTACTGATGACCATGTCTAATAATCATGTTCATAAACCAATCAAACTCAAATTAATATCATCTTTCCTTAGTGACCCCAGAGTAATGACTTATAGCAGTATGTGATTAAGTAGTACATTAAGTTTTTCTAGCCATATTGGTCATTTGTCACTGCCAGATGTGAAGAATAAGGTGAACTTCAGTCTTGTAGGCCCCTCTCTTGGTACTGGGATCCAGCATTTTTTTACAAATTAAGAAGCTTAGAGCTTTGAAAATAGCACATAAACAATGGGCATTCCTTCTCTGGACATTTGACTGTATTACCTGCTGATTCCTTCTTTATTAAGTAATTTATTGAATTATCAGCAGACTCTTTGACTGATGAGGTAAGCTATATGCAAAACATTTCCTATGCCTTTTCCATGGTGACAAGATGCACCAGGGCATTATCTAGCCACTCCCCTCACTCCAGAATTCTGCCACACTCATAATCTTCTGGTGCAGTCTTTCCCCCCATTTTTTTGCTTAGTCCCAGTCTGCTTCTCCATTAGTCTTCCTGTTCTCCCTGTGTCTGCATTCCTGCAGCCATGGCACAGTGTGTGGCTTGCACAGTTCCCCCTAGCAGCAGAGCTCCTCCTGAGATCTGCCTCACCACTTGTCCTTTCCAGATCCCTTCCCAATCTCAATGTCACAATGCCTTCATAGCTAATTTTGCACACTAACCCCTTTAGTTCTTTTTACTTGCACCGTATTTTCTGACTCTTGTTTTTTTCCTTATCTTGCCATGTCTTCTAACCCAGTTGTGGTTTCTCTGTCTAGTGTCTACTGTTGTGTGATTGCTATTACCTACAGCACTTCTAGTTCCAATTTTGAACTGCTGTCCCTCAGGTGGGCTATTTCTTTTCAGTTGTAATTTGCTCTCTCATGCCCATTTAGGTTCCTCTTGTTTCTTTTCCCATTTTGAATGTCCACAGTTCCTCAGTCCTCAGTGAATACAGAGGAAAATGCTTATGCTCTATGTACAGATGAGCAGAATTTGCTCCTGGACTCCTCATGGTCCACAGCCATCCAAACTATCAGAAAGTGATACTCTGTGCTGTCTGAAGCTGCCTCACCCAGCAAAGGCAACATCTACACCAACCCAAAGCTGTTAAGATCAAAAGTTTGTACAGAGTGTGTGTAAATGGCAACATTCCAAGTTTTCCAACTGGGACAATTTTAGATATATTTGCCTGAAGTTGGATAAGGCACATTTTAGAAATATATCTTAAGTCAAAGCATTTAAGTACCAGGTCTTCACAGGACAAATAGCCTTCAAAATAATTTTTCCTTGAGTTTATAATATAACTTACCCCCAGGAGAAGCTGATTAAGCTAGACAAAGATGTTCCCAAAGAATTTATTCTCTGAATTAAAATGTTTCAAGTAGAGACTGATAATATTTTTCAAGATTATATGCAGCTAAGTGCAGAGTACTAGGAAGATGTCAATCAAAGTGAATAATTAGCAGACCCACTATTCTTGTCTATAAAAATGCTAGAAATTGCCTGATACAGACGAGTAATTTAGCATACATGTATATTCCTTTAGTATTTGATCCCCCACCCTAATGTTACCTGTCTTCCTTGTCTTTAAAATGTGAAGATGCTAAACACTATCTTGGACAGTCTGACAGTGACCTCAGGGTTCAGTGGTAATGCTAATATAGGAAAACAATGATAAATCTGTAAAACACTTGGGACATCATAAGGAATACATTGCCTAGTCCTTATTTTGAAATTCAGGACTAGAAGGTGTGTGAACAACCATTTATTTTCCATTCTACTTTAATCTATTTGGATATAACCTTAGGGATTTTTTTTCTTCTCTCTCCTTTAGACCTAATGATAATTAATTTAAAGTTTTGAACCCTAAGGTGTAATAACCATTCGGCAGCCACAGTTCCAATTTTATACTGATAGAGTTGAATGTTCTTGGCACTTATGTTTCCCAGGTTTCCTTCAGCTTTCGTAATAGCTAATTGAAAGGCTTCTTTTATGGATGGTTCAGAGTTGTACCCTAATTAAACTGTTGTGATTTTTTCACTGAAAATCTTTATTTTCTCTATTAATTTTAGAAAGAATCCATAGACATTTTTCTCACAAAACTTTTAAACTCACCTCTTATATGAATAAGTCATCCTCTATTTGATGCCGAGTGAATTCCATGTCATAATACGGTGATTATCATAATAGGGAATATTCAAAATTATTCCAAATAGTAATCAAATACTGGTCAATGAATTTTTTACCATATTGATTTAATTAATTGCTGTCTTACCCCAGTGATAAATTCCTGACTGTTTACAGCACTGTAATTGCGTTAAAGCATTCGTAATATGCAAAATACACTTTTCTATACTGTAAATTGCATGGAATTCTGTACCATTGCTCACTAAAAATGTATCCCTAAATCTTTACGGGTTTGAAATCTGCATTGTCATACTTCCTAAAGACAAAGGCACAGCTTTTGAAGGAGTATTTAATATTTAACCAATTTCTAGCCTTAAATATTAACAATATTTTAATTTCAATATACCAAATATTGCATTAATGAGGCTGGCATTTCAACATTTTTTCCCTTTCTATTTTGAATACAAAAATATTCCTGTCACATGGATGCTAGTTATTCTGTTGCTTTACCTTTGTAAAAATCATTCTGCATATCAAACTGTAATAGATATGCAAAAGTCCATGCAGAATTGAAGAAACAAGATATCTTTACTAAAATATCTTTTCAGTTCTAACCAGAATTTTTTTTAACGTAGAAAGAATAAACCCACTACTTGCTACTGATTTTGTCTTTGTAGCTTCTTTGTACTGCATGAAAGGTCTTATGCAGAGTCGTAAGTTAATTGTTATTTGTATGTTATTTTTATTTGCCATCTGTTTGTTCAGTCGTATCTGACTTGCATTTATTTATTTATTTATGCTCAAATTAAGTATTATGGGATTGTTTTTAACTTTCTTTTGATCGTGCCTTATCCAGGTCTTTTCCTCTTTTGATCATAATGAGAAATATACAACAATCTATTTGTGAAATCCTTTCAAATAAAGATAAAACAGATACATATCCAAAATACCTTTCCCAGTTTGGAAAGCACAGAGGGAATGCATCACCTCTTTCAAAGTTAACCTTGTACATATTCAAGGAATGTAAATAGGAAAAAACCTCAAGAGAGTAAGCAAAAAATTGTCTTCAAACTGTTGCCTAAAGGACCTTCAAGGTGATATAAAGTGTTTTAGACTGGTGGTGTGACGTGCTTAGGATGCTCATACATAATATCTATATTTTTATTATAGTGCTGTGTAAACAAGTTTCATTAGACATCTTGCATCCAGCAGAATGCTTTTTCTGCTTTAAATTCTGACTTAGAAAGAATTTGGTCCTGAGGTTTGCACCTGAGCAAATTTTGAATGTTTATTTCTTGCCTTCATAAGTATCCTAGAATGAGTTCATCCTAGATGTTTCTTGCAGAATGGAATAATTAAATGGTAAATAAAGGTCAAAAAAAAAAGACTCTACTTCTTTTAAAGTAAAAAATATGTTAATATTTAAATATTAGCATTAGTGCTTTTTTCTTTATTCATTAGTTTAGGATTCCAGCTAATGGTCAAAGAGAGAGAAATGGAGGAAGAATAAATTTATATTCTGCTTTTATCTTTGTCTTCTCAACCACAAGGATTCTTTCTGTTTTATTATAATGTCATCATGCATCTCTTGAAGTTCAAAATTCAAATTTACATCAAAGAAATCTTCCTTCTCTGCCCCAAGTACCTTTGCCATATTTTTATGATAGTCCAATTATTTGATCTACTTTGATATAAAGTCATAGTATCAAGCACAACATCAGGGGGTATTTGCAATGACTAGCTTCAGACACAGAAGGCTAATTTCTCTAGACTTTCTCAGTATTTAGTAGAGATCCATTTTTGAAATATTTCAGAGTAGGAGCCTAGTTTAATTTGTTCTGACATGCCTTCTAGAGAAAATGTTCTCCATTGTTTAAAGTCTTCTGGCTCCTGTATAGCCTGTCCTACCCTCTGTCTGTACTTGGTAATTTGAGGTTATGTTTCCAAATTTGTACTTTACCATAGATAGACTGTCAAAAATTTTGAAAGCCCCAAATTCATTTTGATGAACATCTGCAGGTGTTATATTTTCTTAATAGACTTCCCACCTTGGTATACCTGGTCGTATATGTAGTTAGGGCCCAATTATGACACATCAATTTTTAAAAAATCATCGTAGAATTATTAGATGTTCATTATAAATAGTACATGCATTTTATAATCCATGCTGTCTATATTGCTCATATTGCATATCTTACACAAATGATAACCACCACTTAGTCTTCATATTTAGACTGTAGCCCAGTCCTCTAATTTTAGGTAACATTTTTGAAGAGCTGGGCATATAGTGATTAATGATCCTCTCTCTTCTCTCTACTATTATTACTTTAGTGGAAGTATGAACATTAAATAGTAGAAGTTGCATGAACTTGTAAGTATTTCAAAAAGTAAGTATGTGCTTCTTCAAGTTTTCCATTTTTGTTTGAAAATGTCTCTCATTGGACCTTGCCAAGCAGATTCATGACAAGCTGAAATTTGCTTTCCTTAGGTCTTGGGCTGTGATTCTGTTTGTCTTGCTCACTTTTTCTCTGAATTTTAAACTCGACAATCTTAGAGTCACTGCAGCCAAGGTTGCCCTTTGCCATGGCTGGTTGTTAGCTCTGTGAGAGTACTAGGTCCTGCAGAGCGTGTCTCTGTTTAGTTAATCCCCTTCATTAGGAGCAACTCAACTTTTTGACAACACACCCCAGGAATCTCACAGATTGTTTACACCCAGGTGTATGTTTTCCCAGCAGATCGCAGAGTGGCTGAAGTCCCCATGCTACCAGGGCACATTAAAGTGTTGTGTCTGAAGAAGCTTTTGTCTTGATGTTTCTGATCTGGTGATATGTAACAGATACATGTCACAATGTTACTTGTGTTGATCTGTCCTCTTATGTAAAAAACTTGCGCAAAAAGCTATTGCAACACTTACTCATGGGAGCTGTTCCACCACATTTCTCTATCTGATATGATTTCTCTACAAGATACACAAGAACTGCTAATTTCTCTTGATATTGCTCATACTTGCATCCATTGTGTAGAAGCACTAGTTACAGGACCCCATTCATGATACCCATAGCAGCAGAGTAAAGAATCTCCCCGTTCATGTTTTCTTCTGCATACGTTCTCTTCTTCCCCCTGGCTTTTACTTCTCTTCATATTGTAATAACTCTAGTTATGAGCTTAGTCATGGACCAGAAGGGGAAAATATTCTTTAGATGAAAGCAGTAAAGAAAGAATTAAAATAGCATATTCATGCTCCTATGAAGTAAGCAAGCATATGGACCCTAATGCAGCAACAGTTATATATTCCTGTAAAGAATATTTTATACACATATTCTTGTAAAGGGTTTGACAATATGATGCAGAGTATCTAAACATACTTAAATACTGTAACTTAAAATACTGGAAATTCCACAGGAAGAAATACAATCTGTTCCTCGGAGAGGGATTTGTAAACTGTGCTATCACTGGTCATGTTTCTGCAAATAAAGTTTTGTATCTATCCTTGGCGAAGTCCAAGGTTTTGAGTAAGATGATCATTGATAAGGGATGTTTTCCTTTTTAAAGTATTAAATTCTGAAAATATGTATAATTCAGGATTAACCTTCTAAAGTGTGAAAAATACTTGGATCAATTCTTGATATACCATGGTGCTTCAAATTCAGTGTTTATTTGTGACATATCCCTGGCACGGTATTATTACCTGGCATGCTTTGAAACATGTTATTGCACTTGCACTCTGTTCAGGAGAGCTAGAGTAACTGCACTTTTAGGGTAGACCTCAAAAGAGAATATTCACCAAATTTAAGTATCTGCTCAAATCTCACCTCATCTATTGAAACACACTCTAAATGAACATAAACGTCAGACAGGAAGGTTTTTTTGCTTCTGTGTGCAGGGTTTGTTTTCATTCTGTGCATGTTTGTAGGTATATTGCTGAGTCGTCTGTGTATCTGGTCTGTTTCCATCTTTTTTAATTACATCAACAGTGAAAAAAAGCTTACAAAAATGGCATAAAATGCTAGACCAGTTCTTACTTATCTCACCCCAGTCCAAATCAGCAAATCAGAAAAGCAATTCAGTGTTCATAATTCTGAAGACAAATTCCTGTTTGTTTTGAAACTGTAAAAGCCGCAAGGGGAAAAATAAGTGACCTGAGGACCTCAACCTTTCCCTTCCACAAAGTCAGAGTACCCTTCTTCGAGCACCTGTTCCAGCTGTCCTCATAGGAATAGCATAGCATGGAAGAGGTGAAGGTAGGCTCTGACAGATTGTTGGCTGCCATGATATTTGGTAGAAGCCAAAATAAATCACTCAATCTCTAATCAGGGGAAATTAGGTTACCTAGGAAAAGATCAGCAGAGGGTGGAAAGGCAGTTTTATCTTCAACTGAATGAAACAAAAATTCAGAATATTCTTCCCCTTTTTCTCAGGTTTACAAACAAAACTAGAAATACCTTTTCCAGTGTAGCATATTGGAAGACATTGTTTTCCACAAGGGTACTGCACTTGGTTGGGGGTACTGTGAGAGAAAAAACTTGTGAACATGCCTCAAAAGAATCTCTCATGTCAATTTTGTCTCTTCAAGTCTATTTTCTTTCTTTCTTTCTTTCCTGTGTTTTCCCAAGGTATGTGTTTTTTCTTTGTTTATGTATGATGACTTCTTCTGTCCTACTCTACCTATGCTGCATTTTCCTTTTTATGTTTTATTCTTTCACTTCTCAAGCCCTTCACCTCCTCCAAATGTGTTGCTTCTGCATCAAGACAGAGGAGCACAACCACAGGGGAAAAAAGTAAGCAGTTAGTTCTTCAGTGAACTAGACTGCAGACTCACTCCCAAACCTGGGTAAATATTTCTGGGTATGAAAGAAAAGAATAAGAAAGGCTGGTGAGATTTTTTGGGCTGTTGCATTGTTAAGGCAGAAAACTCATAGGAGAAAAGAGAGGAGCTACCAAGAAAGGACCAGGCAAAGCCTGGACCTGTCATGGCAATGTGGTCCTGTGAAAGGAACCTTCTGGAACTGAGAATTTTGTAAACCAAGACACTTACTTAGTTCTCTGTTTTCTATTTTTAAATGTTGATGTAAATAAAGAAGATTGCATTATCAGCATCTCCTCACACAAACAACCTGGAAGTTCCAAAGTCTGGCTTAGATCAAAAAAGAAGTAACAGTATATATTTATGCAGAGTGAATAATACATGAATCCTTTGCTCTCCAAGTGTAATATTGTGTTCTTTAGAATGTCATTCATTTATCTATATGGCACAAGCACTGAGAACAGGTCAATATGTTTGAAGATAATTAGGAATTGATTTGCACATGGGAAGCCAAACATAGAGACACATTTTCCCCAATGACTGAAACTGTTAAATAGACTAGACCTAGATACAATTTCCTTGGATAGTGGTAGCATGCACCAGCTGTTTATGCTTACTTGGTAGTCTACTATGATTCTTACATGCCTTTTAGTCACTAATTTTCAGGATACAATCTGTCATACTTGTGGATTTTACCTCTACTTTTGGTCTCTGCCAAAATAGAACTTTGCATTTAGCATTAGTAAATTCTACATCGTTTAAATAGAAGCCAGACTTAGCAAGTGAGAGAGACTGTTCTGCATGATTCCTTTTCCTCATCATTATTTATTACTCTGCTTACTGTATGGCCATGTAACAATTTTTAACTAGCTCACTAATGAAAATTTTCAATACCAAGACTTGAACCAGTGACTTTGGGACAGCCAGGAAAACACTCCCAGTCAATGGAAAACTCTTCAGTGAGAAGGGTTCTTGAAGGTATTTCAGTAAGGTAGAATCCACTACTGAGTCTTAACCATGTGGTCGTTGCATCCAAGTTCTTAGTCTTCCTTGTCTGACAGTCTTTTAGCATGATAACAGGAATGGTCTATCCCCTTTTCAGAGACTCTCTTCAATTTCCAGGATGAATCTGACTTTGCTTGCTTAATAAGTTAATACATTTTCTAAAGGTATTTCAAGCTTGCTTGCATTGGCAAGCTTTGCATATTAAAAATTTCCAAATAAGAATGATTCCTGGAATTTTCTCATACTAGTTCATCTCTCTTCATCTCTCTGATTCAATTTCATGAAATATAAAACCAAAACCAAAAAAACAAACAAAACAACAACAACAACAAAACAAACACACACAAAAAAAGGCTAGCCCATAAGCTGGGTGGCTTTGCTGGGTGGTACAATATATAATACAGACCAGAGAGAATAGTGCACATCCTCTTAGATGACTCCAGGAGTCAGTCTAGGATTCAAAGTATATACTGTGTTTGGTAACTTTTCAGCTATATACCACATGCTTTACTGATAGCATATGATGCTCATTTATTAATTACAGTGTAATTCAGTGCATGTCAAATAATTTTTAAGTCTATATATTAAGGGTATGTAATTCTATTAATCAGTCGTATGAAAGAATGAAATCACTTTTGTTTGAAAAGGCCTGTTTCCTGTAAAATCAAAATTCTGACATTAATTGCATTCCTGTCTTAAGTTTTTGTGTTTCTCCAAAATTTTTCTTGGTTGTGATGACAACCTAGTTATTAATGTGCTAAAACTTTTATTTCTTTAAAGATGTTTCCTTAGCTGATTACATATCTATTCTGAAATTTCCCAACTTCCTAGTGTTTTTAATATGAATGTAAATCGTACCAGCTTTGTCAACTAATCATTTTAAGACTCCTAACTATGAGACATGCCAATGCCTCTTTATCAGTCTCAGACGATATGAAGAGTAATGGAAATTCATTCACTCTATCTGAACTTCATCTGAGCATTCAGTACATCACCATTTAGGAAAATACTAGTTAAAATGAAGAACAGCAAAATAGATAAAAATACAGGAGAGCTGGCTAAAGACAATATGGCAACATATTGGTTGAAAAAATAATTGTGATGAAAAAAAGGTTGTCAGTAGATCTCCTCAAGGATGATCTCATATAATAGTTTAATTAAGGATCTTGGCAGAAGTGGTAGGACTGTGGTAATGAAATTCGCATATGACAAAGTTTGGGAAGTATTATCAATACAAAAAAGAAATTGGATAACCCAGAAGACTGCAGTAATAGAATAGTATTATATTTAATAATTAAAAGTGCCAGGTAATGCATTTAGGGACTAATAATAAGAATTTCTTCCAGAAGCTAGGGACTGATCAGTTAGAAATGACAGCAAAGGACAATGATCTGGGTCAGCTGGGGTATGGCAATAGGACAGGCATCTGGAAAGGAAACTTAGCACAAGGATATATATGGTAACTATTTTCAGTAGAGAAAGTGAAGTATTAGTGCCACTGTGCACTACAATGGTGAGACCTTCCTTTGAAATCCTCTTGAACAGCTCTGTCTGTGTTCAAATTTTCCTGAGATTTGTAAAGTTAGCCTTTCTGAAGCACTGGATATACTATATCAGTTTGTCTATCTTGTGTTTTCCTGTTGCTAAGCAACCTGCTGTTCCCAGTGTAAGATTTAACTTGCCTGGAACCATCGTGAGGTGATACCTTGTTGAATGATGAGTTTTTCTCTCTTTGGGGCCTATGCACACTTTTATATGAAATTTTGCTGCATGGAATTCAGTATATTATTTATACATAGATAGGTTCTAGCCTGTAAAATCTTTATTTTTGTACAATCATGACTGATAACCACATCCCTAGAGGAGTATAGGGGGCTACTGATGGCAACTAAAGGGCAGTTAAAAAGAATCTTAATCCTTTATTGGATTTGAAGTGGAACTTAGTGGCAAATATGAGGAAAAGGATACTTCATGTCTTTTTTCCTCCCAGTCTTCAGTAGTAAGACCGGGTCTTCTCCAGGTATCAGCCACAGGATTTACTCCATCTTTGTACTAGAATACAGATTTGTGTGTGTGTGTGATTGTGGATAGAAGGATTGATCAAGTATCATATCTTTAGAAAAACAAAATAAAATACTAGTAGGGCTGTGTGGTTTCACATGTTTTCTGACATCCATTCAGAGGCTTCACGACTCCAGAGGAAGATTTTAATTTTCTGCTTTCAAAAACAATTGTTCAGATGCAATATGTCTAATGCTAATCTAGCTCTCCACTCCTAGTATGAGCCAAAGAGAAATAGATGTGCCAGATATAGGTCTTTTTCTGATCCCCAACATTTTTCATGGTAAATTCATGAAGCATGCGGAAATGAAGGGCAAATGAAAGCAATAGCTAATGCAGTTTTTGTGGGAATGGTCGCAACAGATATTTGAAACATGATAGTGAAATGGTCTTAGAGGAAAAGGGGCAAGGCAAAAGAGACAATGGTAATTCTGAATTATATATCTTTGCAATATTTAAAATTCCACAGTTATTTTTGTTAGTAGCTACAAAAGATGTAAATCAGGGATGAGAAGTAATACAAAAGAAGAAGCAGTACTTTCACAATTGGTTTAAGAAACTATTCACAAAATTGTTTGATATAGATAGATCAGCTGAGGAATATGCATTTGAAGTGAAACATCAGTTCACTAACTGATGTATTCATAGAGTATTCAGGTTCTATTCAGCTTGAATTCACTGAGAAGAAAATGAAGAAATCAGAGCTTTGATTTACCCAAAAGATTAACTTTTCCACTGTTGTCTACACAGTTCTTAGAGGCTTTCTTCCAGCTTCATTGACTGCATAATTTTGTCAAAGTGTGCAACTATAAGTGATCCAGCCATTTTGCCTCTCTTTATCCATGTGCAAATGGGGAAGCCCTTGGAAATGGCTTTCTGGGGGTGAAGAGGTGTCTGCTGTGCCGGCATCTTCCTCCTCCTCCTGTCTTGGATGATGGCACCTAAGGGAGAGCAATGGATACACAGTGAAGACATTGTCAACTAAACCTGAAGAGCTCAGCATAGAACTCAGGATGTGCCTGAGTTCTATGATTCAGATAGAATCAGTTCAGCAGATTTGTAAGGCAAAAATTGCCATTTCTGGGAACCCAAAGAAGTACCCTGCTATGAAGCACCACTGCCCCAGCTTCACCTGGGTTTCATACTAGGGAAAAAGGTGTTTGACAGGTATTCCCATTTTTTTTTAGTGGAATGAAGCCAGTAAAGAATGTGCCACAACCTGTTCACTGATTCCTTTGGATTCATCCCAGGTGTCGTTGGGAATGTATCAGTGAGTGTCATTACCAGCTCCCAAGGTAGAGTCTTGATCAAAACAACTATATTAGTTTTTTAATCTTTCGTACAGCCAAATAGTCCCACAAAGTGGGAAGAAAGAAATTGGCTTGAGTACTGTATATCAGAGCTAATCACACTTTTATCACTGGATTTCTTTTTCACTTATTCTCTCATCTTGCTTAAATTGCAAATTAATTTGTCTGACTAGCAAAAGAAAAATAACAAATACCTCTGAAAAAGCTTAAAACAGCCCCTTACTAACATTTGCAATAGAATGTTATGCAAATAGTTACGCAAATTCTTTTGCTAGGAAGGGAAAGGGAAATGAGCCAAGGTAAGGTGACAAGGGAGACAAGCAGCAAGAATGGAAGATTTACCTTTTGCAAACTTGGCTACCGAACTGGTTGAATTGACCAGAAAAATAATTACCATTCTCCTAACTCATAAGGAGAAGGTACTACAGCAACATGCATTGCAAAAGCTGTTTTTGGAAAACAATATCTGAGAAGCAACAACATCTGAGTGTTGCAACTCCTATGATTTTTAAGATTTTCTTTTGTCATTAATACTCTTAACCACAATTACTTATGTGTCTTCCATTAGTTAGTGAGTAGGCAAGTGGAGAGATTTTGCATAGTTAAATATTGTCCTACTCATAACACTTTTAGCATCATCATTAAAGTAATGTGTAATATTACAAATCCAGGTTTTTCATTTTACCTAATCTCAAAGCAGAGATGAACATAATAACTGTGCATGGGTTAGTATGCTGAGTGTGGGAATAAAATGATAAACCTGTCATACATACATTTATGGTGGATGTTTATATCTATATCTTGATTTTCTGATTCAGGTTATGGCCACTGCAGAGGATTATGGTTTCAATGTTTTGCTGTGCCAAATTCCAGAAAGAAACTCTTTTATTCATGCTAAGTTATTTACCGAAGCTAATGTCAGTTCCTCTTGGTGGCCAGACTGAAAATAATATTTATACAGATGAGGAAAAGAAGGCTCTTGGTACTTAAGATAGAACAGTGTTTGCCATCAGGGTATTGCAAGCATGAAGAAAAGCTCAACAAAATGGAATATTTATTTATTGAGAAGTAATTAAGATAATTTTTGCATGATTTCTGAGATAGTTAAGCAGAGAATCTTGTCTTCCTGGAATCACTCAGGCGTAGAACAGGCAAAGTTGCAAGCTCCAAGAAGATCTCTTAGCAGATGTCTTAGCAAACAGAATTCCTGATGACATTTTTGGAGGATGTTTTCAGTCTAACACAATGATTAATTTACTTCTTGTGTTTACATTCTTTTCCTAAAAGTTTCTGCCATCATGCACACCCCAGGCTTAGTTGTACTTACCAAGTTTGATGTCCATAGATAATAATACATTGAAAGTGGTGCCACAGCACTATTTTTTCAATAGTTTTGCTATATCATCACAAGTCAAAGGTCTACCACAGCTGGAATTCTTCTAATATCATCTTCCAAAAATGTACCCTGATGTTTTGAACATAACAGAGATTTTTCAAGATTTTTATGACTTTTAATGATGAAAAATTGTTCAGATAGCTTATAGAAGCAAATATATGTGCTTTCTTGATGTTCTGTCCCAATTTTAGGAAGCAAATTTCTTTCATCTTTATCTTGTTATGCAAAAAATATTATGGATTACCTAAGAGAGATGCTTTTATCTAAAGCATCTAAAGTGCTTGTACACCTAAAGAGACCATTCCTATTATAACTTGAATAAAGCAAAAAATTGCACTTGACTGCAAAGTGCCTGTGTGCCTTGCATTCTGAGTGGTGTACAAAGCTCAGTGTACCTGAGTGTTATAAAATCAGAATCAAGTTATGATGAAGTTCAGGTTATAGTTTTCAGCAATGTTTTCTCTGTTTTTTATTTTTTGTATATTCTTGCACAGTTGCAAACACACTGGATTTCTGATCCAAGTGTAAGGTCCCCAGATGATACTGTAATAAATAAAAGAAAAAAACAACTGTTATTTTTCTCATTGATTATTCCTCTCTTATGCTGCCCTCAAATATTATTTATGTTTTGTTGTCTGTAAAGAATGCTTGATTTTCTGAATGTTTCAGTCAGGAAAAGAAAACACAACCAAACAGAATCTATTATTTTATTTCTGTAGAATAATCTATATAACATATATGCAAACTAGGTTTCATGGCAAGTGGGTATTGTGGCACATCCTGCTTCTTGTTAGGGACCATTATATGTCTAATGGAAATTAACGTTAAAAAATACAATGCTCTGATAAGCTCCATAATTATTTAATTATAGTATATTCTTCAGTATAAGTTGAGGCAGATAAATATTCTAAGTAGTTATACACATAATTTTTTTCACATTTTCCCCCCCATTTTATGACCAATTTTCTTTTGTGCAGGTATGACACTGTTTTCAGGGAAGAACATTTAGCATGAATCTCAGCAAGTGGGCTTATACAGTGAGTTTATGAATTTTTAAACACTGTAAACAAAAACTCCTGTATTAAATGAGCTTTTTATAGTCCAAGTCATTTGGTATAAAGGCGGAGTAACCATTGTGGAAAAATCTAACTTCTTATGGGGAAATTGTATCTTAGATAAACAAAAGAATTCTTTTTTAAAAAACCCTCCACCCCTCTGTTTCTTATGTCTTGTTGTCTTGAACTTTCCTTCCCTTTATATTTTGTAGGTTTCCCTGACTTAAGCTGAATGATTACCATAAAAAGACTCCTTTTTATGGTAAAAAGGATTTTTTAAAAGGATGCTTTTAGTGATTCATCTGTATTACCAGCTTAGTGGATGGCATTCTCCTTTTTGGGTTGATACTGATCAAAAGCCTCAGTGGTGCATTGTGAACTACTGCTTGTCTTTTACCAATGCTTCTCGTCTTGATGTTCCTCACAAAAATTACTATTTTTTATCCTATACTATATTTCTACTTGCACATAGGATTGCTAGTCATAGCCTGTGTCTCAGGTAGTATATACTTCCTAAGCAGTTTACAGCCTGTGCACAGGACAAGAGAACTGTTTCTTAAAATGGGCAAGCATGATGACACACTGAGGTAATGGTTAGCATGGCTGCTAGTGGTCTTAGCTGTGAATCAAAGTTTCAGTAAGCAACTTGAAGGCAGAGAAAGAAAATCTGTAATGCTTAGATAGTATTCTATGAGTTTGCGTTGGACAACGTGAAAATGTTGTTAAAAAAATGAAGTAAATAGATAATGAGTCTGACCTTATGGAACAGATGGAGGTGAAAGTCACCCCAACCTGAACACAGGCTCCTAGGTCAGGAGCGGGGTGGAGCCTGAAATGGAAGCACATCCTGTGCTTGAGATATTGCAAAAATACAGGAATGAAAATGTTAATTGGTTATCAGTGTCACACAGGTTGTGTTCAAGACATAATTGGTCTGACTTTTACTTTTGTTTGCAGACAGCACTACAAACTGCTGTAGAGTGAGACAACACAAAGTTTCACCTGCATTCTCAATGGCTTGTATGTCTGGAGGCTTTGCAATCCCTACAGAAACCACTTAAAGCAAAGATGTTTCCAGAAACAGACTGCTGGTAGTATTTCTGGGGAAAAGTACCTGTCTTAGGAGTAAATACTTTAAATAAATGTTTATGTTTATTTGAAAACATTTCAATGGGACTTCATTCTGTCATCTGCAGAATAATATATGAAAGCTTGAACCAGATCTATACCAACATTTTGATATAGCTGCTGTTATGTTAAGCATAAAAGTGGACATAAACCACATATTTAATTTTCTGCAAATGGATATAAAAAAAAAATCCCAGTGCTAGGTACTGTTGAAGATCTGCGGATTGCTGCTGGAGAAATATTTTCATCAGAAAAATGCCATTTTAGTTTACTGTGTGACTGTGGCATTGGAAACAGAAAGAATATGTAAGAAATTCTGACTTTTAACCATGAAAATTTGAGGGGGCCATATTGTGACACATATCCCTAACCAGGTTCAAAAAAAGTCAGCAGTATCTGCACTGCACTATATAGGGCCCATGGATGGTTTCAAGTCTAGGTTTCAGGTGTACTGGCAAGCTGTCTCTCTGAGTGCTCAGGAGAATGCCAAAGCAGTGATTTGACTCTTCTGTCCTGCTCTCTTTGTTTTTCGCTGTTCCCTCCATGTTAATTTTTTGACAAATCAGGCTTTTGTGCTAAATTTAGATTTCTTTACTGTTCTTCAGTAAAGGCTGCTACTGCAGCCAGTGGGACCAAGTATCATCATAATTCCAAGAGATCAACTAGACTGTATCAATAGGTACTTTTGTTTTCTCAGCAGTAAGGTTTTTTTGAGGTTCACAGACTGTGAAGCAAATGTGATTTCTGCCCTGAGAAAGGATTGTAGGTATATGTATTTTGATCAAGTCTTTTCTGCATGGTAATATTTTAAACAAGGTTCTCTTAGAGAGAATGAATTCTGGATTATTTATTATTGGAAGAGCACAGTTTGCCTAATCATGACTTATCTATTGTACATGCCAATGGTTTGAAACATTTCTTAAAGTTTTTTCAATGGTTTGAATATTTCTTAGTATTTTGCTGTGGTCAAAGAGCATTAAGATCAGTTTGTGTAGACCTAGAATAGTATCTTCTTACTTTAGGAATTCATAAACACAATCTCACATGCAGGCTGTGACTGGTCAGGCAAAACCTATCCTACGCTTTTCAATTGACTCTGAAGCCTAAAATCAGTCTCCACTACCACTTGAGACAATTATTGTTTTGGAACCAAATTAAAACACACAAATTTTATGGATTCAGAAATGGCTTTTTGTGGAAATTTGTATGGATGAAGCTTTTCTTACTCATATGTCCAGGAAAAGGAGTTGTGAACACAATGTGAACCTTGTGAAGCAGAATTTAATTTTTAAATAGCATCATTTTTCTGTATTTTGAATCAAAATTCTACAATTTTACATATGTAAGAGGGAGGCAGAACACCCAGGATCTGCCTGGAACCTGCATCTCCACTGGGAGAAAGAACTCTGTATGAATAATACAGCCCTGGAGTGAGCTTCCTTTTAACTGGCATAGTAGGATGACTGTTGCAAAATGAACTACTTGCTGATGCACTGGAATGACAAGGCATATTAATGATTTTATATCAGCAATGTAAAATTCATTGTGTTAATTGATTACCAAAGGTAATGTTATTATTGCCATGACTAAATTATGACTGTGCATCATCTGGGTTTTCACATTTCACCAATGTATTAAAAAGTAGGTAAGACCTACTTATGGTCTTACCAGTAGGTTTTCATATTTGTGTAGTACGTGACTTTAAATTTACTGACTAAGAACTTTATTTTCTTTTCCCACATGAATAAATTAACTTTTTGTGCCTTCTCTTGCATCTTGAACTTTTACATAGTGAAAAGTATTACAGGACCAGATGAAGACCCAGCAGGGATAAGTCTGGTTGTGTCAGTGAGAATGCTTTTTATTAAAAAGAAAACTTTGAAGTCATGGCTCAAGACCATAAGCAGAGCTTTAAATGTCTCTGTTCCCTGATCTGTCTAGTCATTAGGGGTCCAGACCTAGCCTGGCCCCCTATTTGCTGCTTTTGGCAGATCAGTTTTGAAGGCAGGTGGCATACCTTGCCTCTCACAGTAACTGTAAGCCATATGGTCAATCCCACATCTCCCAAGATAAGCTCTATTTTCCAACCATTATGTGAGTTCTCTAAGAGCTAGCCATTATACAAATGGTGTACAACCTACCATTACAGCAGACTAAATTAGTTATGTTGTTCACTGCAACAGATTTTTCAGGCTTACCACAGCATGGGCAGAGATTTGGTTTCCCACACGCTAAACCTGGTTAGCAGTGGCCCATTAGGGAAGAGAGAGGTTCATATATTTCTGGAAAAGGCACTCTGCACATGTATTAGTGATTTGAATTAAGCATTTGGGAAATCAGGGAAGCAGATACAGGTATTCAGTAAAGAAAGACTAGTATGCTTTTGGGGACCTTGTATTTGGGTCTTAGAAATGGGTATTAAGCAATTATGTCAGAGTGTAAACAAGACTGAATAAGCATTCTTGTGTGTAACTTTAAGACTATTTATCTATGCTTGAGAGTTATTTGAGTATGTATGAAAGGTAGCTGGATAATAAGAATAATTTGAGAGTAACTTAAATGCTCTTATAGAAGTACTAGGAGGCATTGGATAACAACAGTTTTGCTGAATATAGATGTCATTACTGAAAATCTAAGGAGCTGTCTTTCACATGATCAAGACTCATGTCAGCTGAAATGAAAATGCATGTCCCTGCTAGCGGTGAAAGAGAATTCAAACAAAAGGAATATACCATCTTAAATATCAGACCAATGTCAAGACTACTTATAAGAAGTTTTTGAAGAAAACAAGTCCTTGTGCTTTAGATTCAGATAAAGGATTCAGACTCATATCTTTCGGTGAGTACTCTTGTTCAATGGCCTCCAAAGTAGGGTGTGTGCACGTGTCAGGATGCTCAAAGCAATCCATATGAATATAGGAAAAAAAATAAAAACTTCAGAAGTGGGCCCCCTGAGAACCTCACGCAGTTCAACAAATTCAAGTGCAAGGTGTTACACTTGGGTTGGGGGAGTCCCAGACATGATCACAGACTGGCAGATGAATTCATTGAGAGCAGCTCTGCTGAAAAGGCATCAGGGCTCTTATTAATGAAAACCTGGACAAGAGCCAACAATGTGTGCTTGCAACCCAGAAATCCAACTGTATTCTGGGCTGCATCAAAAGCAGCATGGCCAGCAGGGTGAGAGAGTGATTTCTGTCCCTCTGTTCTGCTCTGCACTGGTGAGAGCCCACCTGCAGTTCTGCATTCAGCTCTGGGGCCCCAGTGCAGGAAAGACATGGACCTGTTAGAGCAGGTCAACAGGAGGCCACAAAGATGATCACAGGGCTGGAGCATCTCTTCTACAAAGACAGCCTGAGAGAGCTGGGCTTGTTCAGGCTGGAGAAGAGAAGACGTCAGGGACACCTCATTGTGGCCTTCGAGTACCTTAAGATGGCCCATTAAAAAGAAGAGAAGTTTTTATAATAGGCAGATGTTGACAGAACAAAAGGCAATGATTTTAAACTGAAAGATGGCAGGTCTAAGTTAGATTTTAGGAAGAAGTTCTTTATTCAGAGGGTGGTGAAGCATTTCTGATGTTGCCTAGGGACTTTGTGGGTGTCCTATCCCTGGAAGTGTTCAAGGCCAGTTTGGATGGGGCCCTGAGCAACCTGATCTAGTGGGTGGCATCCCTGCCCAAGGCAGAATGGCTGGGGATAGATGATCTTTAATGTCCCTTCCAACCCCAATCATTGTATGATTCTATGATTTTTGTACCATTAATAAATAAAATAAAATTTTAAATAGTTGCTTATCTCTTAGTTTTTATTTTCTATTTTTATGTATGTTTTATACTATATGTAATATATTAGTACAGGAGTAAACATATACAATTCATAAATAAATAAATAAATAAATACTAGATATGTGTTCAGAAGTTTTTAGTTGATGGAGTGAACAATCAAACCAGTCTGGAGACCACCCCTCTAGTGTCTGTGTGACAGTTTTAATGTCTCTCTGGGTTAATAAATAGTTGCAGTTATAAGAAAAGTAACATGAGAAGGAGGCATTGAAAGATGTCCTGCAATTGTGAGGGCTTCTGTTGCCTTCATTGCTTTCTGTATTCCTAGCATGTCCATATTAGAGATCAGAAACATTTCCCAGTAAGTGTCATTCATACTAATCCCACAAAAATAAATAGTCTCTCCCAAACAGTAGAAGTTTCACTGAAAAAATCTAACCAGTTTGAAGTTCCCTGCTTTATTTTATTTTACAGTATTTATTTACTTATAAGTCATTACAATGAATTACATTACATAAAAATGCTGAGCACTGTACTAATGAATATAAATTGTGAGGGATACATTTATCATTCTTGTGTACATTGAGCTTACTCTTGTACTCTCAAAGCTTTGTCCAAGAATATGACTAGATGATTTCTAAAATTAATGACAATTGCTGTGTGAACCATAGTTTAAAGGATCATGTACATACCTATAAAGGCTTTGTGTTCTCTATTAGTAATGTCCAACAAGTACAAATTTTAAGCATAGAGTGGTTGATGCTGCATTTTATACAATGTTAATAAATTCAGAACATGAAGATATAGCAGTAAGTGTCAGCAGCTCTTCTTGTCTATGGATATAGATAATGAATATATCTATCACTTTACTAGAGTGATGCAAATTCAGGAATTTTGTTTGGGGCATGCAGTCTAATGTTTAGACGAAATACTTTGTTCTGATTTGCCTTTGATGTTACTTGTATACCAGGGTTATGAAACAGACTTTTTCCAGTACAAGCAAGTTGGCTTTGAATATGAGCATGAAAAATGTCAGGTCTTGAATGAGCAGAGACTAATGCAATGAACTTTATGTCATTTAAAGAGGAAATAACTTTACACCAGCAGGAAAACTCCCTCTTTATTTATGGACAATATGGACATACTGTTCAGGAGTGAATGTTTGAAATTAATTTCCTAACATCCGCCACTTGCTTCCTTCAGTTTACACTGCACAGTGGCCTTAGTACACACGAACTGGATTTTAGGTTAAATAAAATCTGGAAGCTGAAGTCCACCTGCAAATGAACATTTGGGCAATGGGACTAGATTAAAGCAAATTAAATACATAAAAAAGGCATGGATATTTGCTCTCTAACACTGACTGTTTCACTCTACTGACCCTCTATTTGTCTTAAAGTCTTGCTTATTTGGACAAAATTTTTTTATCTCCCTTGGAAGGGGATTAGTTTCCAGTGCTGTTGTGCTGGAATAACTGTGATGGTACAGAATCTGTGAAATGGAGCAGCCTTCATTAAGGAAAAATCCCAATCATCCTTAAATGTGATCTGGAGGCGCTGCAGCTGTAAAAAGAAGCTTCTTATCACACATTACAGGTCAAGCAGTATGCCACGTAACAGGCCCTTCAGTAGAATCAGCAGCCATATGAGGACTGCTCTTCTGTTTACTCTTGTTTTAGTGAATCAATGGTTGAAGACCTTTTCATAAGCTCCGGTCATATTTCTAGTAAATGCAGGTGAAGCCAGTGGACGTTTCATGCTTAAATGAACATAGTCTGTTTCTCACTGCTTTGTGGCCAGGTAGTGACAGTTTTAAGCATTTCTGAAAGTAACCTGATTTCTGATTAGATCGATCCTGCTGAAGTAGTCTAACAAATAGGATATTTATCAGAATGTTTGATAGGGTTCCAGTTAATTATATTTTCCCTGTATCATAGAGAACTTAGCTTTGTGAGTGGATCATTTTGAAAGTGGTCTTTGTGATAACACCAGGACAATATAGATTGCTTTCTGTGACTTTGGGTGCTTTGTGTGCTCTATTTAGAAAGGAAAAACTACATTTTATAGCCTCATATCTGATTTGTAGCACTTTGGATAGGGGGAGGACTTGCACATAGGACATGCTACTAAATAGTATTCTGGGACCTGTTCCTTTAAGCAGACCAGTTTTAGAGTTGCTTATAGATTAAACATTTACTTAAAGCAACATAAGATCTGAAAATAGCATGCCTTTTCTCCTGCTGTCATTAGGACCTTTGAAAGAAGAAATCACTATTAATTATATTACATAAAGTGTGTGCATTACATTTGAGGGGATGTGAGTAACAAAATCCAATATGGGTTTTGTCTTTCAAGTTTCTTTCTTGACTAATGTTTCACTGATCATTAAACTTTGTGTGCTTCCAGTGACTGAGAAAAACTACTAAGTGCCTATAAATTCTGATTAGTTTTTGTTTTCCCCTCCCACTGCCCCTCCCCTCCCCCCCAAATAAAAGTGGATTTGATTATCAGAAGGAGAAAGAAGATCATTGAAATGATAATTATTTTGTTCTTTATTATTAACTTTTATTGCTAGCATATTAAAGTGATTTCTTGGTACTGGGTAATGGCTGTCATCACCAGGGCACATGTGATCCCTACTCTGCTTTAATTTAAAGGCACAGAACCTCAGGCTGTGGTCCAGTTGTCCACTTCAAAGTACAGTGATTTTGCATGTAAAAATGTGGTTAGCTAACCAGTGTGTTAGTGAAATGTAATAACTAACCACACATGTAACCATATGAATACACCTTGAATAAGGAAAACAACAGGTCTGCAGAACCTGTGTTCTTCCCATTGTTAGACGTTGCAGAGCCAAGGAAGGTGTGATGGAATTCATTCTGTCACTGTCTCTCTCACTGGTTTTACACAGCAAGCACCAGAAAAGATTCAGGAGCACAAGTGTTTTAGTTTCCAATGCTCTTAATTATTTTTAAATAGTAAAATTTCTATTTATTTTAAAAAATAGTAATAAAACACACCCCCATCAAACACCAGTGATTGATGGGAACTGTTTCTGAACCTGAGTATTTTTTGTCACAATCAGTTTTCTATAAAGAAATACATAAAATAAAACATATGAAAACATATTTCTTTCAGACTTGCTTTATAAAACTACCTGGGCCAAACTATTGGACTTCCAATAATGGTCATGAGAGTTTTATGTCACTGTTATAATCAGTGGTAGAATCAGGGGCTCTGTCTTACAAGTCAAAGTGTTATTTCTGCTCTCAGGGTCCTACCTGGAACAGGTGATCAAGTGTATCAAGAGCTAAGAGTCTGCTGTAACTAGAGCAGTCTGCTCTAATTCTCTTTTTCCCTTCAACTAAGGGAGAAGGAAAGAGAATAACTGGAGACACAGTGTTTATGTTCTTCTACACATTCAGTCAAGTGCTTAGGGTTTCAGTGTCTGAGCTGTGCATCTTTGAATAGGTATTAATAGCAAAAATGATACCATGGTAAGCTCCAGAAAATCTGAAAAAAAATTACTTTAGATCTTTTCTCTCACTCTGTCTTGTATCAAAAGCATGCCTATTTTAACAGCTACTTTTAACTTCAACTTTAAAAATTCTGGAGTGAAATAGAGAGTTATCCTAAGTACAAAACTCATATTAGCTTCTATTTGAAACTTCCTACATCTTCTTTTTTCAGGTCTAATTTTTCCCCATAGTATAAATAGAGCTGTTAATAAAGCTTCACACCTCTGTCACTGAAAAGGTGTAGTACTTTTTCATTATAAGCCTACCTTCCATGTTTTATCCTAAGAAACCCTTAGAAATTGCTCTTTCTGCTTTAAAATTTGCATGCAAGGCTGGTGGCCAGGGGTTAGCTTTTTACCAATTTGATAACATTTAAGTCAGTCTTCTAATTTAGTTTTTAATAAAAGGCAATAGCGAAAGGTGACATAATGATGGATGCCTGTACTATGGTGTGTCAGGGCTTCTCAGCTGCCTGTCTTTCTGCCAGCAATTGGACATGCTGTGATCATAAGTGCCAAGCAGCTACAACAAAATGACATTTTTATTTCCTACTGCTGCCAAAAGTGAAGTTTGGATGCTTATAAAACACAGATGATCAGTCCTCCTTAATACCTGATTTATTTCAGAACTAGCTTCTGATACATTTAAAGATATTTGACAATGAAGCAAAATAAAGCCCCATAAACTTAGAGAAATGAAAAAACACCTCTACTTTCCTACTGTAGGCTTTAGAAAGAAAACATGGTATTGTTTTACAGCAGAAGGCGCTGATATCTTATGATCCCAGAATGAAAGGCACTCAGTCGGTCAACTGTTATTTAAAATCCCATTTTTTTTTCTCTATTAACACTATAAAGAAAAGAGGATGGTGTAGATAATCTTATGTACCTTCAGATGCTGGGAAACTCTAGATGCACTGCATGAAACAGGTCTCCAACCAGGGCACAATATACTGTGTGGATCCTACTCATGGGAAGTACATCTCTTTTTGATCATTTGAGATCTTTCACATTGTTCTCAAAAGAAAACAATTGTATGAATTTCTACTGTCAGAAAAAAAGGGTGTTCACATGAGACCATGTTGTTGCACTTTTTAAAGGCAAGGTCACAGAGGTGATGTAAATGCTGGCGCTGTGTGGGAGCTGCACACAGGCTCTGCTGTGACAGTGAGGTCACCCTGCAGCCACAGGGTATATGCAGCACAGCAGCCTGAAGGCCAGGCCCTACAAGCATGATAGCAGAGCACAGACCTTCACCCACTCAGGTTAAATATTGTGTGGATCAATAATTCTATGAGTTACCATGCTCTTCAGGGCAAGATCACCTCAGGGATGCACTTGTAACCTCAAACACCAAGGGCTCCAAAATTCTGGTTGGTAACTCCGTGCTGGTTTTTGTAGCTAGGACACAGAATCATAAAATCATAGATTCATAGAATGGTTGGATTGGAAGGAACCTTACAAATAATCTAGTCCCCAACACAGTCAATTCGTGTTTGGAAGTGTTATGCTCTCTTGCCTTTTACATGTCTTCCCATGCTGCTGAATCACAGCAGCACACAGAATTGCAAGCTTTTAGGAATTTGTCTATTTTGTACTGCTGGAGAACCAGCTTTTCTTCAGCACTCAATTACTGCTTTTATTATTCCAGAAGTTCCTCCTAGTATGTGAGTGAAGTGATCTTAAAACCTGTATTCAGGATCACATCCTCATCTGGGGAGAATTAGGACTATCTGTTGGTCTGCAATGCTAAACAGAGCTGGGAACAGAACACAGGAAATGAAATGCCTGACAGTTGGGGGAATAGGAGGTAAAAAAGACTTACATGGGACTGAAGAGCAAAGGAATGAGAAGCTGTTGGTAATGTTATTAATGAACTCCTGGTTAGAGAGAATAATTATATGCATAAAAATTTCTTCAGTGGGTGGAGTAGTTCAAAGATACTAAAGTTAAACTCATTCACTATAAAACACTTTGAAATTTGTAACTTCTCTCAGGCACCAAGGAAAAAGTGACAAGAGATCCCTTTGTTACATATATCATTGTGGGGTATGATTTCCAGTGATTGGCTGTGGTGATGCTCAAATACAGAGGAAGATGCTTACATTCAGCTATGGCCAATACCAGTCTTTAAGCTCTGGTTTTATTTGATCATCTCTGATTCTTGATTTTGGGTAACAAATCCCAAAGTATTATTTCTAAAGTTTATTCTCTCTTAACAACATTTAAAATTTGAAACTCTTTCCTTATATTTTATTTGTTCATGAGTCTCTAAAGATCATGGAGTTACGTCCATATGAACTGTGAGTAGAAAAGATAAAATATGGCTTCTAATGAAATCAATGAAGAATTTTCCAGTGACTCACACAGTGAGAGCACACTTAAAGTCTGTAAAGTCCTCTTCAGTATTTAAAAGTGTTTAATACCTGTTTAGTTATCCTGAGACCTTTGTCACACTTGGCAATGGTACTTGAATTTCACTCATATTCTCTAACAATTCATTTATGTGAGGTGAAACGTGTTGAGAGGGTTTGATTTATGCCAGTTGATAGAGAGATTACACTTGCAATTATTCCTTGGATTAAGAATGCAATATCTGTAAGGCTTGAGATGTATGCAGTTATTGTCAGGAAAATTATCTTTCAACAACAACAAAAATTAAAACATTTCTACATCTGAGTCTTAGAGAAGGAAGAAATAAGGATGAAAATCATAATGTGTTTGTAGCTCTCTGCTCTGGCATCACATGAGCCCCAATACCATCACGGAAATAGGATATACTGGAAATTTCAGGCTGGGGAGGATAGAAATATGCTTTGATACACATTCAGACTCAAAGGGTTGAAAATGGTAGTGTCTCATCTGGAAATTTGATCTGATCAAAAGCTGATCAAAGAACCACAGACTGAGACAGGGTAACAGCCTATTTTGTTATGGAGGAAGAAGAACACATAGATGTATCATATTTCTAGGTATATATACTGCTGCATAGAAAGTATGAAGTGTATGCTGCTTTTCTATTTCTGCTAAACTCTCAAAATAGCAGCCATATTGACTTATATAATGCACAAATCTGCTGGGCAGGTGGTTTTGCTAAATGTATCCAGAAATGAAACACAGAAATGGTGCAGCTGCAACTCAGATTTCTTTTAAAATATGAGTAAATAGTCATGGAATTAGTTAAAAATATTTAGTTAGTTTTAACCATTATTCTTCCATTGAAGCTTACAAATACTTCAAAACATGCATAGGAAGATAATAATATTGCTAATGTGAAGTTTTGTTTTGTTCATTAACCTAGGAGGAATGTCATTTGTGTTCAATGAATTCAGCTTCAGTTACTGTTAAACAAGCAGAAAATGTGTAGACTAGTTATTGTTATAAATGAATATCAGACAATCGAATAAAAAGCACAGAATTTTTATTTTTCCATTTCCAAAAATCTATCTAAGACAGCCACAAGCAACATCGATCGAATGTTGGGTGAACAGGTGATCAGCAGCAAGGGTGCTATCCCTCCCTGTCCATGCTTGCTGAGTTTTGAGGTCTGGGTTTTATACAGTTTTTCGTGCCCAGCGGCTAGTCCATTGTGTTTTTGTACAATTTCCACATTCATGCGCCGTCTTTCACTCGTTGATGGACCTTGAACAGATTTCCCGGCACTGGTGTATGTCTTGAAAGGAAGTTCCTGGAACACGGCTTTTTGGATGGTGATTTTACTTCATCTCCAGGTTTTCCATCGAGATTGGCATCAGTCACTTGATTGTCCAGGTGCACAGAGTCTGATTCGATCAACGAGCCTTATCCTGCCCAGCCAGTCTTTTCAGTTGCAAATTCAAGTTTCACCCTACTGTCTTACAGTTGCAAAGTCCCGATATTTGGAAATGCCTTCCCTTTATGGGAACTGGGACTTACTTTGCAGTGTTTCAAGATTTATAAAGTAAAATATATTTGATACATTATTTTATTTACTACATCTATTACATTTCTAATATTCCAATACATGAATTTATCCATCACATCTATCACAGTTATAATATCCCAGTTATATCTGTTAATTGATAAACATCTGGCAAAAAAGGTACTATTTTTGTAGACAAATTGCACAGTTGCTTGATATCCTAGTGTTGAATTCTAATGTGACTGAACTAATGGCATAAATATATGGAAAACATGTGAAACGACAATGTTACAGCTTCAAAATGAGGCTCATATTCTGTTTCAGTATGAAGCAAATAGTACTTTCATAACATTTTTTAAGGCTTGATTGATCAAGGGTAAAGCACTCTTAGGAATATACCACTGGAGCATCTTGTAAGTATGAATGTGCAGAGTTCATCCCAAGGAAGCCTGGTTACAGATGCATAGCTCCCCTTTGACTAGAAAGGATTTTCATTGCAGTGTGTACACAGGACAAAACATAAGCTCTTAGTAAAATGAAACAGAGCTTTGTGTTTCAGTACATGGAGAAAAGTTAATTTTGCCAGTCCTCTGTCTCCAGGACCTTTGGGCTGTACCAGCATTCTATCTTCCTCTGGAAACCTGTGCACTATCTATGTGACAAGAGCCTTGATGCTGAAATAAATCCATGGTGAAGATCACGAGTATGACTTGTAAGCACTAAGTGACCTATTCCTGAAAAGGTCACTTGTCTTCAACACCTTTGTTCCAGTATCCCACATGATGATATATTATATGATAAAGGTGCTAACATGATGATGCCATGGTCTCTCCTGGGTAAGCCATGTTAAACTAAGTCAGCTGGAATCTCATAGTATCTCAATCTCAATAATGTATTTGCCAGTCTTGGAGACTACATTTCTTCAATCAATTGATAGTGATTTTTTTCCCCAATTGATCACTTAGAAACAGATGTACTGATGTTGATACTCTCAGACTTAATTTTTTTACTGTATATAATTTACTGGTGTATAATTTAAACTGTACTTTTTTCTCAGGTCCACTCAAGGTTAATTTGTATTTGTAAATTTTAATGCAACAAACAAAATGTATCTGTCCATCTGTGAAATGGCCATTATGTATTTCCTACTTAACTCTAGCAACAGAAACACTTAGCTTTCTGGATAGTGCCTTACTCCAAATGGAATGTCTTTGTGATAATATTGTGCATCACAGCTGTAGGTTACCTAAATAGGCATTCTATCCATTACTGTTATTTTGCATTGTTCAATGCAGCTATTATGTTTCATAAAAATTAGGAAAACATGGGTATTATAAATAGCAAGAAAACCAGCAGGTTGATAATTGCTCTATGCTCACTAATGTGAATTACTAAATGGCTCATCTATAATTGTAATTAACACCTCCTGCCTCAGCTTTGCAATTAACTGATGTTGCTGCAAATTTTTGTTATATATTTAATCTTTATGTTGTTTCTCTGGCCTGCTCCTGTATTAAATTTATCATTAAACTTACAAGCTATACATTGAGCTGCCATGGCATCTACTCATTAGTAACATGACCTTGTACAAAGGCTGACTGCATCTCCAGGGAATTCACAGCCAACACACTCCATTCTGGTTTAGTAAATGTACCTGCTGTGTATCCTTTCACATTTGCTGTATCTGTTTTAGCTTGATTTGAATTCAAGTTGTGTGTGAGTTTTCTATGCTTATAGTCACTTCATGAACTTTTCTTCTAGATACCACGTTTTTGGAAAGTCACAGAGTGGGTAAGAAATTCTGAGGCAACACCACTTTCCACCAGAAAGGTTTTGAAGGGAGAAATCCCAACAGGCCTGGCTAGGGAGAGTGAGGTGCAGCCTGTCACCATGACTGGCTGTTTTCCAGCTGCTAGGCTCAGGGGCTGCCCAGCTCCATGGCAACCCCCAGAGTGGGCGGCCATAAAGTGTCTCTCTCTTCTTCCTGCTCCTTAGGCCCGGGGCTGCCCTACTCCCACAGCCTGCCGGCTGCCTGCAGGCCCCTGCTGCTGGGGAGCTGCCAGGTACCCAGCCCTGGCAGTCGGGCAGCTCTCCTGCCTCGGCAGGCAGGCAGGTGCCTTGGCTCCAGGGTTACCCAGCTCTCCTGCTCCCGTGCCCTGCAGCCTTCTCTGCCAGATGGACAGACAGAAGGCAGGCTCCATGCTGGGCTGTCTCCCTAGGCAATCTGGGAACCTGGGATCTTGGGGAGAATATTTGGGTTTTAAAAGAAAGTATACATGGGCAAATTAACATGTGGAGAGCAGGAAGATGAATTTTCAGGCTGTTGCTGGAAGTGTTGGCTCTCTGGTGTGCAGGCAGTGTCTCTCTGGTGTGCAGGCAGTGTCTCTGTAGTATGCAGGCAGTGTCTCTCCGGTGTGCTGGCAGTGTTTTCTCTGGTGTGCAGGCAGTGTCTCTCTAGTGTGCAGGCAGTGTCTTTCTTAATGAGTTCTTTCATTCCACTCTGGGGATTGCCCACAAGAGCAAAGCAGTGCCCAGAGTGCACCACCATAGCCTCGCTCACCGTAGCTTTTTCTCTCACTTCCAGTGTAGAGAAGCCCTATAGCATTTCTTTTACTTCACACTGTGGAAAAAATAACCCATACTTAAAATTGTGTGTAATCTGGGGAATTTTTTTTCTGCTGTCAGAAAAACCCAAGCTCCATCTTTTACTCAAAAAATGGCTCAAAAATCTGTTTCCATAAAGCAAATAAAAGTATGAAAGACTCTTCCTTGGGCTCAATATCATGAAAAGTGCCTTCTGGGCACCTTTCCTGTATGGTTTGATTGTTTTGAATGGAGGAAATAAAGGAGCATAGATGGAGTTCAATCCAGTTCTTTTCAGCTCAGAGATAAGAGTTTTTGACACTAGGTGGTACTACAGACAAAGGCCAATATTTGCAAACTTTGACAGTAAGGAATTGGCAGCTCTAAACCTGGCATCTAATTTGATGGACTGATTATTGACTTCCACATCTCATATTATTCCGGAGATAAATATATTCTATTGGATCTGGTTTTGGAGTGTTGTGCTTTTAGCTCCTTGCAAAATTTGTAATCAATCAGGTAATCTTTCAAAACCTTGTGAAATTATTTGATACTGTTTTATGATAAATCTAATATGGGATATCAGTTGCCAATACAAAAAAGTATGTATAATATTTTGAGCCTTCTGTGTTCAATTCTGAAAATATATTTCTCAAGAGCAACCCTGGGAATATATTGCTATTTCAGCTGCCCCCTCAACACTTTTCCCTGCATAATATGTATTATGGCTTCATTTAGAGCATGGGGATCCATCTATCAAGGACATTTCTGGAGATATTTTCCTTCCATCTAACATCAACTTCTGCTCTCAGGTGAATGAGCCTGTTATTTCCTTGATTTTTCACTCCTATTTCTGAATTTCTGCCTTTTTTTCCCCTTTCTATTTCTCTGCAGCTACGTCTGCCTCAGTCACTGCTAGATCAAGACTCTCTACTCCTTCTTGTAAGTGCTGTGCTTGTTTAGAAATTCATAGTCTTTCATTTGTGACCCAGGACTCTGGACTCCATTAGATGTGATTTTTGCTAACAGGTAAAAGAGGATTGAAACTTCTTTGGATGGTGAAATACAGTTGATGCCAGAAGCAAGGAACTCTAGCCTAAAAAAAAAATAAATCTATAAGTAGTTTTTAAACTCTATTTTATATTTTTTTCCTGTAGTATCCTGGCTTTTAACAAGCCAGTTTTTCACTGTGGTTATTACTGCAGAAGTTAAAATCAATGTGTGTTAGCTGTCTTTTCATGGGCACTTCAATGAACTGCCTGCTGGTCCTGTGTGATTCGAATCACCCTTAAAAATACTTTATGTTTAAGACAACACAAAAGTGGTCACAGCAATACAACATGGCTGGGTTTTTTCTAAAAAATATATAAGCTGCTCTAAAATTACACTATTACATGTACAGAATCTGTCATCTACAGTGGATGTGATGGTGAGAAGATTGATTTTTAAATAAATAAAAGTATTTAAAAGTAACTGAAGCACACTTTAGTGCACTGTTGGTAAATAAATACAAACAAGAGAACTGTGTTGTTCAAATTATTTCAAAAAATAGGAAAAAGCAATAAGAATTATGCTGGTTTTTTGTCCCTGAACCAGTAAGCTTTTCAGATTTAGCTTTGCTTAGTTTTATATACATAAGCATATACACTTATTTAACAGTTACCTTGTACTGAGTTAAACTGGAAATGAATGCAGTTGGATTATTTTTAATTGTCTTTGTATTATATAAATATTTTCAACTGTACATACAAAAAAAGCATAAATAGAAGTGGACATGACATACTAAAAATATTACTTCAGAATTATATGCTGCACCATGAATTGTTTATACTAAAGAATGGAAATCCTCAATAGTATATCTAAATTAGAAAATATTTAGACCTGCATTTAAAAGTGAAAAGGGAAGTGGACATAGCTGAGGTTATTCTTCAGATAATTCGACTCAAGGTTTGAATTCTTTCCTGCCCAGTTTCTAAGCATATGAGGCTAGAAGATGAGGTATAGCTTGAGCAGGTGAGGTTTGTGTGGTGAATCCCAAGCATATGTAACAGACCTAAATATCACTGGTCATAGGCTGGAATTACTAATGATAAGACTAACCCATTTGACTCATTTGACTCATTTTCAGAATAAACCTAAGCTCACAAATACTTAGCAATAAATTGTAACTTCACAACTTTTCCAGGTTGCTATACACTGTGTGAAGAGAAGCTCTTGTGGCAGCTGATGGAAGCATTATCCAAAATCAAATGCAATGTCCCTGAAGGGAAGAACAGAGCAGCGACACCTGCCACAACCCTTCACAGCCAGCACCGTGCTCCATGAGCTGACAAGGTAGGGCAGGTGGAACCAGGGCTGCACTACTTGCTTGGGGTGTCCAAGCATTTCTGCTGGTTTTGAGTGCTCTGGGTTTTATTTGCTAAGAGCACAGACTATGTTCATTTTTGCCCAGATGCTAGGATCTGGGGAACAGAAATTAACCACACATAACCTTGTAGAAAACCCTTGATTGCTGAGGTCATCTCAATTGTACCTTGATTAGGTTTACTGCATAAATGGTTAACATCTGCTTTTATATATATTGCACTCAATTTCTCTTTTCCTTTTATTTAAAATGAGATTTAAAATGTCTCCTAAAACACATGTATTAATAAAAAGTAGTATCTGGAGAAAGACTCAAGAGACATATTAAAACAATTTACTTAAGCAGCAGATTATAAATCAAGTCAATATTGCAGGACAGTAGTCTAATTGCATTTTAATTGGATGACAAAATGCCTATTCCAAATTGATCAAAAATTATAGTGCTACACTCTGCCTTTATATAGGGAAAACACACTGCAAACTCATAACATCAGCTGTCTTTTCTTTGTGCTTCCTGTTCCTGAACAGGTTCTGCACAAGAAGGTGGCTGAGGAGGGCTCTGCCAGGGCAAGGCCACTGCTCTTGATGCTGCACTGTGGGGCACATCAGTTAGTTAGAGATAATCAGACTAACACCCAAATTATTCCTCTAAGGCTTGGCACAGGTATGACATGGATTATTACAATATCCTAACAAAAAAAAATTGCTAAAATTGTCTGAGTAATAATGACCTGGCTGTAGGCAGTACTGCTAGAGTTACCAATACTTGGATGGTGATCATTCCATTTCCCCTGTTCGAGAGATGTGGGGAAGAGCCTACACTGCTGGAAGTGTGGAGGAGGCAGGTGGAGGAGGCAGATCTTAAGGAAACTTCTGAACAAAGCTTGGTCGACCTGCCAAACAGACACTTAGAGACTGTATTTTGAGGAGACTTTGAACTTCTCCATATCTTGGCTACTGTCCTGATGTGGCCCTTTCTTTTTCTCCACTGATGACTTTGCGAAATGCTTAAGAGAGAAGTCATGGAAGATGAGGGACTCGGATCTGTGATCGTCACTGAAGGCCTTATCAGGCTCTTCAAATGGTGGAAGGATATTTTTGGTTAGTTTTGTCTTCCTCCAAATGGTAGGCAAATTTCATATGCTTAATCCCTTTTGGGCAATGCACTGTGTCTGCTGGATACCCAGTTCTGGTATTACCTATGAAGATTACCTATGCTTTAGTGATGCATTTTTTCAAAGTAACTCTGAAATTTTAGAAGTAGCATCCTATTTACATGTGAAATAACTGGAATGCATCTGTATTGCTTTTAAAAGGAGCACAAACACACCTGGATTGATAAAGTTTCCATTGTTATCTTCCAATGTTAACTTTATTTCCTTTACTCCATTCTATTTTCCTTGAACACTGCAAAATTGAGGTATCTCTGCTACAAATGGCACACATTAGAAAATTAATTCTCTGGGCTTATTACTAAAGGCCCTTTCCCCTCCTAACGTATTGTTTCCTTGGCAGTTATAAATATGTTGCAAATAAATATGTATGCAAATCCATCAGTATATCCTTCAGTTATTCTGAACATTTACACTGGAGTCAGACATCATGGCACTGCACTCTGCAAAGTGAAAACTCTGAGTTTCAAATGCATTTGGGGAGCTGACTACACTGATTTCAAGTACTGAAATATTTTAGACACACTGAGTTTTAGGAAACTAACTCTCATTGACTTTCAATAAGGATCTTCAGAGTTAAATCTTGCAAAATGCTGAGTATTCCTAAAATTCAGTGAGTAGCCACAGCTTTCCCTAAAAACAATTGGGTTCAAGGCTGTCCAACACTTTAGAAAACTGCTCAGCACTTTTCCAGGTCAAGCTTTTAAAAATGTTTCTGTCAGGTTGCTATAATCAGTTTGAAAATTCATGGCCACTTTTGGAAATGCTTGCAGGTCCTGAGTGTGCAGCTTCAGTATGAGATATTAAAAGTGGTTCACTAACAGGATGATTTTATAATAGAGAACCAAACATGATTGCTTTAGTATGAGGCTCTCTAACAGCTCAGGGAAAGCTTTGTTGTTCTCTAACCATTTATTCATATTTAAAAAGTGATCATTCTTTTAAAGTCTCCTTTAAAGAACTAACATCTTCTACTATATAAATAGTGCTTTGAGTGTTACAGGGTATTGATTCCACATACCATAATACAGCATTATGTCAACTGGGTGCCTACTGCAGTGTTTGTCACATTTTGGTGTGATAAAGATCATTGTGAAATCTTTTGCATATACATGTAAAAAACCCCGGTGACTCAAATTAAAAAATTATTTCATCCTACAGGGAATATTTTCTCTTTTGGCAGACAAATGATCTCATTTGAAAACAAAAAGAACTCAGTCAGTGGGTTCTGAAGAGCCTGACTTAGCCTGCTCCCTGAAGTGGATGCCAGAGTTGTGTGAATATAAGCAAATAAATGCTTCCTTGTCAGTCTTGAGTGTTGCACCAGGCTGCTCCTAAGACTGAATGAAATGCCAAAGATGATGTCCAGAAAAGTAATTTGGGAAACTGTTAATTAAAATGCAAGGTGCATTGACAATTTCTTTAGAATTTTGCAATTTCATGATTGTGCATCATCCACAAGGTTTTCAGGACTGCACCTTTCATTTCACTCTATTTTAGATGTTTTAGCTTTTCTCAAAACATGCCAGCAGGCATCAGACTGCATTAAACAATCATAGCAGCGAAGTTTAAAGTTTGCTTAAGCAATGAATAATTTAAAAAGTAAAATTAAGACGGTTTTATTACCAAGTATTTAAAAATGTATTTTTAAGTAATGGTCTAAAGACATTTTTAAAGAAATTGAAAATTCAGCCCATTATAGATTTCCAAATTGCTCTATCATTCTTGTCAGTTCAGCTTTATTGATTAAGAAAACATTTCAAGGTGGCTTTATCCCAAAATATTGACTTCATGTGGATTTACACAGAGGGAACCAGTGCAACTAGAAAAGAAACTGCTTTTTTAATGCAAATGCCCAAGTAAACCTAACTCTGAAGCATTTTGTTGGGTTTTCAAAATTCTTAAGGAATACAAAATGTATTACCAGCTTCTGTTTCCAGTTTCAGTCTAGAGCTTTGGTTTGCTGTTGGCTTTCATAGACAGAAAAATCATCATCAATATAATTAATTTCAGTTCTACTTTTTGGTTTCCTACGACTACAATGTTTAAATTGCAAGTCGTAGCAGTTTTTAATGTTTTTGATTATACCTTGAAAAACTTTGCAATGTTCTTTAATTCTTTCTGGATTAGTTCATGATAGATTTTTATATGATAATCGATCTGAATTCCTAAAATAAGCATTAAAGACATTTTAACAGGCAGACTTAGCTTTTGGTCATGAGTAACTGGAGTAAGTTCAGATAATTTTTGGAGCTCTAGAGGTTATTCTAAATAATATAGTTACGGCAAGTTTGTTTTGGCAATGAACAGTAATTGCATGGTAATACAATAGTAATATTTATGGAGGGGTCAAATATATTTCAGACAATCTTACTAATATCACTTTAAAATGGTATTACTCTGTGAGGTAGTACCTTAATATCAGGTGCCTTTTAATAACAGCCTAGTTCAGCTTTTCCATCACTACTGGGAATGAAAGGAGCCCTGTTGTTGTGAATTAGTGTTAATAAGTTTTCAATAGGTTCATCTGTGGGATAATGAATGACTTGTTCTTGCCAGAAGAGTTCAAGTGGGCTTCTTGCAACATGCTGAGCTATTATTCCCTGGTGGGGTCATGCATCTTGTCAGCCACTTCACAGCAGTGGCTGCAGGACACATTTGCACATTGTATAATCAGAATAACCCAAACTTTTAGAACTTGCTTGTAAGGATTTCAGTCTTCTGCAGGGGAATAATTGAAAGACATGTCACAATGTACTTACAGTGATAAGCATACATGTAAATTGGCTCCTAAGTTATCTAAGTTCAGGTTCCTTTTTTGCAAAATACAGTGATTTATGACATAATCATGCTAGTTACTTTCTTATATTTATAGTCACCTTATGAGTATTTACACATGTGCACTACATACATCACTGTGCTAATTCCTACCTAACAGGTGGAACAGGTGGGAAAACCAATCTGTTATTGCAATAACATTCAGGTGTGATTTTCCTGGACCAGGAAGGAGCTGTAAGAGGAGACAGTAAAACACCTCACATTTAGTCCTTTTATGTTAGGGTGTGCTTGGGTGGAGGGTATGCATGATCATCTAGTTCCTCCTCTCCTTCCATTCAGTTGTTTACTGCATTTGATACTTGCAGGAAGCACTCATATCATGTTAATATCAAGGTGCTCTCAAGCAATCAAGGCCTCTCTGTGAGATGTTATATGCACAAAATAAAACATGGTCGCTGTGCTGTAGACTGTGTTAACAAGTATACCTACAACTTCAAAGAGAGTTTTTGGAAGGGTGGTAGTGGTATGCCCTGGAGATCGATTCCCTTGACACCAGCTGTGTTTCTCTCCACAATATATTCCTTCTCTATTCCTTAAACTCTTCCTGCAAGAAAATTTCTTATTGGCACCTGATGTATACCCATTAGAGAGTTTGTACAAGTGCTATCCTATCCCTCCACTTTGCTGGGCTGCTATTCCCTTTTCTAAGACTGTTTTTGTCTTTTGGGGTTTTCCTTCTCTGATGTTACTCCTAATTGCTACTTTTCTTCTGACTCTTCTCACCCTCTCCATCTCTCTTTGGACAACAACCTTTTCTACACAGCCCTCGTATTTCTCTTCTCTTAGCTATCCCTTAGATTTTAGCTGTTTATGCTGTCATTCTTCAGACCAAGCTTGGATTTCTTTTAGGGAATGAGATAATTTCATACAACCCCATGCATTAATTCCTTTACAGGTACCATTTTAACAACATGTGATACAGGAGTGTTTTTATAAAGATCAGGTACAAACATGCACAGAAGTAGCTTTAAGTTTTAGATCTACCTCTTTCATTATCCCTTTCTGGCAGTATTTTACTTTTCTACATTTTAGGAAAAGCTTTTCTGTCCCTGTCTTCTCCCCTTTCTTATGCTGAATTTCTTTGAGACCCAAGAAAAAGAAAGGAAGAAGACTGCATCTTTGACAGAGTAAATCTATTTATGAACCACCTAAGCCAAAGTTTATCATATATCAAAAATATGATATGAGTCCCCAGACTTTCTTGGGGACTCACTGATTCTCTCTATTTGTTCTTTTACACATCTTTTGAGCTGAACAGAAGACTGCACTTGGTGTGGTGAATTCTTCCTGATCAGTTGTTGGCAAGCAGTAGGTTCCATGCACACAGGCTGCATTTACACCTGTTTGGGACAATGGGCTGCATTTACACCCATTTAGGGTTGTGACTGAAAATTTTAAATAGCTGTTCAGATTCCTCACTGTCTTAGGTACAGTGAGAAATACAAAAACGATGTCCATTTACTGAACTGCTTTGTAACAAAGCTCACAGAATGAGTCTGCCAGCTGACGAGCAATTTAACTGGGAGTCTGCTGCCAGCTACATCAAATACATGCTTTTCTTTTAAACTGCTGAGATCAATAATTGTACATCTGATGGCAGAATGAAATCAGTGTCCTGTGCTGAGCCTGTACTGTTCATTTTATCTCACTGAACCTCATCCCTGACTCATCATCAGAGCTTGACTTCCCTTGTTGGAGTGCTAGTTGTGGCAATTTTTTAGCACATGTATTGTAATCAGTAGCCACAGAAGGCTGGAGTGACCTATCAAACACAATTTATTTAAACAAAGGTTTAGATGAAAGTCTTAGATGGAAAAACTGTCTTATGTTGAAACGGTTATCTACACAAATCTTTCAATGTAAACCATTTACAAACCAGCATGTGATCACTAACTGCTCATCTCTGAGCAGAATATCTGAAATAACCCCCTTTGAGAGGTACACTTGAGACTATCAGTTGCCTCATGTATCGCACCCTTACATTTCCTTTACACCTGGAGATACTGTGCAATTGTTGATGTATTTTATTTTGGTAATATCGTTGTGATTATGCTTCTGTATAACATAACACATGGCAAAACAGGATAAATGCATCCTTCATCCTTGTTATGAATCTTTCCTCTCTCTCCTTTCAAGTGTGCTATCAGTCTAAACCAGACATCTCTTAGCTCTCTCTCTGCTCTTTTCCTCTGTGCTCATCACGCAGTGCTATGGTAACTAATGGACAGGCCATTTAGATTAGATAGTAGAAAGGAAGTCACTTGAATCATATGGTATCATAATACCCACTTATATGCTCAGTAGATATAAAAGTGATTGAAAGCACAGAGGGACAGGCAATTACTGGGTTTCCTTTATACTCAGTGCAAAGAAATGGCTGCTCCTGGTATGTCATTTGACCTAGATATAGACATGCGAAATAATTAATAAGCAATATATTCTGAAGTGTTTACTTATTTACTTCTTCCTGTTGCCTAGAAAAAGACATTAATAAAACAGTTCAGACTTAAATAATACTTAATGATAATGTTGATACTAATAAATATGATCCAAAATGGAATTCTGTTGCCTAACTTAGGTGTTGAATGTCCTCTTGAGTTCAAGAAATCCCTGTCCCCATCTTTCTTGCAAAGAAAGATATACTCTTCTAAATAGGCTCCGTGTCATTCCTTCTAACTCCAGGTAGGTGTCTTAGACATCCAGGAACATCTCAAATAGATGTAGACATGCATGTTTAGATATGTGGATTACTTTTCAGATGAAAACGAATGTGAGATGAATTATACCCACAATATCAAAATTATCTTTAGAGTTTAAACTGGTTGCCTCAGAAAGACTTTTAGCTTTGAAATAAAAGATCAGTGGAATTCGTCTCTGAGATTTAACTAATGGGCCACCATTACATAATGAATGCAGCTGTTAGGGGCTGATTTTGTTATCACACTGAAAAATATCAAGTGTAATACCACTGAAGTTTAACTACAGCAATAGAGGCTAGAATTAAGGCAGAATCAGATCCCAGAGAATATTCCCAACTTCAGTGATAAAATGCAAATTCTTTCAATGATAAAATGCAAATTCTTTTCTTTGAGGTTACAGAAGTTTATGACTTACTATTTGTGAGTACAGAGCAATGGCCCATGAAATTGTATACATCGAAAAAGAAGCCAAAACTCAGTACTGTTACTACTGTTCTCTTAAAACCCCTTAATTGATAAAGTGTCTTTACTTTGATTTCACTGCTGTCATTCCATATCATTATTTACACTACATAATCAAGTTTTCAAACTAAGAAAAGAATTTTTTGTTTTATTAAGCATAGACTGCTAAATTAAATATAGACTAGTGTGTTAGAGATTGTCTATGTATAAAATTTATAGCTGTTATGAAAGGTGTTGCTCTACCAGAATGAAGTTACTGCAGATTTTAGTGTAATTACTAATTAATTAATTAATTAAGTGTAAAATTTGTGGTTTATGTATTTTTTTTTAAAGACCTCAGATGGCTAACTAGCCTGAGCTCAAGATTTTACTTTTAAAGTAAGTAGCACTTGTATACAGGAATATAAACTGGATATAGATTTTTCTTTGCATATTTCTGAACTGTCCTTTTAGAAAAATGAAAAGAAATATAACCTAAAAGAAGTAAGTAGAAAAGAAAAGAAATAAACCTAATCAGGACAATTTTTACAAAATTTTGGTAGTTCTGGTAGAAGTGGCTATAATGAAATGGTTTCATGAGGACCATCTCTCTCTATCTGAAACAGAACAGAAATAGATTACTCACAGCTTGTAAGTAGTTGAAACAAGCCTTATTTTTTTTACTTTGTATGTGGACATGCAATCAAAGCATGTTTATATATTTTCTTTTAGTTTTGTTTAGGCAATATCACCTTCAGTGTTACTCAGAAAGAAAAATGAAAATGTCAGAGAAAGTTCTTATATTCAGTTATCTATAGGTGTTACATATTTGCCCCTATTTAATTTAGAAGATTTTTATTATGCATTGTTCCTTGAAAATCAGAGTTTTATGCTAATTAATATTAATAAATATTTAATAGTAATCAATAATTAATGATAATTGATTTTTAATATATGTGCATATTTGAAAGACTCACATGCACACAGAATCATGTAGGTTGGAAGGGACTGTGGAGATTCATTTAGTCCCATCAGGTTTTGAAAACCTCCAAACACAGGGATAGCACATTTCTTCTGGTTGATTTCCCTGAACACTTAGCTGTCCTCAAAGCTTCTCCTTCCTTACCAGCTGGTAGAGTCCCACTCCCAGCAGAGGGATAGGTCCTGACCAACAGGAATGCAGGCACTGCCTGTCTCTTACCAGGTATGTGTGTACCATTTGAATCAAGACAAGCATTTATTTACATTGTCCTGGAGTACTTCAGTAAAGTTCATATACTATTGAATGTTTCAGAGATTGGTTATGCTGGCCTAACAGAGTTAGGGAAATTCACAGGAATGAATTTGATAGCTTTAACAATATTAAAAGCCTTCTCTTCAGTTTTCAAATAGAAATCAAGAAGCAAGTGTCCCTTCCCTCTCTGGTATATTGTCATTATTTCTCATACCTGGTTGTGCTTGTTTCAGACCCTCCTCATGGATTGTGTCTTTCCATTCCACATTTTCTCCATACATTTTACCAGGTTGTAGCTGTCTGAGCTAACAAACTCTGTTTTAAAGTTGATTTTTGGTAATACAATGAGACGTAGTTCAGAACTTACAGGAGATTTGATTACGGTAATTTCTTAGCAACTGATCCTGGAAATTTAAATTATTTTTCTGACCTACTTCTTCAATATGTTCTTTTTATCCTGCATAATTCTCTTTGCCTTAAGATACATCACATTTCTCTTCACAAACACGTTTAGGCTGGGTTTCCTCTGAACAAATGTGGATACCTATACTACTTTGTGAATCAGTCACCTGAAGCTCCCTTTATAGTCATTGAAGAGAAATAGACATCCCCAGGGTGTGATGTGTATTATCCTACACTATACAGAAGAAACAGATCAACTGAATGACTCCCTGGACATGCCTGTTGCTCTACATCAATTATATGGGAAGGACAGAGGGAGAAGCTCAGATGTATATGTCCATACTGTAGCTTTTGAATGTAAGAAAAATAAATTCTATCCAAAGATCAGCTGCAAAGTTTATGGTTTGTGTTTTCACACAAAAGACATTTTTAATACAATTAACATTTTATTTAATATTTATTTATGCCTCTACATATAATAAACTGAAATTTTCACATTTGAATAAATCCTTCTCTAACTCCAAAGCACCCTTTTTTAAGGTTACTGTTTTGAGTCAGATTGAACACTCACAGAATGTGCATTACTCATGCTTCATATGGTATCAACATATGGATGTATTAGTCCTGTTTCTCCAAGCAATGATTTAGGACAGAATTGTATAAATATTTTGAGACAAGATTTTCCAGTGGCTTTGCTAAATAAGTAATATTAATGATAACAATAATAAAAATATAATATTAAATTATTATTATTAATTCTAATGAGAGATATATATTTGTGTTTTCAAATAAACATTGACTATGCTAAAACCTCTATGTTTTATTTTATTCTATAGAAAAAGATCTGATTCTGGAATCTGTTCTCACTTTTACGTGATGAAAAGAACAGAATAAAGTTTGGTTAGATGACCTTCAAGTTCTTCTGACAAGATGTATGTATATACTTTTGACAACTTATAAAATCCTGCACTTCCATTTGCTAACAGTAACCGTATCTGTGGGAACATGGAAGTAATTTATTTCAGGAGACAACTGACTCCATTTGAGTTCTGATGCTTGTTGCTCTGGATGTTAAAGTGCAGACATTTTTTGACCCAGGCAAAATCGCTTTCATTATGTTTCTTCTCCTGAACTGAAGAACACATTCCCACTAAATTCTGTCTTAGTCTGTGAGCCCGGCAATGTATGATTTATGAAAGCAGGTGTCTCACTCTTTGGGATCAGTCCTTTGTGAAGCCATCAGATTTGTTTTATAGATATTGATATAATTTATATTTATGCAATATATAGTTTTATAATTTATATTTCTTTCTAGGTTTCTTTTTAAGAGAAGACATTAATTTGCTTGATGATTTTATTTAATATCACTCGATAGTCAAAATTTTCTGTATATGCCTAGTTTTTGTGAAGGGCTAATGTTAAAGTTTTTGTGGCAATTTATAGGAAAACAAAGAAAATAAACTGGCTGATGACTTGTTTAGTGCTGGATTAACTCAGGGAGTGTTATTATGCATTTGCAATTTGTTTGTTCTTCATGTAAGATATAGTTCTTCATGTAAGATATAGCACTATGTGTTCTGTCCTAATTTCTTGCACCTGTAATTCTTTAGGCACTGACTGCTCATCTGAGCATGTGTAGCACAGCATGCGCTGCGCTGAGCAGATCAGCACCTACCTCAGGACTAAGTGTGATTAGAATCCAGTGTCAGATTGAACAGATTGCAGAACAGGCTCAACGGGCCTGGGTGGACAGGCATTTTTAAAGCCTTTGTACCATGCACTCTCAGTGCGTGGGTAGCAATGATTTTATGGTTAGTGTGCCATCCTACCAACCTGAAAATTAATTTTCTCTTGCTTTAAAGATAGCATTAACTCCATGTCCTACATCCTGACAGAACCTTTTCTTATTGAATTTTCATCATCGGATGCTTGTGACAGGATTTTTTCTAGGTGTTGTTGGGAAAAACAAATTACGAACAAACAAACTCAACCAGCACCAACAGAATACTCCAAACCCAAAAAGCCCAAACTAAAACCCAGAAAAAAACCTGTTAAATGAAGGGAAAAAACCTACATTTTTTTTCTGTTCATTCCCTAGTGAACAGAGTCTCTCTCTCTCTCTCTCCTACCATTCCCTACAGTGATACTATGCACAGTTGTTTTGCTTTGGCTTCCCCTTTGACTGGATTCCCCTCACAGATTGGAGAAGCATGTACATGCAAAAAATAATTTTGGAAGACAGTAGGACAGCCAGATAAGGAAGACACTGAATTCAGGGTTCCCTGCCCCAGAGGAGCACACCAGCCTTGGGGCAGTTATGTGAAATGTGAAGCCACCAAGTACTCCTTTGATAACTGCATCCAGCTCAGTGTGGGCTGCATGGGCGAGTCAGAGTGTCATTCCCAGCTCGGGGTTCTGTTCTCAGCACAGATGTGTGTGATATTTAACTGGCCTTACTACAAGTCCTTTGTTGCATCTGAATATAATATCTTTCAAGGACTTCATAGCTCTCCATCTCCTAGTCCAGAGGAGGCACTTACCCTTCAGCTGCTTGCTGATGAGATGATTTTTTGTCTTGGTAGCAGGCATTTGCTAGTATTTTACTACCAAGTGCTTTGCAAGCATTTTAAAATTTATTTGCAAAATAAAGCAAAATGCAGTATTTGGAAAGGTGCTTGTCCAACCATCTATCCTGCATTATGCACAAGTGAAAATTCTGCAGTCAACAAATGTACTGAATTCCTCTTACTGCTTTTGTTCAAGTGCTGCATTCTCCATTCACACATGGTGCCTGCAAGAGTGAAAATGTGCTCAATTTTCCATGTTACGGGTTCACAGAATCATTTAGTGTTTTGGGTTGGAAAGTACCTTAAAGATCATCTCATTCCAACTCCCCTACCATTGGCAAGGACACCTTCTACTAGATCAAGCTGCCCAGGGCCCCATCCAACCTGGCCTTCAACTCCTCCAGGGATGGGGCATTCACAGCCTCTCTGAGAAACCTGTGCCAGTCCCGTACCACCCTCACAGCAAAGAATTTTTTCCTATTGTCCAAGTATTCCTATTATCTAATCTACCCTCTTTCAGTTTAAAGCCATTTCTCCTTGTTGTAGCACTACATGCCCTTGTAAAAACTCCCTTTCCAGCTCTTCGTTTTATCTGTTTATTTAATCTTTATTCTTTTCTAATGCTGTCTATAAGCATAAGCAGGTGGTAAAGTACAGATTCACACTGTTGACTTTGGGCTATTTTCTTGTGACCATTAGGAATTTGTTTGTATCAACATAGTTGGTATACCAGTGGGTACTGAGCAGTAACAAGCTTTACCCACTGCCACCTTAGGCTAGCTTTTGTAATGTTACATGCTGCCTGTCTTCCTTGTTTTGTGTTCCATTCTGTATCTGTTAATTGAAGAGATCATTTCCATGGCAGTAAAAAAAGAAAACCACTGTTTTTCTCATTTTTGAATAATTGCTGAGACATTGTTTATACTTTCCTGCAGGTCTTCTCATCTTTCTCATTGTATTTACTTATTTGTCATGGCATATGCATCTCTATTTTAAACCAGACCTTCTATTCAGTGCCATAATTAATATTCTGTGCTGCTGAACCATATTTTGCTGCCATTTTGGCAACTATTTGTACCTTATCAAGGCTACATTAAAGTCTTCGAGATCATCATTAGATTGTTGACCAAATTCTTCCCTCCCCTTCCTTTGTATTTGGCTCATTGTGGAATGGCTCTGTCCCAGGGCTCTGCAGAACAACGATTATATTTTCTTCTCTTTATATGCTGTCTCCTACTTCAATTTTTCACAATCACAATATAATGTTCTTTTTCTTTGCTGATGGCTCCCAGCTCCCTCTCTCTGTTTCCTGAGACTTCAGCTGCAGCCTATGTTTTGTCGCAGTGTTTGGCAGAAATTCAGAACTGAACACCTTAATTTTAAAGTGAATTCAAACAAGATGGAAGAAAAACTAATTATCTCATGGCAAAAGATTGCAACAGCCCCTTCTGCAACCATGTAATTTAATAGTCCAGTGTTCTCTCTGCACTTAAGATTTCAATATTGTTTTCAGATCAATGTTTTTAAAATAAAGACCAAGTAATGTATATATTCTGACAAGAGATGGGCTTATCACTTAAAGAATCCTGCTGGAGAGAAACCATTTGTATTCTGTTGCCAGAGTGATGATGTTTTAGTCATTGACAATGTTAATCCTGTATTACTCAAAGAATGTGCTTGTGCTGATGTTAGGAGTATACTTAGTCCAAATGCTCCTTCACAATTTATTAAGTTATTCCAAATTGCTAAACCAAACTGTTTTTCACTAGATTATTCAATGTTTTCTTTTTAAATTTAATTTTAATTTTGAAACTTATTGTTGACTTATTTCTTAAGCTAATCAGAGACCTCTTTAGTGACCTTGCCAGTGTAGTTTTTCTCTCAAAGAGAGCAGGATATCACATTTTTCCTCATGGAATTTGTCAGTCCTCAATGTTTTTCTTGGTGATTTTGGCTGCAGGTTTATTATTACTTGTGTGAACTAGTATTTGACCCTCTGATATTAAAATTACAGTTGAGACCTTGCATCATTTATTGTGTTAGCAGGAAATACTTGTGACATAACAGACTCAAAAATGCAAAGGAAAGAGTCAATTAGGAAAATATTGATTCTCCACTAGTTATTGCAGTACAATTTTTCCTTTAAAAATTTCAAATTGCTGCTGAAGCCCTGCTTTTCTTGACTCTGTATTTTCTGTCATTTTGTTGCAATAACAATTCTTATGCTCCAAACACTTCTGTGTGGGTTTGATTTAATTCTGATGAAAAATTGCTTTGATCACAGTTGTGTTATTCAAATTTGTGGGGCCTAAATGCATACAGTGCTTTATACTGTGTTTGCTTCAGAAATAACCTGGGACATTTGCAAAGGTTGTGTTTCTCTCACTTCCCTCCTCTTCTATTCCATCCTCTCTCTTCCTTTCATGTACCTTTAGTTTGGATTCTTAACTTTTCCCCCTATTCCCTCATGGTCAAATAAACCTTTTGTTTGAGAGATCAATCCTTTATCTCTTTATTAGTCAGATTTTGAAATTTATCTGGGGACCTAGTTTCTGCCCTACCAGATTAAACAGTTTATGTTGCTTAAACAAGAAAACCTGTGCTGAAGTTATTAGTCCTTGAAAACTTATTAAGTAACATTTTTTTTATTATTTTGCTGAAGAGGGAATAGAAAGCACTGATGAGCTGAGTGAGTTTGTTGACAAAATAGAAGAAGCTGACTAAATAATAATTCAGTAGTGCTTGAAGAAAAAAAGTGCAGAAAGGGAGAGGAAGCAGCCTGATAGATCCCCATATGTAGAGTCTGCTGTTTGTTTGCCTGCTGTTGTAATTGTTCCCACTCATGTTCTTTGACTGCTTTTATTTCCCATGTTTATGAATTTAAATTGTGAAGAGTATAATGACTGTATTGGCATTGCTTCTTATCAGCAAATAGACCCCTGAAGGTATTTAAATGTGCGGTGTCCAGTGTCCAAGATATATAAAGTGTCTGGGTAAAATTATCGTTTCAGATTTAAAATTAAGGAAGATAAAAATCCTTTTTTTCTCATTAATGTGCAAAAAAAGAAGATTATTTGTGTTTCGTTTTTGGGTATTTTTCATTATAGTGTCTATGGCTTAGGGAATCAATCAAGTAAAAGACTGAAGGGCATCAGCTATCAAAGACTATTATGGCTTCCTGAAAGGAATCTGGACACCAGAGGCTGTCAGTCTCCAAGTAGGCTTCTGTCTCCAAGTAAGTGCACAGGGAGTACTAAGCCATTGGTGGCACCCCCCTAAAGTCCCACCTGAACACGTTGGTGTCTTCCTAAAGCACTGGCGTCTCCCTAAAGCTCTCACTGCTGTCCTTTTCAGCATTCAAGGAAATAAGAAGTTGTTTTCTCTGTTTCAGTTCTCAACTGCAGTACCTTGTCAATAGATATCTGACGTTAGTCTTTTAAAGAGATTTGGGGGGTCGGGGGTATTAATTGTTTAGGTTTTGTTTTTAATTGGTAGTGGTATCACCTTATGTATTATTTATAGTGATTACTGAAGCCAGAGCCCTAAACAGAAAAGTCTCTTTACCAAGTCCGAGGGAAGATCTTTGAACCTGGGTTCTCTGTAGATGGTGTTGTCCTCTGAAGCCCTGGCCCTCCAGCCTGACACTGGGAGAAATACTTGCCCATCTGCATTTTCTATGCCTCAGAACTAGACAGGTATCTTGGGGCTCTGGGAGAAGAATTCCAGATAGCATGCAGACAGTGAGAAAACCCAGGTAAACTTATGGGAGTAGGGAATAGGGAAAGAGGAAAATGGGAACACATTTGCTGCATATTGCTGCAGACCAACTCACGAAGAGTAATTATTAATGCATGAATCAGTAATTGTCAGTGAATAGATGAGTAAGTCATATTTGTATGAATGAAGCAAAGGCTTAGTCTCCTTCACTTGCTTATCAGTGCCCATGCAAAATCTTCACAGGCCTGCCTGGCAGAAACAGAATGTCCTGAGGCATCCTTGTCTATACCTATTGAAAACCAGTACGATTCCTCTGGGCATTAGGATAAAAGAAGATGGAACATGAGAGTTGAATTCTGCAACACTTCTCATGCCTGCTTAAAGAAATCGGTAGCATGAGCTACAGATATAGCTGATACCCATATCAGAGGTAGGCTAAAGCCAAATATGAACCAAGTTCTCTGGCAGAAGCAATTTATGCACCTCTATATGTGTTGCCTTTGGCCTTCAGAAAATAGCAAGCGAACCTCAGGTTGGGAAAAAAAAGGGCTACTTAGTGTCCCAAACATTAAAGTCATTAGGTGCATTGAAAAGTCCATTGGTTTCAAAAGTACTAGTGTCTTGTTTAAAGTTAATATAATGCACACTTTTATGTATACAATATATATTTTTATATGCACCATAAGATTGGGATCAGGTACTCAATCTACCTTGAACACATATTCTGTTTGGATTCTACTCAGTATTACTTAAATGAGTTATCCCTGGAAGAACTTGCTGTGTGTTTTGGCCAATGTCCTCACACTTACCTTCACTATGTGCAAGAGCCTGAAATCAGTTAAGGAAATAGGAGCTGTGTTTAAATTATAACCTGGAAGTCAACAGGGGCATCACATTAGTCTGACCTAGTGGAAGTTATTCCCTTTGTGAGAAAGTTGCAGACAATTCATTTTCTATGTGTATTTGACTGCAGGCAACTTGATTTTAAGAAACGTCTTCCATATATTTTGTTAACTACAAAAGGATATTGTTGCTTAGGTAAAACATGATATATGTTTTTCCATTTCATACTTTAGTCTTTTGAAAAGAAAATTAAACAAGTGTGCTTATCTGGTTTTTATGGTTTTAGGCTACCTTTAGTAAGCTACCATTTACCAAAGCATACCTCAAGGTACTGTCAAAAACAGTACTAAAATTTTGCTTGAAGTGAAATACATTGCATATTGATAAATTTTGCTGTAGTGCTCTGATTGCTGAGAATTTACTGTGATGGCATACATAAATGAGTTTGTTCTTGGAAGATACTGAGATGCCATTAATGCCTCTTTCTACACAGTATGGGGTGACCTTGCTCATTTTTTTTCCTATACAAACAACTGCTTGTTCCGTATGTGTGTCTTGTTTCCTTGGGAGAACTCATTCAGGACAAAAGTGAAAGGCAAAGTTAATGCAGGTTAGTGCAATATGCAGTATTGAAAGCTGCTGAAATACTGCATGACAGACTCAGCTAAACCTTTTAGGTATGCTTTGCTCAGTCATGTATATCCCTTTGAGTTTTAAATTACTTTATTCATATGCTTTCAGATAGTTCTGCTTTTGCAAAGTCCTTCTCATTCTCAGTGCTGAGACTCTGCTCTCATGAAGGTACCATCAGGGTGAGTTTCCTACTATTTGTTCACTTGTGGAATCAGCATCCCTAATTTTGACAGAGATCAAAATACTCCAGTCTCCTCTGCAATCCCCAAATTTTTTTTGATATATATTTTCTGTACCCAGTGTTCTCTTAAGCTTACATCTTAATTAAGATGTGTTTAATTAATGTACTTTTTTTGACACCTCATGACCTATTTGCTAGTTTCTTGTTGGTTGCCTTCACAGAGCTTTGATTTCTGCTCTCTGGCCAGAACAGCTTCCTCACTGAGCAATACTTTGGGTTTAGAGCTTCTTTTGTCTTTCTGTTCTTCTTTTATAAAGGATGCCTACCTCCTGAGACTGCTATGCAGCACTTCAGAAAGTCACTGTAGAGTATTAGGCCTTTTAATTTCCTTTGTTTTGACTGTACTATGTTCTGATTCTGGTTTTCTGTCCCCATGCACTTCGAGACTCCTTTGGATTTGAAGTGCATCTATGCTAACTGTCCATGTCTTTATTCCTAGAATTTGCATGCTTGTTTGATCTTGTTGCCACTGGAACATCAGTGCAGCAACTGGAATTATTTGCAAGTTTTCTTTAACTTTCCGCATTTTCTAGTCAACTTGCTCCTACTCACACAAGTAAATTGAAGGATATGCAGAAGTATGTGGATTGTTTTTTTAGTCTGAAGGACTAAAGCTTTCAAAATTAATTCACTTTGTTTCCTGAATATTCCCTATCATGATGCTGATTACTTGCTGCTGAAGCCACTTGTTTTCACTATTTCATGCTAGCTTGCCTCTGATTCCTTTGACATTATCTGTTTACAAAATCCTGTGGCTGCTAATTACAGGATTTTGAGAGGCTCCTATCCCTGTAGTTTAACTGTGGCCCAAACTTCTTAGAACTTCTGTCTGTTGAGAGAAAATTTATGAAAGCTAATTCAATAAAATTGATTTCCATTGTATCAAAGTTTGAGGGCAGTAATTTTGTTTGGCGATCTGCTTCATGAAGGGGGAAGTTTAAACACAGAAAAGCATTTAAAAAGCACTTTTCCTTTATAAGCTTTGGAGAGTACAAAAAAAACAGCAGGAAGGAAAAACCCCAACAATGCAAAGCCATGTGTCCTTTCATACTGCAGTGCAATTTGTTTTTACTGGTCATCAATCTTAGTGATCACTCAAGTTAGAAAAAACAAAATGCTTTGCAAAAACCATAATCTACATGTACTGAGGGTTTGACCTTAATTTAAATATAGTTTTGATTTGTAAAGGGGAGTTTAAAAGTGATACTTTTTCTTCAGAGTCTGTACCAAATAAAGTCAGGATTCTGCACCTTTCACAATGTTAATTTAACCATGGAGAAGGTAATTATGGTCAGTTGCATCCTCACTGGAGCTAAAATGCTTAGTAGAAAGTTTTTTTCCTATAGATTTTGCCTCTTTGTATCACTCTCAGAAGCTCAAAGTTTAATATTGCGTAATAAAGCATCCGCCTTCTTTCTAAAATGACTGCTTTACTATGTTACTGTTCCTCTGATCTTACTGCTCTTAAGTGTTAGGAAAAGAAATTACCTGACTGGTCCCTGGAATAGCTTAATAATTCAGATATTTTTTCATAGTGCCTTTGAAATGTTTACCAGCAGGATGCTTATTGAGAATCTTTATTTTCCCTTCTTGGCAGTTTTCTAACTACCCTCTTACAAAAGTAAATCAACGTATGCATATAGTGAACATTCTGGCAAGCTACTACAGCCACAACTAGGCAATATAGAGTATTAATAAATTATTGCAAATCAGCCACATATTCTTCACACTGTATCTCAGCTGCTTCTGGAAGCTGACGTGTAATATTCCCTCCTCTTCCCCACAGCAACTATTTATGTAAAGCAATTACTAATTTGAACTTCAATATTTTTAAGATATGTGTCTCCATTAGGATGTGCATTACATTGCCAGACATGGTATATTGAGAGGAATTAACTCATTTTTATGAAAGAAAATGATGGGTTGAAAGAATCAATCCTAACTTTGAATCAAATCCAGACAAAACATTCTTAAAGTTCAGAAAAGTTTATTCTCAGCTATTTAATCTGCCTCAGTACTTCGAGGATGGAAAGCAAAAGAAAAAAACTACATACAGGTAAAGACTTTCTCCAAAGTTATGCTTTTAATAATACTTCCTTAGTAATCCAATTTGGAAAGCTTAAGAAATGAAAAACAGTATAAATGCTGATTCTAAAATGGAGAATCAATTGAATTGCTTTTGGATATCTATCCTTCATCAGTACCAGTAACAAAGATTCAAGTACTGAATTAATCTATGCCAGGTTTAAAGAGAAATCAAATACTTGTTTGTTTTGTTCAAATAATATTTTGATGTATCTGGTGATTCTATATACTCTTAAAAAGAACGTAGGATTTCTTTGGAAATTCTCAACCTTCATGAAATGACTAGCTTAACTCTTTCTATACCAAGTGATCTTTACCTGGTTTAATTTTCATTCCTGTGCTACTATGTATAAATAGCATTTTATTCTGACGTGTCAGTCACAATTTAAAAATATATATAACTTTGCAGTGAAAAGTAGTTAATACTAGTCTGATTATCTGTTACCTCATCTTAATCAGAGTTAATTTTGTGTGGAAGGGATAGAAGTTAATTTTCCTGTTATTTGGCATTGTTAAGCATTTAGAATTAGCAAGGATGTCTTCAAGTTGAATGACAAATTTTACCCATGATTTTAGGTACCATGATGATGGATGTAAGACAATAATGTGTATTATCTAGCCCTTCTATTAAATAAAGGACGTCAACAATGGATTCTTGAAACTTAGATTGAATTTGGAAAGATACATTAAAATCTCTCAGTTGATGGGCTTCAATTACTTGCAACTGATATATAGTTTGAAAGACAAGATAAGGGTTGGTAGCACTAGCAACACAGTACATCAGTCCCTCCACTTATGAGATCTTTTTTTCTCTCACTTCATGTAGAGAGTTATTTCAAACTGAATAACTGTTAAAATGTTCTTCCTGAAAAACAAAGAAGATAATTAAAAGCCACAATTTTAAATTATAATTTGGGGAAGATATTTTCATGTTTCCCTTAAGTAATCAATGAAGTCACAAATTTTCTTTTGTGGAGTCAGATGCTATTTTAAAGTAGATGTGTTTTCATTACTTATAAAAATGACACTGTAGCTGTTGAACTGTGTGCATATTCTTCACTGTTGCAATGACCTATCAAAAGCTGAATGTAGAATGATCTGTGAGCAGAGAGAAACTGGACATCAGAGGAACATATATGATGTAGTATCATAATGATAGAGTAGAAAAAAAAAAAGATGAGCAAGCAGTCTTAAGAATGTCACTATTCTGTAGTGACAACCATTTCCCTCTTTGGTCTGAAAACAGAAGGTTTTGGTCAAATCCTGTCAACAGTGACTCCTCTTGAGGTTGATCAAAATGTCTAAAGCTTCATCGTGCTCCTTTATGTTAATATTTATAATGCGCAGCAGAGAGCAGAAAATCCCCAGAAGACATAAGGAAACCAATGCAAATCTCAGCTGCTGACTCTCTGCAGCTGCTTCAGGCTGACATTTCCTAATAAACGTTGTCTAGGTTGAGGGAAATACAAAATGCAAATAGCATGACTGTCAGAAGAAAATAATAATTGTAAAATCAGCTTGGTTTTACTAATCTGTCTGTAATTGTTCTTCATAGCAAGAGTAATGAATTTTTAACCTGGAAATAACTTAAGTATAGTAATTCACAGCATCATTACAGGATATTTATAGACAGGATGCAGTTTTATGTCTACAATAAGTTCCATACTTATGAATTTTAATTTTGTGCTGGATATAATTCATTCTTTCATTATCCAGCTGTGAGAACAGTGCAGAGCTTATAGGGTAACTGTAATGCTTCTACAGTCTTACTTACACAAGATGAAGAATTTGTGGTAAATAAGAAATTAGTGACGTTCTGAAAGCTTGCAGAAGAAACAAAATGATCAATTTCTTCATACAACTGAAGAGCATCTGTGGAGTGAGGTGGAGGGCAAGTGTAAGTGTTCCACTTAAAATAGCAGCTGGTTTCACATCACTAACTGACAAATCTGAAATGGTGATTCACTGGCTACAAAACTTTGACATTCTAAACCTATTATTAACCTTCTGTAGAGGGCAATTGAGGAAAAAAAAAGAAACACAGGCAGAGACAATTCAAGTGCTAGCAGCAGCACCATCTTCAGAACAAATCAGAAAGCTGTACATCAGCTCAAGTCACTGCTCAGCAGACCATAAAGGCATTGCCTCTTGCTCCTCTTAATTATGGTGCTGCAGCATTTATTCTTGGGCATAAACTGTGATTTGTATCTGTTTGGGAATATGACACCTCACTAGTTGATTATAGTGGTACAATTGCTATTTTTTTACACAAGGAAAATGTGATGTGTCAGTCTGAAAAGCTATTCTTGATGAAATGCTACCAAGGCTCTTGTCATTCAGATTTTAAAATATACGTTAGGTCTGTTTCTGCCCAAAAGTCAATGCATTTAAGAGCAGACTGTGGTTCCCAGATAAGATTTTTTATTTTATAAAATAATTCCATGCAATGAAGTACAGACAGTAGCAACTGAAATACTGAGCTTGTACAGTCCTAAAGAAGAACTTGTCAAAAAACATGGGAGATCTTACAAAAGTCATCATTATCCATTTATTACTTCAGCCGCACCTCTGAGATCCTTCTGCTCCAGTATTCTTGCTGGTCACTTCAGAGAAACAAAGCCTCTGATAGAATTAGAGAGCAACTATTGCCTTTCAAAAGTTTAATAAACCTTTGTGGATTTTTAGGAGATACCGAGCTGATTGGCAGGGTCATGTTACTCATCTTGCTGAATGATTCAGAAGTCCAGGAATTTCACTCAGAGGAGAACTGCAGGGTTTTATGAAGTAGTACTGAGCTATATCAAGTTCCATATCACCAATAAAAACTTCACATTAGTCAAAGTCAAACAGATTTTTTGTCCAGGAAACCTCATACCAGATATTTTCTTGAAATGACCTCCAGGAATGAGAGGTTAGCTTCAGATTAAAACATCTGCATTTATTTGTCTGCAATGCAGGTGTCTACATACAGATGTGGTAATGGTATGAGTTCCCTTGGGAGTCACTGAAGACCTCATCAGCATGGGCAGAGATGGGCAGCCAGGCCTGTTTCACCATCCCAGCTGTGAGCAGAGCAGCCAGGGACACCAGACAGCATAAGCCCCAGATACTGGACACTTCCCTGGGGATGAGCCTGGGCAGAGGCTGGACCCAGCTTACCATGGCCCATAGACCATGGCTGAGCAGGGCTGGGGTGTGGGAAGCTGGAGACCAGCCCCACTGTGGCATCCTGGGGACAGGGGCTGATGGCACTGAGGGAATGGTGTGGGGTTCTGTGCTGTGGGCAGGATGAGGGGGAGATCTCTGGAAAGCTGGGCTGACATACTTAGGATCCTGGAAGGTTTCAAACTTATGAGCATTTAAACTACCTTTTGGTTTTTGCAGCTCAGCCCAAATCACAAAGACAGATGCAGAATTACTAACTCAATAATCACTCACACTACTAAAAGGAGAATGGACATGTGAGCTACCTGCACAGATTCAAGAAAACCTTCTTTTAGTAGAAAACTATCAGGTGCTTTCACCACTTTCTTTTCTGCTTTCCCAGCTCTCTTCACTTTCCCTGCTGACACCAGCACCAGCAAAAAAAATGGCAGAGCAGAGCTTTCCTGATGATGAGGAATCCTGTCATGGGGATAGGGGAGTTGGTGCTTGTGGCAGGGACTGTGGCTATCTCTGGGATCTGCAAGCTTCCACTGCCCTCAATGACAAGCACCCCCAGTGGGACCAGCCGTGCAGAAAGAGGTTTTGAAATGGAGAAGAGAGAGAGCACTTCCTCCCTATCACAGGTCACCATAACCCCAGTGTCCCTCCAGAGTATTTAATATTATTATAATGCTTGGTGGTATTAGGGTAATCACCAGCTTAATAAACATTTCTGACAAATAAAATTTTCTTTTTTCCTTTTATTTGTTTCACTGTTTTCTTCACTAAAGAGACAAGAACGACTCTTCATTCTGCTTGCCTCTAAGCAAAACATTAGGACAAAGATAATTATTGATCCAGCCCTAACAATTGCCAACAGAATAGCTTTTTCCAGAGTTGTGAGCAATAGCCAAGAAAACACTGAACTTTTTTTGGGACTGAGAATACATTTTATATTTGGCTTGGCTGAAGTTATTTTTCCTGTACTTTGAGGTTCAAATTAAAGAAATGGAAATTGGAGACTGAATCCCCAAAATATACTTATCGACTTCACTTTGTAATAAAACAGGAGATGGGATTAACTATTTTTCTGTCCATTTTCCATAGGGAAGCTCATAAGCCTTTCTTTTTTTCTCTCTTTTTTCCTTTCCTTTCCTTTTTTTCCACCCCACAGAAGAGAGTGCAGCTTTCCCAGAATTTTAGCCATCGGAGTCAGTAAATTGAACATAACTATGTTACGCTGAAGTGGGATGCTGAAATTATGAGTAGAGAAATAATTCCAATACAATATGATGTGATTCAATCCAGTTTTTACATTCTGCATGAGGAGATAACTGGATGACTATTCCCAAGACTGAATACTGCTCCTCCCAGCATTCCCTCCCACACCTCACCCTTGGAAGCCCTTTAGCAGTTTCATCAAATCATGGAATCATAGAATGATTTGGGTTAGAAGGGACATTTACAGGTCAGCTAGTCCAACATCCCCAGCAATGAGCAGGGACATCTTCAACTAGATCACATTGCTCAAAGCTCCATCTAGCCTGACCTTGAATATTTCCAGGGATGGGATATCCCAGTTCCCAGTAGACAACCTGTTCTGGTGTTTCACTATCCTTATAACATTTGTCCTTTTACAACAGGTTCTGCTAAAATGTCTGTCCCCACCTTTCTTATAATCTCCCTGTAAGGCTGCCATATATATGGTCTCTCCAGAGCCTTCTCCTATCCAGACTGAACATCTCCATCTCTCACAGACTCCTTGCATAGGGGAGGTGTTCCAGCCCTCTGTTTATCATCATGACCCTCCTCTGGAACCATTCTAGCATGCTCCATGTCTTTATTGTGCTGAGAACTGTGGAGATGGATGCAATACTCCAGTTGAGGTCTCATAAAGGAAGAGCAGAGGGGTAGAATCACTTTCCTTGGTCTGCTGGTCACACTGCTTTTGATATAGCCTAGGATGTTGCTGACATTCTGGGCTGTGAATGCACACTCTTGGTTCATCTACCAGTACCTCAGGCTCTTCTTCACAGGGATGCTCTCAAGTGTTCATCCTCCAGACTGTACTGATACTGGGCATTTCTCTGACATAAATGCTGAATCTTGCACCTTGGACCTCATGGGGTTCCCATGGGCCCACCTCTTGAGCTTGTCCAGACCCTTCTGTATGGCATCAAAATCCCTCAGGTGTGTCAACTGTACCACTCAGCTTGGTGTCATCTGTAAACTTGCTGAGGCTGCATTGGGTCCCACTGTCTATGGCATTGATAAAGATGTTAAACTGTACTTACCCCCATATGGACCTGTGATGGACACCATTTGTCACGGATGCCCATCTGGACTCGAGTTACTGACCACTACCTTCTGGATGTGACTGTCCAATCAATTCCTCCTTCACCAAATGGTCAGTCCCTTAAACCTGTCTCTCTTCAATTTAGAGAAAAGTATGTTGGGGGGGACCATGTCAAAGGACTTCTTCTTTTTGTCTTTCTCAAGAGTCTCACAAACGGACTAAGACTAGTAAGCTAAAAATTGATTACACAGGTTTCACAGAAATATCTTTCCAGGCAGCTGCTCATGATTTTTTACTCAAGAAGTTTATTGCTGGCAGCAGACTACCTTTCAGTGGAGTTCTTTAACCATTATTTCAACAGCTTTTGAATATACTCTTAGCAGCTGTAAAAGTCAAGATGTCATGAATCTGCCTATACCACTGTTTAATATCACCATCTTCTCTGAAGATTTCTGGTAATTCTGCAGTAATTTTCAAGTCTTAGTTATGGAAATTTTGCCAGCACCTCTGTTGTTGAAAACAACTGAAAACAGCCTTATTTGAAAATGCATTAATTTCTATTTTAAAGTGATAAGGTTTTCTAAACATGAAACCTTTGGAAAAGCATTCAGAAAATGAAGAAACATATATAAGATTGAGTACAGATTACTGGAATGTAACTCATAGTTACATGGACAGTTGGTGGATGCTGCTGTGTTACATAGAATAGAGATAACAGGACATGATAAAGCATATACACAGGTACACAGTTTTGTAAATTCAAAAAATAAAGTGCTTTTCAAAAAACCCAAAGCATTTTAAAATTATAAAATTTTAGATATAAAATGTTTAAGATAAATTAAAAAATTACAAAAGATGCCTATAAGGAACCTGAGGGACTTGAAATAGCCTCCAGTGTATCAAGACTGTGAAATACTGATTCCAGCCCAACACCATCAATGCTAGTTCCTCAGTTCTTTCAATGACTTATCTTCACTGCACACCTCTTGACTCCTTCCACAACATCTACCCCTTTCTTAGATGTGCTTTCCTGAGCTGCAGTGGAGGGCTGGAGAACAGGTGCTCATCAGTGTGACTTGCTGTGTCTGATGTCTTACAACTGTCCTTCCTCTTGGAATAAGTGTTACATTATGAATCCAACTTAAAATGTGAATAAACTCATAACAAGTCAGTCCTCTGCAGCCTTCCTCTCTCCATTCTCATGTCCCTCCTTTGAACTGAAAACTAATCTGCTAAGAGGTTTTCACCTACATTGTGTCTTTGGCATGGTTTGCAGAATAGCTATACCAATGTTTTTGCCTTGCAAAAGGGAGGAGGTGTGGCAGCAGAAAAACAAGACTCTTATAGTGGCATGTCTGATTCATGTCAGCCTCCTATTGTACTTTTAACCCGTCATTAGCGTTTTTCTGCTTTTTTTTGTTCCTCTTTAGTTTAATTTTATTTTACTAATTTCAGACTGTTTTGTAAATTGAGCAAAAAAATTCTGAAGGTAGTTGCTTTTCCTTAAGTGCTTCCTCTCATCCAGCTTGCTCTTAGTGCAATTATTAGTGTATGTTCTCTACTCCAGCATTCAAGCTATTAGTGAAAGCCCAGAACAAACCTATAAAAGAATTTGATAGGGACTGCCAGAAACTACTGAACACTACACTTTAATCGGCTTTATTGTCCAGTCTTTTCACTGTTGTAAGATAATCCTACCTACAGTGCATTTCCATAACAAAGATATGAAATACCTTTTGTTTTCCCTATTGACTCTACAGTGTGGAAGATGAGATTATTTTCACAGGGTGTGCTTTTGTACTTCCTTTTGAGATGTTTCCTATCACATTTCCTTCAGGGGCTAGTTGTATGATTGTTCAATACTTTTCCACAATATCTTTTTGGATTGATTATGTCCAGTCTTACGTTTTCCTCATTCTGAAGAAAAAAAAAAGATTAAATTTATATTTACTGTTCTCCAGCCCTCCAGCCTTTACTGACGCCTTTGTCCCTTCAAATTCTCTTAGGCAACTAATTACAAATGATTCACAGATCCCTTTTGCTACTTTCTTTAAAGCTGTTGATTGAAATCCACCCCGTTTACTTTCTTGAATACCTCCCATATTTCTAACTATTCAGTAACCTGTTTGCTCACCTGCACTGCTCTATTATAAAGTTTGTTATATGCATGGTTGCTATTAATCAATTTGTCCAAAGGCTCATACCAAAAAGGCAATAATCTTTTGACATTATTAGTATTATTAATTATTTATTCACTCTTCCTCTTAAAATAATTGATCTATATTTCCCTGAACTTACGCCTAATGTCGTATAGTGTGCTTTCATTTCATGTTGCTTTCTTTGTGTAAATCTCAAGCCATATCTTCTCTGCATTTCCTGCCTACAGTTTTTTACTCTTTATTTAGAATCCCTTTCATCTGCATGTTCATTCTGCATTTTGTGCAGTTCTGTGTTATAAACTGGTAGCTCTTTCACAATACCACCTGTTTTGAAAACAAAACAATACAGAAGATAATGTTCAAGATCTCAGAATGCTGCTATGGGGTCTTCTGCTTTACTTATTATCTCCTCCCCATGTCACATTGCCACTGCCTGTGAAACTGCCTATTTAAAAGCCACAAGTCCTGTTACCTTTCTTCTTTTTCTATTCCCTTGATTCACCTCATTATTTCTCTGCATTGTAGTGATGACTCACTGTGGACTTCCACCTCTCTCTCTCAGAATTTTGCTCCTTTTGCTGGAGTCTCAAGAAATTCTATTACAGAAATATCTGTAGCTAGGTTTGTTCCTCATAAAGGAGAAAGAAAAGGTAGAGATATTAATGCATCCATTAATGCAGATATGTAGAAACAGATAAACCACCAGACTGGTGTAAGTCACTCAGTAAACCTATTTTTCTGTGTCAATGAGTTTTGATTTGGCTCACTAATTGATGATGGTTTTTGTATTTTTTTTAATATTGCTTGTGGACTATTTATGAGTTGTTTACTCAGAGTCTATCTTCTTGTAATCTCCTTGTCTCTTGTAATCCTTTAGTTACATGGTTACTTGACTCTCAAATGCTTTTCAGGGCAGCTCTTGGAAGTTTCTCATACATACAGATATTCATACTAGTTGTGGACCCATCACTTTTAGTCATGGCATTTTTTAACATGAAAAAAGTAGTATCTTTTCCTCTGAATAATGCAAAGCTTAATGGTAAAGTTAATTGCTAAATAAAATCTTAGTGTTTATGATTCAAAACTAATAAAATGTATGCTTTTATATCTGCCTGAAGGCAATACAATACTCAAGCTTCCCTAACATGTTTGAAGATTGTATAAGTGACCTCTGCCAAAGCTTTTGAATTGTTATACCTTATTACTTATTAAACTACCCCTACAATCTTCCTTACCCTCACTACATGGACTGATTGTGGTCCTACATTACAGCACTTGCCTTTTAGAATCCAGTCCCTGAAATGCTGCTAAAAAATTGTCTTATCTTTCCCTCATTACCTTCATTTTTTAATCCCTTTATTAGCTTCTTCTGCAATTCCAGTAGGGCTCGATTTTCTCATATTCTGATCTTTGACTTTTTCCTGGTTTCTTACATTCTCAGTTGCCTTAATCCAGCACCACTTAAATGTTCTCTTTGGTTTTTTGCTCTTTATATTTTCTTCTTGTAGCTCACTTCCATCTTTAGTAAACCTGCTTCTGCAATTCTGTTTGAAATAGTTCTTCCCCTAGTTATAACATATTTGTCAAAAAAAAGGAAAATGAAAAAAAGTGTTATAATTCTCTTTCTTTTCAAATATGCCTTCCAAGTAAACAAAATACCACATCAACAGGAATTTTTTAAAAATGCTTTATTTGTCACATGAGTTTTGAGATCTGAAATTAATGCTAATAATATGAGGTTGCTTAAATTCTCAACAGAACATGTTTTACAGTTCAAAGTTTCAAGAGGATTTTAATTTAAATTCAGTTCCCTCTTTTTTTTCCTATCAAATGAACCAGATGTTTTCCATTACAGAACTAGTGTATCTCCACCTTGCTGGTGCCAGAAGTCCACTGAGGAAAAGATTTTACTTGGGGAGGCAATGGCAGGCTCCTACGCTGCATGGAATGAGCAAATGGTTGGCTCAAAACTGTAACAAAGTACTGTGATGTTGGGCCAACTGCCCAATAGCATAGCAATTGAGAGGAACTTGGAAACAAGTCATGTTATTAGTTCTTTTCCTGCCAGAATTTAGGATTTATTAATTTTAGAGACAAAATGCAGTATAGTTCCCTGTAAAGTGGGAAGCCATGTTTTATGGCATTTCCTAGGGGCAAATTCTGGGGAATAATTTTTTTCCCTTTTTTTAATAAGACAGCAGTAAATGGCTATTAGAGGTAACCTTATGATGAGGAGAAAGAGTTATAATAAGAACTAAATATTTGTTGTTATTTGTTACTACCTAGATTTGTTTTGAGCAATGTGAGGAAGTTTCAATCGTTAACAATAAAATATTCTTCCCCTTGCAGAAACTTCCAGTTACATAACTTGTAGTCTGATCCAGGTAGTGGGAAAGTAAATGACAATTCTCCCATAGAGGGTAATAACAGCAGGATACACCCAGTAATTCATACAATAGTCTGGGAACAGACCCAGAGGGGAAAAGAAATGGAGAAAAGTATTTGTTTAAAAACTTTTCTTTGTTTACATCTGACTCCAATGCTCTTTTAAAATCAATACAGGAGCTGGGAAAGGTAATGAAACCCGTGGAAAAGTTTCTGGATAGGCCGTACACATTCTCAAGGGCAAAAAAATGCAAGGTTACAAGGTTATCATTAATAGTCTTTATATGTGAGTTGTTTAGTAATTAACAGTCTTTTGTGAGACCTGGGAGACAAGAATTCACAAAAGAGGAAAGCAGAAGCACAACTGAAATGGTTTTGTGATACTTTGAACTGATGTACATAAATAGAGTACAGGGCTATGTAGATTCTATATGGCTGATAATCACAAAGATAAAATAACTGGTAATTATTAACTGGGCTGGGACCTCGTTACTTGATTTTAGATTACTTTTTCAGATCCCACATCAGAATTTGTACTTGAGGGATTTGGAGTGCATGATAACAGGAAGAAGTCAAAGAATACTTGTTCAGCCCATTTACAGCAAAGTTCCTCAATTGCTAAAATCTAGAAACTGACTTTTCAGTAGTTCTCTCTGCCTTTCATCACATTTGAAAAGATTTGTGTCACGAGCCAGTGATTTTGCCAGCTAAAACCTGGCAAACTTCAGAATAATTTATCTTGGCATTTCTTTCTTTGTCTAGTACTGGACTGAAAGCACTACAAAATGTTAAGCTGTGGCCATTTAAATTTAGGCGCCTTTCTAAGACCAACATATATTGCAATTGTAGAAAAATTCATATCAATTGAGTTATAGCAGAGATGAATGTGGCTGAAAACAATTCAGTAGAAGTTTAGATGATGCTGAAGATGCTTATTCCACTCAAATTTGTCCAAATACAATTGATTTAGATATCAGTTTATAGAGTCACAAAAATAACAGGGGTTTGATATTCTTAAAGATCTCAAGGTTCTTGTTACATTTCAGCAAATAGTCAGATATTCTCCATTCAAATTCACAGGGAAGTCTGCACAAGTATGCCCAAGAAAATAATAAAATCCTGTATGACAATGATCACAGAGCTGCAAAAAATAATTTACCTAATGTACTTCCGTCAAGTTTTAGGTCAATCCTAAAACTTAGGATAGGTGTTTGTTCCTGGGAATATTTAAAAATGAAGTAGTGGTCGATGTTATTACGGTTACACAGGAAGTCTGAATGTTTCTCTAGTATTTTTTGCTCAAGAGTCAAAAGAAATGGTTTTTCGTTTATTCATAAGAACTTCAATTCAGCTGTTTGGTAATTGAATTGGATATTCAGCCTCAGAGAGAGAGTATCCAAAAGGATCATCTGTTCCCATCATAAAAATAAAGAGTGCCCAAGATCTCTTTTTGAAAACTCAACTGGAGTTATTTTAATTTAATTTGCTACTGAAATGTTTCCCTGTTACAATCTCTAGGTAACTGTGCTAAGAGCATCTAGTATAAAAGGATTGTTTCAATTTCTAGAAATATAAATTTACCACTTATTTAGCATAGTGCTTAGAGAAACTGTAGCAGCATTTCAGATTTCAAAACTGTCCACTATGGAAATGTTTGCAGTTTTATTGAGTGAAAAACATACTATCTGGTCTTTCTCCTCAAATTTACTTATCCTTGTACCAGAAGATTCTCAGACAGATTGTGGTTCAGCTACCTGCAGAAAGCATTCTAAGGAAAATATCCAAAGCAGGAAGAAATATTGTTTTCAAATCAGATGTCCTTTATCTTCAGCATTTGAATTAGCAGTTGCTAATGTTATTATAAAAAGCAGTACTATAATCAGTGTCAGGAAGGCTGACATTTTGGAGGTCTCCCTCATGTATTGTGTGAGTCCGCAACAAATTGTTTCTTTTCTGCAAACTTCCCCCTACATGCAGATAGAGCCTTGCTATGTTGTTTGTTGAGCAAAACAGTGTCAGTTATTTGCTGTCAACATCTGCTTTCTGACTTTCATTTTAGAACTCAGGAGTATTTACAATCATTAATAAGATGTCTGGAGAAAGGACAGGTGTTTTAGTTATATGGGCAGTGTTGAAGCTGAAGCTCTAAGAGTTTCCTGTGTTGTTTCATATGTATAAGTAGTTTTTGAAAAACATCTCAGCTTTGCTGCAGACACTGCAACAGGGATATTTGTAAGAACTTTTTATCCTAATACCTCACTACATTTCTGGTAGATTTTGTCTTCAGTGAGACATTTCAATGAAGATAAAAGCAGAGCCTTTGCTGTATCAGAGAACAGAGTAGATCTTCCTACTCAATCATCTGCTTCCAAACACCCAAGAACTGGGATATCACTAAACTACTGAAATCAGCCTTGGCTTTCTCTCCAAAATGGCCATAGCTTTAAAGCAATGGAATTGTAAAAAATACTTGGAGTTATTTTGAAGGATGTACAAGATTTTAATCTTTTTAGCATATAATTTCAATCACTTTTACAGAAATAGGAAGTTGGTAGCACTAATGTTTCTTTTTTTATTATTAAAGGGAAAATAAGAAAACTAGGATTTTCATATAATCAAGGAATTATGGTTAAAGGTCAGCTGTCAAACAAGTTTCACTGTAAATTCAGAGTAAGTTTCCAAGTACTGTTTGATTTTCTTTCTCCTTTCATATTGCTTATTTTTCCATCTACTACAGAAGACTTTGATGGGCTTATTAATTTGCAGAGTGAAAAAAAATTTCTCTAGCTATGGAGACAGTTCAAGCAGATATATATAATTGAAGTTTTCAAATTGTATGAAGCATAATCATGACGTCTGAAAGCAGGGGTAAAAGAATTTGAACACAGAATTTTTGGTGATTTGGATAACTTTAGCTATATTTTTCACAGCGAATACTTGCTGAAAAGACAATTGAAAATAATTTTTGAAGCTTGATTTTTAGTTCTCATAGCTAAGATGGTAATAAGTTCTAAGGATCATATTTGAAACATTTTATAGGAGTCAGTGTTCGGGCAAAACCTGCAAAATTCAATTCAGTTCAAAGTTACACTGGTATGCTTGGATTGAAGATATGGGCTTACTCTATTGATTCAATGTGCTAACTTCAGAAGTTATGTTCTGGATTGAAATTTTATTTTCAAACACACTTAATACTTGAGAGAATTTAAATCTGGGGATTTAGCCTAAAGTCCTAAATGATCTTGAAGTATAGCTGAAAATATAGTCAAAGAACATAGCTAGTTCTAATAAATAAATAAAATTTCTCAAAAATAATTATTTTTCCTTATGCTGATGTGATGCCAAATGCAGACTCCACTCTTCATGCTTCTAGTCATTATTGCTGACAATTTTGTTACAGAAGCATGCTTTTGATGCATTTGAAAGGCATCTCTTTTCCTTTGCCCTATATTCAGGGCAAATGCCTCACTTTCACATCACATTCAACAAAATAATGACTGGCCCTTCCAAGAAGCATTGTTTGATTCAAGGCGAAAAATCTTTTTATTCAACAGCTACCCAGCTTCATAAAGAGTGTTTGGTATCTATTTCTCCCAATAATTGAATGTTACTTACCTTTTAAAATCTTATGTGCATAATAATAATGAATCAAGAAAAATAATAGTGCCACATAGAAAAATTAATTTAGGTGACTGTGATTTATTAATTATGTCCATGACCCAAATATATATCACAATCTGTTAAAACTGAAATGAGTGTAGAAAAAACCCTCCATAGAACACTGAGAGGTGTGCAGAAAGGTGAAGAAATTCTTAGAAATATTACACACTTCGCTCAAACATGAATTCTTAAAATCTTCTGTTGTGCAGATATGTCTCCTTCCTGCCTAATATAGAATGTTGTTTTGAAATATGCTTTAGGATGATTATAATTTTACACACAGAAACCGTGTGACTTCAGCAGACTTCCCTGCTCGATTTGCTCCTTTGTAATTTCATCCTTCCCAATCATGCTTGTCTCTTTTGATATACTGCCTCTCATGAAAACTGTGAGCCCTGTAAATGTCTCTATAATAACTAGCTCACTCAAGCACTGGTCGTTGAAAGCAGCTACCATAATGCAAATAATAAATAATAATAGAGTCTGTACATAGCTACAGCAGAGCCAGTGAAGCAATACACGTTCCTTGACATACAGGGATTCTAATGATATACTGGGTCAGGGTCAGACCTTTCCCTGTATCACATGGCACTGTGTCAAAGCAGGAGCTGGAGCTCAACTTCTGCAATCAGATCCATATTTGAATTTTTACAGTTTAGCAATTCTTTGTGAACCTTTTGATACACTCTTCCATAATTATTGAGTGAAATACTTTTATCCTTTGTAGTCTCTGTATCTCTATACCTCAGTGGTGTTACATACATGTTATCTACTCTCTTTCCTAAAAAATTAATTATTAAGCAACAATTAATTATTAAGCAATAATTAAGCATCTTCTAAATAATGTATTCTGAAATTTACCAGTATATGCTTAGCTCCTATTCTTATTTCCATTTTATTTAAATACCATAACCTGAAATTCATATGCCAGAAAAAATAGTGAAGATGACTGAACAAAATTTCAAGCAATGCCTGTAAACATTACTTAGGAGGTTTGACCCTGCAGGTTCTGAATGCTTAACACAATCATTAGAATAACTGTAATGAAATTTTCAAGATGCAGTGATTGAAGGATTGTGGTTTCAACTGTTTTGAATATGGGCTTCACTAGGCTAAAAGTCTAAGCTGTTAGCATTGAGATGCCTCAACTCTAGTCATCTTCCAGGAGTTTGGGTTCAGTTGTGCAGTGCCTTGGTAAGACTTCATTTTGTAGCAACATCTCACCAGATGCCTTTAGCATATATGTTTCCATGGAATGTTATGGTATTCAATAGAAACTGCCCTCGTTTTCAAGCTACCCTAGAAACAGAAAGAAGTAATTAAATTTAATAGAAACTGCAGCCTCTAAACAAAGATACATGATATGTGTGTGCCCATGTACTGCATAGTTAAAGGAAACACTAACACAACACTAGAATTAGAAAAGCAGTTCTTTAATTTCAAGGATTGGATTGCCAGCAGTGAACTAGAAAAGGAAATGTTTTTGATACAAGACTTTTTATATGCACTGGTTCCCTACATCAGACACCCTAATTTACATCTTGGAATCGTTTTCTGTTCTGATTACTTGCTCTTGATGAGCAGTGGGGAAAAAAAAAGTCAGATTAAAAAGTACAATAATAGAGCTATCTTGCCAAATTCATTGCACTCAGACAACTGCAAGGCTTCCTCCCCTTGCAGTAATTTGACTGAGAATATACCCACTGTGTTGAGATTTATGCACTGGGAATGGAGCACAGAATTATTCCAACAACTTGCCAAAATTTTGAAAGCACAAGCTTTTCAAGTCTAAAGCAATATTACTGTTGCTTAAATGCCACTTGTAGGCAATAAGAAAACTACTGCTAATGTATTTAGTTTCAGTACTTTCACTCTACAGCAAGTGTGTTAACATATAAAACAACAGTAACTGGTCCTCTGGGAAATTCCAATACAGCAGAGCCACTATTTCTGGAAAGCTATTTTTATATATGGGACACTACTGGGCTGTGTAATACTTTGCTATTAGGTGAACACATTGAAAAAATTTAATTGGCATGTGATTTCAACTGTCTTCTCAGGGGAATAGCAGTAACTTTCTGTACTGATTCAGTTCAATGTACCTGTAGAACTGCTGTTAAAGGAAAACCAGTGGCTTGGATCCATTGGAGGAAGACTGATGGCTAATTTTCCAACACACAAAACCCGAGAGAAACTCCAGAGTACCCTTTAAATGGTGTATCTGCCATTACCTTATATATTTCACTTAATGAATTTTTACAAAGACTCTATTTTCCACTACCTTGTATGCTGTGAATGGCTAGAATTGCCTTGATACAAAAACTGGGCTGTCAGGAAACTAAGTTGTTCTTGCACACCACTGGTGTGGTAGACCTATGTGGTAGCTATGCTGAGGGATTCCTTTTGCTTTGCTGAAATGTTTCTGCCCTTTGGACAGAAAAAAAGAAGATTTACTCTTTCCCTCCTAGTGCAGGGACTGAGCTAGACGTGTGAAAGGGATGCAGTGAATTTATTACTTCTGTCCTAAAACTGCTTGCGAAAGACGTTTGGGGTTAAACCCACATCCAATCAAAAATCTACTGAAAGGCCGTAAATTAAGTCAAGCTTGGGTTGACTTACAAGATTGGCACTTGCTTTTTGGTCAAGACACTTTTTCATGTTGAACACAAAGGACAGGCAAGATGTGATTCTTTGTTCTTCAACTCAAATTAATGGCCTGTAGGATACAGGTGGATGGTGATTCTGACAGCTTTCAGGACAGAAAATATCCTACATAGATAAAACACTCCTTTAGATCAGATATCTTTTCTCTGCAGTCATTACATTAGGTGAGCAGTTATGATACAGTGACTGCTGAAGCTATTTTTTCATGTACCATGCCAGGCAGACATGCTATTTGTCTCTATTAGGGCTTTCCACACCCTAGGCATGGGGGCCATTTACTCATTGTAGTGCTAATTATACTCTATTGTGATAGTTAGTCCCTCCTTTCCTCTGTTTTCTTCTTTTCTTCACACAAAATGCAAATTTCTCTCAAAGTGAAAAATTACTATAAATTGACATCTATGCTTTTTTTTTTCTCCAAGACCTAGAGAAATAAAAAATATGCTCTTCCCAAATTCAGCCACATCTTCTTAGGTAATACCTGCTGCTTAGATATTTGCAGGTATTTAAACTCCCTCCCTTTAAACTGTGTCTGCTTGTGCTGTGCCTCTTGTTGTGTCATTGCTTCCCTGTGCTTATTCTGCCTGCTCACCACCTTTCCTCAGCCCTGTAAAATTTTTCTTACAAGTCTTTCAGGGCTTTCTGTAAAGTGTTCACAATGGGCTATGTGCATTAAGCTCCAACATACTGCCAGAACAGGTGGAATAGACATCTGATATTCTAATACAAGAATTTTAATCCAGTGATGGAGGTCAATCCGAGCATGTTAATTCTTAAAAGACTGAGAGGAAGCCAAACTGGACACGACTGGCAGAAATTCTGGGCAGGAGCGCTCAGTTGGACAGAGAGAGTAGATTCCAAAGCAGTGTTTTAATTGCTACTAACAGCAGTGCTCAGTGGTGGAAACATGAATTTCTTTCTGTAACTTATTCCCACCATCTACTCATTATCATGACAGCTGATCAAGCTGGGATCTTAGAGGCAGTGGTTGAACCAAACTATGAGCCTTTGTCCTTGGCCAGAGTGCTAGAGGTGACAGGAAAACAGAGATGACACAGGAGCAGAAGAGCTGCTGGTGGCAATCTGAGCTCGTTTCCTTCATGTCCACAACAAACCTGTTGTGTGCTGGTGTATAGCTTGAAATAAAAAAAAAGAAAGGAAACCCTGTCCTGCTGCCTTATAACTGTAAAGCATCCATGAGTCAGGTAAGTTCCTGTAGTGCCCTGATTTGTGATCTGCTCCCTCTGCATATAAATGGCAGACAGGGTCACCACAGTGATCACTGCCCCTTGGCACTGCCTGCCTCTCTTTTTGTGTGTGCCGGGCAGGCACAAGGGGGAGCATTTGGAAACTTGGAGAATAGGACTGATTGTCTCTCTGAGAGGCCTCTTGAATTTGAGAATATTTTTTGTGTTGCGTGGGAGAGTCACTGCATGAAAGATGTAGCTATCCACTGAGTATCTGATAAAGAGCAGGCTCCATTTCCTCTATTAGCTGGCTAAAGAGTTGCGTGTCTAGTATACACTTTCTAGATTCCCTTGGGAAGAGATGGAGGGTTCTGATGGTCACTGTTTGAGACCCTGAGGGATCTTGATGGCCTGTCATGGTGGAGTCCCTTCTGGAGTTGCCACAGGTTATTCATCCTGCATGTTTTAAGTGCCTCTCTGTTTATTTTTCTGCAATGGAAATAATAATCTTGGGGAGTTGACATCACATGTCCTTCCAGTGACTAAAGAGCAGCATAACTGACTAGCTGAGCTAGGCAACTAACTTTAATATGCTTTTAAGTGTATCTAGTTGTGATTTTTCCTCTTCTCTCTCTTTTTTTTTTCCTTTTTATTTTTTCTTTTCTCTTCCCCCCCTCCCACCTCCATTCCAAATTGGCCTTTTCAGCAGAGAGAAATAAGCCCAGGAGTACTACAGTTCCAGCTATTGAAACCTATCTCTTCTCTACCTTTCCTCTGGGAACACATGAGAAAGGTCAGATCTCCCAGTTCCTGTAACACTGGACAGAAACTTTAGGGATTAATTAAAATGAAAGAGTGAAAATCTGCCTGTCCCCAAGTGTTTTTGTCCTTACCACCTTTCTTTGAGAAAAGTAGAGACCTTTAAGAAAAAAGTTCTGGCTACCCATGGACTGACTGTGTTTTGAGAGGGAAGGTAAAAAAATGCAAGGTTGTTACTGGGACCAGACTTGACACATCATGCTTTCTACAAATTTGGAATTTCCACAGTCTTTCTTCCATCTCATTTGTCTGAAAATTTAGTGGGAATATTAAAAATTAGGCTGTGAAATTTTGCAGATGAAACTGGGATGGTCTCTGAACAAAGTGTTACTAAAAATATCAACTAGTTTTATGCATATAGAACTCAACTCAGAACATTTTGGGCATGTATTAGTGCTATGGTAACACTGGAAAAAGAGTACATTTGATCACTGTGTCAGTGCTTGCAAGGTATCATATTAAAGTGAAAGTTTTTGTATTTAGGAAAATACTTTTTTCCATGGCACACTAACTTTTTTCCCCCTAGAGGTTTTGGTTTTTTTTCCAATAGAAGTATATAAAATAGTTTTCATGTACTGAGGTATATTTTAACATATGTTAACCAAACATATGTTTTGGAGGTTTTTTTTTTTCAGTTTGGTCATTGAATTTGAAACGATAAGAATACAATTTCAAAAAAATATATTGAGAAAAGCACTTTAAAGGTCAACTAATAAACAACAATTTTTTAAAAATAAAAGAGAATAAATTAAAGTAGATCCTCTGTGAGGGCATACATTTTGCTTTGACACTCCACAGAATGCAAACTCTTCCTTTCCTGACAAGGTATTAGGACTAGACTTTTCATGAATGTGAGAAATAATTTGAATTTCAGCTCATGTTCTTTTTATTTATGCATGTATTAATATTCCTGGATTTAGAGGCTGGTCAATAGAGTTAATGCCACCAATAATAAGACTGCATCCAGCGTTTGTCAATCAGAGCTAAGAGCTTTCTTCTCTGCTTGAATTGAAGTCTCTTTGCTATCTCTTATTAACTTCTATTAGTCTCATTATTAAGTCTTTAATATTGCCTAAATATTTGAAATTGTAAGAAAAAAAATGCCTTAAGACCTGAATAAAGTTTTGGATCTGCGAGAACTATACTAAACTCTGGCTCAGGCTTACTGTCTAGGGTCTCTCTGGAGAAGGAGGTAAAAGAATTAGCCATAAGCAGCAGAACAAAACCAGTAGGGTGCCTTTCCTTCTGGCTTCTTGATTGTGGAGAGATTGTGTGGCAAATTCTTCTGGCATATGGAGCACACAAAAAATAATTTTTAGGAGGCTGTGGGTCCAAGTACTGACTAAAATTCTATGCATTTTAAACATCTTAGATACCACAAAGCCATATATCCTTTTATGTCTGAAGTGAGTGAGTACTTTGGTTTGGAACAAATGCTCTGTGGTGTACACATTCAAATTAGGTGAGAATTTGTTGACTTGGTTGAATTTGTAAATTTACAAGTAAAAATTATGCGTCTGAAGTACAAGTAAAAAAACTGTGTCTGAACCGCTGCAAGATTACCCACTAAGCAGTTTCCATCAGATTATATAAATTAGTTGTCTAACTAGCTTTAATTAAAGAGCTATAACTATTGTTTATAAGAATAAACTTCATTTTTTGCTAAAAAAATTGCACTGGATGTCAGCAGTTGTGTTGATTTCTTGGGAAAAAAATACTGTATCAGCTCCTTGATGCATTTTAAAATGTTATATCTGGTGGGTTTTGTCTGTTTTGATGGAAAGTTTCACAGAACTAGCCAGAAATGATACATTGTTTTCCAGAATTTCTTGGATTCACACTAAACAATATATTAGATTGTTCCCAACACACACTAACTTCAGGTTTAAGAACATAGAAAAACCCAAGTTTTATTTAGTTCTAAAGACTGCATGATATTGGAGGGGTGGAACTAGGTAAATATGAATTGAAGTTGCAATACATTTTATACAACTTATCTACAAGGTAAATGTCTGGGCCCAGCTCCACTGCAGTGGGCACAAGGAGATACAAACTATTGCCTAATATTTATGTTACTGTAGGACTCAGCTGTCTTGAGCCTGCTCAGGACCTGGGAGGTCTTTTATGACAAAACTTAGTCCTTGCCAATAAAAATCAGAGAATCATAGAGCGGCCTGGGTTCAAAGGAACCCTAAAGATCATCTAGTCCCAATTCCTCTTTCACTAGACCAGGTTTCTCAGAGCCCCATCCAGACTGGCCTTGGACACCTCCAGGGATGGGGCATCCACTGCTTCTCCAGGCAAAACTTTCATTCTAGTGCTCAAACACCCTCCCAGTAAAGAACTTCTTCCTAATATCTGATTTAAACTTACTGTCTTTCAGTAAACCACTAAACCAGTAAACCATTCCCTCTTATTAGTATAAAAAGTCTCTCCTCATCTTTCTTGTAGACTCCCTTCCAGGTACTGGAAAGCCACAATTAGGTCATCTTGAAGCATTCTGTTTTCCAAGCTGAACAAGCTGAAGAAGGCAAGACCAAAAACCAAAATCAAAACCAAAACAATACAAAAAGAAGTTGAAAACTCTCTAAAGTCTGGTAAACACTTGAAAAAAATTACTTGATACCAAGTATGTGCTTTCTTCTTTTTTTTTCCTGGATGTTGCTGTAGAGAGCCCTAACACAAGATTAGGAAGAGAACATGGTAACCTTCTAGGACAGGTCAGGGAGACAGCACTGGCCATGACAGGTGCTCTGGGAGAAGGGAAGCTGTGTTGAGAACCTGCTGGCCTTACACAGACAGATAACCCCACAGGGATGAACAGGCTGATCCCAAAGCCTTGTGTCTGAGTAAGAAGCTTAAAACTGGGAAGTATAAGTGACATCTGGTATGTTGTTTTTTATTTTACAAGTAGATAATAGTTTTGCTCCAAGAAAAAAGAATCTGATCAATTGTCCCAGTGTTCTTCTATGGTCAGAAATAATGTAATAGTTATAATTACATCCTGATTTATTAACCTCACCCCCTCCCCCCCGGAATCCAGCCCACCTCTAACAGATTAGAGACTGGATTTTCTCATACTGAAACTCTTTTAGTCTGATTGTGAGGTTGTATTTTTCAAGCACTAGCCAAGTTCTGTGTGTAATGTGTCTTTCAAACAACGCCTCTGAGACTGAGTTTCTAAGATATCCTTTTTTACAAAAGTGAGTAGAATCTGCCTCTAAGCACTCAGGCTCTCTCTGTAGACTTCACCTGGATCTCTCTAGAGATGTGCATTTGCATTTCTAGGCTAGAGTGAAAGTAAGGCAAATCTCTGGCTTTACAGAAATTTACAGTTATACTGCTTGTCTCTATCAGCACCTTTGCTATGTCACGCTTTAAATTTTGTTATAAATAAGTGATATGATTGCATTCTTGCATTTACTGCTCCTGAATTTCCTCAAATGTTTTTGTTAGAGATACCAGTCTGTGTGAAAGCCATTTTCTGTTTCCTTATAGAAATACATACTTGAAATAAAAACTTCTCCAGAATCCTCTATACCAAAGCAATGTTAGTAGTAAACAGATGAGAAGACACTTCTTCAGTGTCTTATTTTTAGTATTTAGTTTTTATGTCTGTAAAAAGTTTTCTTTGGGTGTAGATGAATAACAAAAAGAGGGAATAAAGTGGTTTAAAGTTGGAGCAGATTATACGACATAAGCTTTTAAAGAGGCAGAAACTGCAAAATGAAAAGCAGATATTTGGAGGAATGGCACATGCACCTCTGATTCACAAAGAGTTTAATTTGTCATGGTTCAGGTGGGGCTAAACTGCATTCAGGGAATTGTTTGAGGTCTTTGCATTTTAGAAATATTGGCAATGCAACACAGTGTTTTTCATTCCTGTGTCCATGACTTAAACAAGTTCAGATACACCAAATATGTACATTGCTGATGCTACATAATAACTAGACAAATAAAAAGGACCTTTAAAGTCTGTGGAATTTTATGTCTTTGTTAGGTTATTTTCTCAAGTGACCAATAATTCTGTCAATATTTTTAAAACTCCTAATAAAAGAGTGTATTGATCCACATCAACCTATGAAAAATGCTTGGGATTTTGAAGATCTTTTTTATTACCACACGCAAATAAAATTAAAAAAAAGGTGTAAAAATGGAATTGAGAATATACTCTATATCCAGCTAATTTTCAAAATAACCATTTTTTTTGCAAAATTTGATAGTTTATCAAAAACTGAGATATATTAGAACAACTAGAAATAACTTCTAAGAAGTCTAAATATTTCCCAAAATCTTTACCATACCTGTTGATTTAAACTGATGTTGTTCATCTATGTTTAGGAAAAATGTGATGAAAGATCAAATAATGGGGTAATTTAAAAATTAATTTCTTTGATATAAAATGATATTTTTATAAATCCCTCATGGTTCATTATTGTTTCTTTACTATCTATTTTTTCAAATTTTCTGGCATAAAAATTAGTTATGACAAAGTATTACCAGCTGAGTGAGTAGTAAACGAGAGACAAAGCATGACATGGCAATGGAAAAAGAATAGTTTTGTTGATTTTCAGTCCAGGGTCTGTGAATATTTGGGACTCTGAATTACATTGAAATGCTGTCCAAAAGCATATAGAAAATGTGCTCCTGTGGGCAGGAAGGTTAACTTTGTTGTACAAAGACCTGCATCTCTCTCAGACAGGCCTGGGGATCTGCAAAGTGAAAAAGGTTGAGAAACACCCTTAGCTCTGCAAAGGAAATCATCCTTTATTGTGCTTTTACAACACCCAGTTGTTTTAACCTCACTCTGGAAATAGACTAGACACTTTTATAAAAGTAACTAAATCACAGTAGATTTTAACTTTGAAGGAGATTTTAGTTTGGTGAGGAAAATAGGAGCTCACAGTGGTGAGGAAGGGAATTATTTTTGCCTTTTATCTCAAGTAGAAGAGGCCTTAAGGTGCACCATCGAGTAGGTGGGATTTGGCATATGCTCATTTGTCATTTCATGTGGGCCAGCTTTAGTTTCTTAAATATTTATTACTTAATCCAAAAAAAGTAATAATAGTAATGCTGTAACATTTCTCTGGCTGTGTTTCCTCTGCAGGGTAATTACTTGTGATGAGTGCTTGGGGGTACGCTGGTCCCAGCTTGAATCTTCGGCTGGAGAGAAAATGATGAAGATGGTTTTTACCTGTCTGAATTCCAGACCCAGAGCTATTGTGGAAATATTTCATTGACAGAACTACTGTAATAAGATTTTAAATCTCACACTCTGTGATTACAAGATTAATGGCTTTCAGGCTAGCAAAAGTAACTGAAATGTCACTTCTAGTTTTTTGTACACTCATTCATTTATTCACTTGGCTAACTAACTTGAACCAGGTACAGCTCTTCCAATAAAGCTAAAGTTGTAATTTTCTTTCTCTGTGGTTATAGTCCCTTTGAAAATGTACAGTGTAGGCTGGGAGTGATTCAGCTACCTCAAACACTTATATACAAAATGTTCTGTAGAAATACAAAGCCCACATATTAGAAAGGAGGGCAATACTTAACAGATATATTTTCCAAAAGGCTAAAGTGGGGCACAGAGGAAGGAAATGAAGGAATTCTGAGAATCTCCAACATGTGAAAGGTGAGTCCCATTTTGGTCTCTGGTTTGACAAGGTCTAAAGGAAACCTTTCATGTTCATTGATGCTTCTTTTTAAACCCTCAGACAAAACTATGATTAATGGGTGAAAAGAAGAAATTTAAAATCTTGGTATAAAATAGTACCCTCCAGAGCTAAAGATGGAATGTACTACTAATAATCTCTCACATTTCTGTTCACAATGACCTGAATGATGAATATGCTGAATTGGTCATGTGTTGCCTGGAAAGCACAGTCGCTGTTTCACACACTTTGTATCTCTAGGCTATCCAGTTACAAGGGGATAAGTTAACATTTTGCTCCCACTGAGGGGTGCTCCAATGCCACTAATGAGCAGGTGTGTGCTTGTTTTAGAAAACCAGGCCACCATTACGCAGGTGTAAGCCCAGGATGACTTACACAAATGCATCTGTTAAACAAAGTCCTTATTCTTTCTAGTTCTTTATTTGTTCCTTGTGGCTGTGTGTATGTGACATAATTGGGATCCTGCATAGTAGGAGCAGAATCCCATCTGTCTGAGGCATCTATAATTGGTTGCTGTCTCACAGTTTCAGAGAAGTAGCTCATCTGAATGATAACCTTTTCTTTCACCACTTAAAACTGTAGTAGGAGAATAAACAATAACTGTATCATATCTTGAAAAATAGGTTAAAAATTTCAGCACTGAAAATAACACCTTCAGGATAATTTTTACCCAGGTAAAATATTAACAGGGTTGGCAATACTCATTGTTGCATGCTTCTACAGTGCATAGCTCACCAAGGCATAGGAATACCAGAATGAGTTTTCAATGGACATAGTTAATAGTATCCAAATGTTCCAACACACACTTCAGTGGCACTACTCTGAAGAGTAGCCTGTAGCTGTAATAGCACAATGGATAGGATTGGGGGATCAATAGAACATTTTAAGCATGAAACCATGTCACATTCAGTCTTGAATTTGTATTGCATCCATGATCATATGCAGGTATAGGCATTATGAAGTCTTGCATATCCTGTGGAAAATGACTACCTTATCAGAGATGGTTGGGGCAATCAAATGTAGCACCATCTGTCTGGTCAGTCCTTACGTTAATCAACCTATGCAGTCACTGTTGATGAAATCAAGTCTTCTAAGGGGTTCCCAACATTCCATGCATACAAGAGTTACAGTCACTTGGACATGTGATGCCCAAGTTCGGGCTCTTCTTAGGACAGTGGGAACCTGATGAGTTATGAGTTATGGTTTATATCCAATGGGGAAACTGCTACACTGGGTTTTCTTTTGGATCTGCACTTACCAAGGTGCTGAGGCTTTATATCTTCCATGGCACTAACTACATGCAGCTCTTCTTTACACTACAGTGCCAAGTGTCTGTCAGGGACTTGTACTGTAACAGGTGCTGGAGTATAACACTGCACAACTAATCTTGGCAAACATCTCAGGGCTCAGTACTTGTTATTTTGCTGAGGTCGTAGGTAAGGTTCTGTGAGAGAGAATAATGTGTTGCTTGTAGAGTGTTTCATTATCAGATGGAGGCAGAAGAAAATTCCTTCTGGGGACTTAGAAGCTGTTGCTGTGTGGAAACATGCTGTGTGAACAACAGGCTGTGACCAATGCATTAACTTGACATTTTCCTGCTATTGGGGTAAGACATTTATGAGAAAGTACATATTTTTTTTTAAAGGCATAGCTACTTCATTCCTAAGCAATTTCAAAACTAATAGGTGTTATACTACTTGGTTGGTTGGGCTTTTTTATTTCTGGTAATGGGGATGGTTTTATTATGCTCCATTATTACAATTTCTGTTTTACCATTTTTGCTCCAGATGTTTCTAGAAACTTTATTAGCAGATAAAGTTCATGTCTCAACTAACATAAAACCCTGGAACACAAACTGAAGTAAGTATGGGTAGCACACACTAGAGGGTGACGGCAGAAGGGAACTGGAGGGTAATTACAATAAAAACAAGCAGTTGTTTAAGCTTTGCACAATGTGGTGATCTTGAACCATCTGGAAATTTGTTTTCATAAACAAATAACATCTGTTTCTCTTCATTGTTGTATAATCTAACCTTTTGTAGTGTTAAGGAAGCTTCAGATGTATACCTCAATGGGTAGTTGCCTGATTTCTTCAAGGCAATACCCAGAAGTGAACATAGAAGGAGGACGTGGAAGAGCAACAGCCATACTAACTTATTCCTGGAGAATATCCTTGATGACATTCAGATATAAGGGCAAATATGCTCAAATTGAAGCAGTTTCTGCAGAAACATAGCCATGTGCTGATCAACATAATTTGATAAAGTGATTTGAAATGCAGCATGGGCATGAATGAAGAAACATCCCATTGCTCTTAGCATAAGGAGCTGGTCTGTGATGAAGAAGCACCCAGTTTGTTATTAGTTCTCCTACTAAGGTCTACAAACTCATAGCATTGAAAATTGTATTTCAAGCACTGTGTCTTAGGTAGCAGGAACACAGACTGACTGGAAGAGTAAGTGAAAACAGAGTTGTGGTTAACTGGAGAAAAGCTGTTTCAATGACCTTCTTCTGCTTCATGGATTTCCTTGAGCTGCATTGTGGCTTGGTCACTGTCCCACCAAATGGCATAGTCCAAAGCTGTGTTTCCAACACAACTGTCTCATGACTGTGTCTGAAGCAGCAAGGCTCCCTTCTGGGTGGTTTCATGAAAATGATGCTCACAAAAAAATTTTTACAGAAAGTTATTGACAGGCAATGTCAGATATAGTCAATATAGTCAGATCTACCACAGATTGCTCCAGGATGAAATCACTAATTGCTAATTGTTAATTATGGTCATTTGAGAAGACCATTTGACAGTGGAAGAAAAAAAAAATTAAAATTTTAGTATATTTAACCTATCCTGTAAGATTCACATGAAAAGTTGAGATTTATATTATATTTTATAAATATTTATATTTATATTAAAAGTTGAGTATTTCTATTATATTTTGATTGTGATATATTTGATGATGATATATTAATAAAGTTTGCTATCTTGAAATGGAAAATAAGTTGATCTTTATGTTCTGGGTCAAATTTTGTATGCAAAATCCTAACTGATCATTCTGGAGAATGATATTTATATTCACTTCTGTGCCTTCATGTACAAATGTAACAATTACATCACGCTCTTTTGTATAACTGGCATGTCTAATGCATCTCAAAAATGCCTTCTCATGCCAACAGGTCCTTCAGCAAAGGGAGTCTGCACATTTCAAAAGTCAAAAGCAATTTGTTTAAATGACCTGTAACCTAACATGCTGTTAAAAATCAGTAAATCTGCTCTCCATCTCACAAAGCCAACACTGAAATTTGTTTCAGGAAAACATGGCTTGAGGACAGTGCTTTAGTATGACTCATAATAGAGAAATGTGAAGATGTTTGACACTGTGGATGTGTATCCACTATGTGTAATTTCCTCTATGTGTGTTTGCCTTAATAGAGACATTTTTAAGTATTTTTTTTGCTTAAGCAACTGACCAAATATTCTACAATATTGGCAGAAAAATAGACTATAATGTTCTTTCAGTAGCTGGGAGAAGTCTCACAATCACTGCTGCTTGTTCTTAAGGAGGATTTCAACTTACCAGATACTTTCTGGAAATACAATACAGCAGAGAGAAAACAGTCCAGGAGGTTTCTGGAATACGTGGAAGAGAATTTCCTGACACAGCCAGTGAGTGAGCCAAGGGAAAGTGCCCCTCTGAACCTGCTGTTTGTGAATAGACAAGGACTGGTGGGTGGCGTGATCAGAGGCTGTCTTGTGCAGAGTACACATTGCCCTTCTTTGGACATGCTGCAGCATCTCAACGTCTTTTTGTCATGAGGGGCCCAGAACTTGACACAGGTTTTGAGGTACAGCCTCACCAGTGCTGAGTACAGGGGAACAGTCACTTCATTGTCCTGCTGGCTGTGATATTGCTGATACAGGCCAGGATGCCACTGGCCTTCTTGGCCACCTGGGCACACTGGATAATGTTTGGCTGCTGTTCACAGCATCCCCAGCTCCTTTTCCATCAGGCCCCTGTCCAGCCACTCTGTCCCCACCCTGCATGTGGTTGCTGTGACCAAGGATCACATCACTTGACCTTATTGAACCTCAAACAATTGACCTTGGCCCATTGATCCAGCCTGTCCATATCCCTCCCTACCCCTCCGCAGATCAACATTCTCTCCCAACTAGGTCTTATCTGCAAAGTGACTGAGGGTGCCTTTGATCCCCTCATCCAGATAATGGATAAATGTATTACCCAGCACTGGAAGTAGATGGTCCAGAAAAATAAGTACTGTTATATATAGGGAAAGTACCACAAATATACAAATATATACTGCAATGACCTTGCCAGGAAATCAAGGCAAGATCAATGCTTTCCAGGTGACATATGTCACTTTTCTGCATAACACCATTTCCTTGGAAAGAGAAACATCGAATGGATTGCAAGTGGCTGAACTGAAAACTGCTGCAGACTGCTGAGCCCTGGTAAATCTGTATAGCTATTGAGTGAAAAGGCACAGAGGAAGTCAGTTAGAAATGATGAGGTAATAATTCCTGCTTGGAGACACCAGGGCTAGAGGGAGGAAAACTTTGTGGCCTGTCTACTCAAATAATGAAACCTCTCAGCCACTGCAGTTTTTACCCTGAGGGGAAGGTGGGATCCTGGCTAAAGGGAGGAATAATGTGAAACTGAGGGCCAGAGTAGGGAAGAGGTTAAGATCATGGTTTTGTGATGGCTCCCTGCCCATTTCTCTTGGATGTGAAGGCAGGGAAAAGCCATGCTGACGTGTGGGCAGTGTTAAGAATGTGTGTGGGCAGTGCAATGACCTGGTAGAAAAAGTTGACATTAAAACTCAGTGTTACATTCAGTGGTTTTTGTCTTCCCCCAGTAGCTCAAGTCAAACCTAGTCAAAATTATTGTGTTGTAAGTCCCCTAAAACAGCTCCAAAACTAATAGAGTATGTCAATTTATTGAGGAGAACTCCCCCATCCCTGTATGAGTTTCCATTGAACAGAGTGTTACAAGTTGTAGAGTTTTTATTTTTTGCCCGAAATAATTTAGATATTTCTCATTTAACATGAAATATTTTTAATTCATAAGGTTTGTCTTAATGTTGAGCTTCTTATTTTAAGTACAAGGAAAATCTAAGCATCAGATTACTTAGCTGAAGGCAACATCTGAAACAAACTGTATTACCAGGAATAAAGGGCCAATATCATTCTCCCTGGACATTTTTCTTATGGATTTTCAAATGTTTCTGTTAGCAGAATTTAGTTCCCTTTACCCTCATGGGAAATATATTAAAAATACTATAAAGTGAGCAGAGAGAGATAATTTTCCTTTATCTGGTAATTTAACGTGATTGTCAAACAAAACATAGTGCAGAAAAAGGAGAAAATAAATATGTTTGAAGTGATCATTTTACTTCTTTAAACACAGGTTTTCAGGTCAGATACCAAATGAATAAAAAGCATTTCACTGTGTTTAGGATGGATTTAGTTTTAAGCTGAGATATGAAGCTGGTCAAAAGTTTATTTCTCTCAAATCTGAAAATAATATCAAGAAGTCAGGACTTTATAAATGGGTTTTGATACTCTTCCTCATTGTATTTAAAAAAAATATTTTTATCATATATATGTACACACACAACTTGGAACAAGTCAATTTTCTTAGACATGAAAAGTTCTGTAAAATCTCAGTAATAATATTTACTCACATCACAACATTGGTGTCCATCACTCTAATGAATATTTGCAAACATTCAATAACTCTAATTAATGAATATTTGCAAATCACAACAATATGCCCATACTCTGCTTCCCTCTCTGTAGCTTGATTTCTAGGTGAATTACAGCTGCTAAATATCATATATATTATCATAAATATGGTAATTTATGCCATAAATTTACAGACACCTTATTGTTTTTAAGAACTATTATAAAAGAATAGAAAACAGTCCCATTATTAATAAACAATTATTGCAACAGTTGTATTCACCTTACATTTAATTCTTCAGTTCTCAGCAGAAGTGATGTTATGGCCAGAAATCTTTCAGAGATTGATTGGGGTTGAAAGATACCAGAAGTTATCAAACTCTTGAGTTGAATTTGTGGAGTATTTTTTTATACAAAGCCTATATCCCTGGTGACTGGTACAGACTCATAGAGTTAAGCTTCATGGTGTTTAAGGTTGAGAGAGACTATCTAATCTCCTGAATATCACAGGCCATTAAGTATCAGACAGTGATGCTGCATTGAGACCCTAAGTTTCACTGAAACTTTTCTTTCAGCCTAGTTCTGACTTGAAAATCTGAATACGGTGAGAATCTATAACTTTCCTCTGTAGTATTTTCCAATACCTTTTCACTCTCACTGTTAAAAATGTACGCTTATTTTCTAATTAAAATTTTCTGGCTTCTGCTTCCAGACAATTGGTTCTAGTTATGTATTCCTCTGCTTGATTAAGTCCACTTTTGTACATGAGTATTTTTTACTCATGAAAGCATTTATACACCTTAATCTAGTCACATCCTAGTCTTCTTTCTTGATAAGATGAACAGACCAAGCTAGAAGAAAGACATTTTCTCCAGTTCTTAAATGATTTTTGTGTTTCCCCTCTGCTCACAGACTACTTTTATAAGATCTCTTTTTAAAATGTGGACACTGGAGCTCTGCGATGGCGAGTGAAGTTCCCCTGGGGGTGCAGTTTCAGACAGTCTAAAATTAGGTTTCTGCTTTGACTTGTCTGTTCCACAATTATCCTCCATTCTTTATAAAGAAGCTTAGAGAAGCAGGTCAGGTATCCCCAGGGCTGAAGCTAATTTTTGTGATTACTTCCCTCCACTCCTCTACTGCTGGCCTTTCTTTACTTCTTTTCACCACAGAATCTCCCTAGGTGCTCGACTCCTTGGCCTCTGAAATCCTTCATGGGAACCAAGTTAAAGTCAGTCTAAAACTTTAGAGATACTGGAGACTCTCACTGATTCAGAGCTGTCATCTTGGAAATGAAGAGGGAGAGAAAGAACTAGTACCTTAGTTTTGGCTGGGATAGTTATTTTTGTTCCTAGTGGCTAATGCAGTGGTGTGTTTCGGATTTAGGATGACAATAATGTTGATAACACACTGAGGTTTTAGCTGTTACTTAGCAGGGCTTACTCTGACTGCAAGATTTTTCAGCTTTTCATGCTGCCCTGCTAGTGAGGAGGCACGGGGTGCACAAGGAGCTGGGAGGGTACAGGTCCAGGACAGCTGACCCTAACAAACACAAGGTATATTTCATACCATAATCAGCACTCTACTGAGCAATAAAACTAAGGGCAATTGGCCAACAAGGTGGGGCAGCCCCTTGCTCAGAGATGGGCTGGGCATCAGTCAGTGCATGGTGAGCAACTGCATGGTGCCCCACTTGCTTTATATATTCTCTTATCAGATATTAGTTTCCTTTCCCTTTACAGTGTCAGTCCTTATCTCAACCCACAAGATTTACCTCTTTCCCTCTTCTCTCCCTCTCTCCCCCATCCCACTAGAGGGGAGTGAGAGAATGGCTGTGTGGTGTTTGGCTGCTGGCTGGGATTAAGCTCCAACAGTCCTTTTTGTTACCCAACATCAGGTTCAAATGGTTGAGATAACAGATCTGACCAAAGATGTGTTTTAAAAATTTTGGTTTACAAGTTCATTGTATTAGTTTAATAGTTGCTGCTCACACTGTTAATTTATCTGCTCTCAGAGAATTTGTGCTTGTTCTGAGGGTTATGTTATGTAAGACCTTACTTGCTGTATGTGTTCCCTCTTGTGCTGTTTATCATCCCTGGGGGCTGGATTAAGGTTATCATTTTGCTGTACTGTGTAACACTGGCTTATGATATCATAAAATTAGTGGTCGTGAGACTAATCTGGTATTTGTACTCAGCATTACTGTCATCTCTGTACTTTGGGAATCATCTCTCAGAAACTATTAACAATTACACTCCACCTGTTCTCCTCAGAGAGCCGATCTGTGGGGGAGACAAGATGGAACACTCCCCCACTACTTCACCTTGCCCTTCTCCTCCAGGCTACTTGCAAAAGCTCTTGAGAATTTTGAATCTTTGGGATGTTCAAACAAGTGTGTTCCTACTGCTATCTCCTGAATGAATTTCTGGTCTTATTTATTGTTAAACAAATATTTAAGAATACCACCCAGAGATCTATCCCAAGGCTGTTGGAGTGCGTGTCTCTTTGGTCAGCCCGGTGTTCGGCTAGACCTCCCAGCAGCTCCGACACGCCGCAACAGGACCGATGTGTGAGTCTTGGCTCAGCAGCCCCTGGACCTTCGCTGTCATGGCCGTGGTGTAAATGAAAGAGGGGACTCTTGGAGGGTCAGGGGGGACAGAGGTTTATATAAGGGGAACCCCTTACCTCCTGCCCGATGCCTCAGGAGAGACCCGGACAAAAGGCTGCAGGGGGGTTTTGTCCAGGACAGGCTCAAGGGGTGAGTACAAACTACAAACCAATAAAACAAAGCAAAGTACCAAAAGCCAACTGAATTACCTAACTACTAACAAATCAAGATAATTTGGGGAGGGGTCTCGTGGGAATCTGCCAACTGCTGTCCAAATTTCTTCAAAAGTTCTGGACCTTGGAGATAGTGACTTAATGATGGACAGGGGAAGAAGGAGAGGATGGGCAAGGAGCATCATGGGGAAGGGACCAATAGGAAACAGTCTCTGGGCAAAGACCAGAGAGGCACAGAAACTCTTATCAACTTATGACAAGAGAAAACTCCAAGACAAGGGGCCCTTATGGCGTAACTAGAGCTATACTAACTTATAACAAAACCTTTTTTAAAACATGGAAATCTTGCAAACCCACACAAGGCTGGACAGTTATGAGTGACAGGATGTGTGGGATAGTATGGGCAAGAACTTAGGTGAGCAGACACCTCCAATGTTTTGGAACTTCACCCCTAAAAAAGTGCAGAATCCAGAAAAACTGGTAAAATATTTGAAAAAAATACGCTGTGACCCTGACAATTCCAGAGAGAAACAAATCACTGCCACGTGCTGGGACCTGGCCCATGAAGATCCAGACCTGCTCAACACTCTTTAGGGGGAAAAGGAGGTCCCTGGATGTGATGACAAAATGACAGACGCTGCAGCAACCAGTAGCACTGGTTGGCACTGGGGCTACTCATGCCCCTGTGACAGGCACAGCAACTCCGCCAACCCTGGCAAGTATGAAGCTGAGCCAGGGTACCAACCCATGCTGCTAACAGAAAGAAGAAGAAAAGGCAGGATTCTCCAAGTTCTCTCATGAGAACAGGAGGAGGAAGTGAAGGAACTCATAAACATAAACTCGTAAAGGCAGTAACCACTTGATCCCTATCCCTGAGAGAGCTATATGTGAAAAGATTTCAGCTTCATCCAGACCAGCACATTGTCACCTGACTGCTCCAATGCTAGGGTAACAGGAGCAGTGGCCTGCAATTAGAGGGTAAAAAACCAAGCAGATAGGATCCCTTCCTAGAGAAGGAGTTGACAAAAGGATTGGAAAAAGGGCACAAGACCTCAGCCTCTGGATGTGACTTCTATTAGGCAGTAAGGGAAAGTGTCCCTTCAAAGATGATAACAGATGTTATGTTATTCAGGCAAATGGATCGCCATTGAGAAAGGTATCCAGTACCTGAGGGAATTAGCCATGCTGGAGGTGATTTATGATGAGCAAGGAAAAATTATTTAAAGATCCAGGTGAAACCAAGTGTATGTCACCCAGGTGGTAGAAGTTTGTATGGAGCTCACCAACTCATAGACAGTAATGACCTGGAAAGATGGAGAGAGAAAAACAGTGGATGAATGGCCTGTCCAATTCCAGCAACATGAAAAAATTCTCTCTTCTCACAATGGGGCTGTGTCTCAGCTGTGGAGAAAGTGTTCCAAGAGTTCCAGCAATTCAGACAGGATATGTTCTAGTCCATACCTGTATGGACCAGTATCTCAGCTATCAGGAGTTAGAGCTTCGCTGTTCAAGAGAGAGGATATAGTGATTACACACCACAGACCATCCTGTGGCTTTACCTGAGTGACCACAGAGAAAACATGAGAAAATAGGGAGGAAAATCTACCTCGACACCTTCATGGGTGTCTGATTTGCAGGTAAAACAACCACAAAACACTGGGGTTCTTCAGGAAAACTTCTGCTCCAGTTTCAAACAGGCAGTTTCCCAAACAGAGTAGAAGAACTGATCTTACTTCTGATCTTAATAAAGAGAATTCTGTTTTGTACATACAAAAAGTGAGTAACCAATTTGATGATCAGGACTAGAGGGGCCCTGCCTCCAGCCAGGTGGAGGAAAGGGACAATGGGGTTTACTGGACTGTGTGATTTAGATGGCTTGGTACATCACATCAGGCCAACAGGAGTGTATAAAGGTCTAGCAGATACTGGTGCATAGTATATCCTAATATCACCAAGCTACAGAGAAGCAGAACTCATTTGTATTTCTGGAATGATTGGAGTGTCCCAACAGCTAATTGTATTTGGAGGCTGAAGTGACCCTCACTGGGAATGAGTGGCAAAAGCCCCTCATTGTGACTGGTCCAGAGACTCCATGCATCCTTGGCAGAGACTCAGAAGAGGGTGTTTTAAGGGCCTAAAAGGTTGGGCTTTCTGTATAGGTGTCTTGTAGATGGAGGAAATTAGGCAAGTGTATTCCTGGCCCAGTCTCTCAGAGGACCCTTGGGTTGTGGAGTTGCTGAAGGTTGAAGAACAACAGGTGCCAATTGCTACCACAACAGTGCACCAATGGCAATATCTCACCTAATATGACCCTCATCCATAAGCTGATTTGGTGACTGGAGAGCCAAGGAATCATCAGCAAGACCTGCTCACCTTTTAACAATCCTACATGGCCAGTGTGAAGGTCTAATGGAAAATGGAGACTAATAATGGACTGTCGTGGCCTTAATGAAGTCACACCATCACTGAATGCTGCTGTGCCTAACATGGTAAAGCTCCAATAAATAAAGTTCAATAAGAACTGCAGTTGAAGGCTGCCACATGGTCTGCCCCAAATGTGAGCTGGTATTGCTTTCTCAGTCTCTTTGGCAGCAGACTGCAGGCCACAACAGAAGGTAAGACACTTCTATCTTTAGGGGTTAATGATTTGCAGTAGTTTTTTCTTGCTCATTTCATGGAATTCTTTCACTGATGGGGGAAAAAAAACTTGAAAGGAAATAAATTAATTAACTAGACATTGCTGAGTGTCTGATAACAAGGATAGGCGTAAGCCTGCAGGATTACTTGAATGAACATCCCCACTGGACAAATGCTTTCCTCACTTACCTAAGGCAACTCTTTGATTTAAGTGGCATTCTGGTGATATATATGAGATGTATGAGATTTGGTCCATTGATTTTTAGTGAGGTTAACAAGTACCTGAACAGACTTTAAATTGAGTTTTGAAGCTACACATTTTTACTAAGCTGGTAAGTCCCTGTAATGGATCCTACCAAAGTGTCTCCTGATTTACAGAGAAAGGGGACTTCAGAACACAATGAAGTGCGAGTCTTGTGGAATGCCCCTAAACATATAATTTCAAGCTTCTGTTGTGTAAATTATTTTGCCCTTTTTATACACCTAAAATTCTTGGTATAAGGACTAAATGCACATGGGATAACAGCTAAATATAACTAACTATAGACTGTATCCTTCTGGTTTTTTTACACTTAATAAAAAGGTCAGAGAACTTAGGAGCAAATTGCCTGCTAGATGCTAGATTAACCCCAGTTATGTGAATATGTATTAATTTTCCCAAAACAAAGAACAGAAGAATAAAGATTTCTTTTCTATTTATATATATATATATATATATATATATGTATGTATTTCTTCAGTATATATTATCATAACTCATTGATGGAAAAAAATTCTAAACCATCTGTAAAATATATGAACTAAATCAAATAAAGGACTGGTTTACTTTTATAAAGCCTAAACCAAAAGCAGTGAACAAGGAGTATCTCAGAGTTAACCAGAAGGCAACACTGCAGAAAAATGCATGTTTGTGTTACACCCTCCTCTAAAGATAAGGTAGTAACTCATACCTGCAGTGATGTGCCAGTTATCTCCCACCATATGGGCCCTATATCCAGAAATGCAGCAGGTGGCTGGATCTACCATATAAATTCTTGAATGAATGGCCCAGGTTCTTTGGTTATTTAAAATACTCTTGGTACTGTCTGGCTTGGTAAACACTCATTCCAGGCTTGGTTATTGGCTCCCCAACATGATTAAATATTTTTATTAGCAAATCATTCACTAAAATGAGTAACAAGGTCAAAGAAACAGGAACAGATACATACTTCCTAAACACCAAAATACTTTTTCTTCCTACCCTGAATGAGATGACTGGAGCTATACTGTTTAGCTGCATTGACTTCAGAGCACTTCCACCAATGCAGAAGTCCTACCTGTAGGTAGCATGATTCAGCAGTACAATTACTGAACTGTTTTGTAAAATGAAAGTGTAGAGGGGAATCATAGCTTGTCTTCATGGGGAAGCAACAAGATAGGGCTTGTGTTGCTGGTTTTCTAGCGGTTGTATGGCAGCCCCTAATTAATGAGCAGATTTTAGGAGTTCTCTGACTTATAAAAACATGATTTAGTCAGGAGCATGGGCTAGAATTCAGGTCTCTGGTGTGGGAGGACAGCCCACAGATGGCAGGTGGTGGCACAAGGTCAGTCCATTGTGATGACCCAAACATAGAGCTGGGCACAGGCAATTAAATCCTCCACACACTGAAGATAAATGGGTGTGTAATTACAGAGCTGGTGCTCCAGACAATTGACTGGTCTTTCTTTTCTGGGTGATGGATGTAAGGTCTATATTAATTTAAAAACTTAGCTTCTGTTTATTTTTGTAGTAGCTGCAATATTTTCATATGTTCTTAACTCTGATGTCTCTATTTTGTTCCATGAAAGGTCTAATAGCATAGAATAACTTGCAAGAGCACAATGAGTTTGTTTTTTTCTCTCACATTACAAGTTTTTGTTATACATAGTTGAAAATCAACAGAAGGACACTGCAATTTGCTAAAATCAATATAATTAGAGAAAAAAATTGATGTACTGGAAAGACCGCAATTCAGAGAACTGCAAGGCATGATTGAAATTGTTAATGAGCTGCTGAACTGCAGTGCTCTAGGTTTGGCATGTCATGGGATCTGGGTGCTTCTGATGGAAAACTGCTGCCATCCTGGCTCCCCAAAACACTTCAAAGCACCATTTCATGTCAGCAGCTGCATTAGGAGGAATATGTGTCACGTCTGCTGCCATTTTAGGAAGTCATTCATGCTGAGGAATTTTGCATCAAAATATCAGACTTGTACCTAATTTCTTCATATTATTAACATTTAGTGTTGCTGCTAAGGTGAGTGTGCAGCACTGTAAAATTCCTTTGTGAAAATAGAACTTGCCCTTTGCACAGTTTAATCCTACTAAGAGTTGTCCGAAAAATATTTTGACTTTACATTGTTATTTACTACTTACAGTCCTATAAGTAAGCTTTGGGCTTTTTTTCTTTCAGAATTAAACTATGCAGCCAGGGCTGAAGCCTCATGCATTAAGTTTATTACCTCTGGGGTTTTTTCATTTTACCTCTCCTGACCCAGATCTGCCATGAAACAGAGAATTAGGAGATAAGCCAGTCAAGGTTGCTTTGATTCAGACCTCTGTTTTTCCTCTAACCAAGCCCATGAGACTCAGCAAGGTGGATCCTGTGGGGGGTGTATCCCTGCCCCTCTGCACCAGCCTATTTTATTTCCCCTTTCTGAGTTTGTGACTGGACAGGAATGATGGCATGAGGCTGCAGGGGCCTAAACAATTCTTCTGTTGTGGCTTCTGTGTGGGATGCTTCATGAAGAGGCACAACCTTTCCTATAGCACAGGACCTGGAATCCTTTGCCCTCTGTGTCTTCACACGTGGTGGGGAAAGGAGACTGGGGAACTGTGTCACAGCTGCAGGAGCTGCAGGGACTCCTCAGGACAACAATAGGCTGGGGTAAACCCTTGAATGTGTCTCACACTTATGCAGGACAGCTGACACCTCTACAGTATGGGAAACATGCCACTACCCAGTTACATTATTAAAATTAAGCAAAAGCAGAGAAATTATTTGCTTGGAGTATGGTGCTTTGGATGCAATTTTCTCTCTGCCATTTGGCTTCTGAGATTATGTACTCTTAGTAAACAGAAAATTTATGCATAGCAAAACAAACAAAAAGAGAGGCTCAATTTTTACTCTTCCTGCTAAATATAATAATAAATAAGAATGATCCTGTAAGGGACATTTTTTTAATCTTAGTTTTGGAAAAGCAACAGCATATCTCTTTTATTTATGCCTGTTGCAGTAGCAGTGTCTGTGCAGTATTTAAGGGTTCATCTCAGGAAGCAACAAGAGCAGGCTAATCTGCAGGGAAGGCAAGCAGAAGCTGCAGTAATGGCAAGGTGGTAGGACAATGTTCTCACAAGAAAGGATCAGTCTACCTGTGCCTAAGCAAGGAGAACAGGGCAGGTCTGGTGATCATAGCTGGAGACTGTAACAGTCCAGAAAAGCCTGAGGTCAAATCAGGAGGTCAGGATGCTGGCCAGGCACAGGCACACCTCCAACATGGCTCAGGTCAGAGCCAAGGAAAACAGCTACAACTTAAATGCATGAGTAGAGCTGGAGGAGGCCTTGACAGAGTTTTTTAGGTCTCTCCTGCACAGCTTTTTGTCCCAGAAGCCCGATCTCATCTTAGCTTTTGTCCCAGCTGTGCCGCATCAGGGCTGGCCAGCAGCACAGCCAGGAAGCCCCTCTGTGGGGCAGAGGTTGAGACTGACTGAGCTGCAGGATAGGAAGGCCTCATCTTCTATAGGATATTGTCAAATGGAGAATGTATACTCTTCTTCAAGAGGATTGTGTGCCTGAGACCGAGTGACAATCAGGATTACAGGAAATATATACTACAATGTTGCAGTGCATGACTGAAGTTTTCAAAGTCGTATCTGTATTTTGTATATTTGTCTGTATTGGTATATTCCTTCCAAAGCCCCTTCCCCCATTCCCCAAATCCACATGGTATCGCCCTGATGGTACCACCCCCTTCCTTCCCTCCTTGGCCTGGAGTTTCCTCCTGCCCAGGCTGCGCCCTGGTAAAAGGGGAGAACGAAGGCCCCAGCCTGGCTCTGTCGCATGGATCTGCATTGGAAAAAACCCCTTCCCAAACCCACATCAGAGCCCGCTCCTTTATTCCAAGCCTTAAACCACACACAGCCTGAGACTGAAGAATCCATGAACTGTCTGTTTTAGCTGGTCTGGGAACTACTGCTTAGCCGCTAAGCAGCCACAGAGACCAACTTCACTACAACCTTTTCATAATGCTTTTTCCAGGGTAAACCAGAGATGGTAACAGGATTACCATCTGTATTTCAAAAATGAAACAAAAAACTCCCCCACAACTGAAAAAGAGCTAGATTACATAAAACAAATGCTCTGCAGAAAGACATAATAAATGTCTCTTCCACTCTGGAGAGGTTTCTGAGCATTATTATCATATTGTGATGCCATCCTACAATTAATCAGCCCTTTTAGTGATGTTGCAATAAACTCAGAGGTTCAGATTTTCAGCTTGTGTAAGTCAATATGGGTCTACTGATTTCAGTGGAACTGTGCCAGGTGAATATCTGGCTGGATGACATCAAGGGGAGTTGTACAGAGATGTTTAATAAAGCAAGAGACCTGTGTTTTCACAGTAGATAAATGACTTTCCAAGTGATGCTGCAATCTCTTGTGGTACCTCTCCTCCAAGAAGTTTTATTTTAATCATTCTCATAAAGTTCCTTTAACTGCAACAATAATGCTAAGAGCCTGATACAAAGCAAAGGAAATCAGATTTCTGGGTAACTACTGGAATGAAATGTTGCTCCCTGGTTGCTGGCTAGGTTTTGGGATTTTTTCTGCTAGGATTTTAATTCTGTTATTTCTTTCCTTTTAGTAGTACCAAGAGTCTTAAAACCCCAGCTTCTTTGGTCCTTACACAGACAGACCTCCAAGTCCTCACTGTAAGTAAAGCCTATAACACAAAGTGTCATAGCTGTAGTTTCATCTATGTTTTTCGTGGTATAAAACAATGGTTTTAAGACTAACTGCCCAGTTTATCACATTAGTAATCCTGCTAAAAACATTCACCTGATGAAAAGAGATGCAACTCTGCAATAAATATGAAGGAATTCAAATGCAAAGTTGTTTAAATTTGACTTGTTTAAATTACACTTAGTCTGGGATAGCACGGCACACTAGTGCTTATGAAATTTTGCATGAGAAAGTCTCATTTAAATCTTGTCTGATGATAATAAAGCAATGAATTTAGTAGCACAAATATAGTATTACTAAAACACATAAATATTGCATAAAATGTCTTCCGTTTACCTCTCAGTGAATCAAGGTACTGCATATACTCAATTGTTCCGATACAGACCAACATCTTTATTTATCTGTTTATTTGCCCAGATATATATATTTCAGTCAAATCTGAGCCATTCATATTTGACAAATTTTATCTATGTCTGCAGTCAAAACTGATTTTCGCTTGCATATCTCTGTATGCGATTAAAAATCTCAGATTCCTTTATAGGTGGATTGGTTAATTTAAGATTTATATTAATTTTCTTCCATTTTTTAGTCCATATAAGTTCTATTCAGATTAATTTCATACAAGTTGGTAAATAGTGCAAGTGGAAGCAGCTTTATTGACTTCCTAAGAGTTTTTGGCATGAATTTGAATGTAGTCTGAAGGCAGCTATGGTGGTAGGCACCATAGACACCATCAACATATCTTAGAGCAGCACTTCATTTCTATGTGCAATAAAATGTACTTAATGTAAGCAGCAGTTTATAGAAGAATTCTAGACATCTGAGGTCCATTCAGAAACAGGAAGCTCTGACTTTTATACTTAAGAGTAGGAACCCCATGGGCAATACTGAAATCAGTTGCATTTTTTCTGAAAACCTAGTTAAACACAAGGCATTAAAAAAAAAAAAGGGAAAGAGCTAATTGAGTTACCAATTGTGAACAATTTGTAGCATTTGATTTGATTTGATTCATAAAAGCAAAAATCTATCCAGGATCCAAGGAATAATTGGGGTTTAATGCAGTGTCAACCTCTTTCTCATCCTTCCAGGATCTGTTGTGTTACCTCAAGGTCTCCATCTGGGTGGCCTAGCATAAACAGTCAGAGACTGATGAATCTTATTACAACCAAACAAGCTTTAATAAATTTCAAGTAGAAATATACAGGCTGGATATCAGTAAAACCAACAAAACAGTGGAAGAGACTGCCCACAGACTGTAGCATGTTTCTTTCACTGAAAGGTTTTAGAAGGACTGGGGAAAGTATAGCTGCCCCTTATGTTAGAGAGGTAAATGTTTAGGAAGACAATTCAGTGTGTTTTCCAACTTTTACCTTACTCTTGTATGATCTATAATAACCAGGTGATCTCTGTGTCTGAGAGTATCAGCTGTAGTGGCTGGAAGGCTGCTGACTTGTCCCACATCATTCTGCCAGGATGCTCCGTCTTCTCCCAAATCCAAACTGACCATGGCAGCTACAGGCCTCCCTGTTCCTTAGCTGACACCAGTAAAGCCTTGCCCATACAGACAGCTGGCAGTTCTCTTCTTCACAGTGTAATTAATTACCCATCTGTAGGTATTGCCTGAAATATAAGCAATTAACATGTCCAGGAATTAAGAAGAGCTATGGGTTTACCTGATCCCCCAAAAATAGATTATCTTCAAATAGTCACCCTGGGGGCCCAAAAATGGCAGTGTATTTTGCTTTGAATTGCTGTAAGACAGAGGTACTGTCCTGCTTAGGGTTCATCACCCCATCTTGTGATGTTCTGTCTCATTCAACTTAGAAACAGCACTAGTGGAATGGTAATATAAATTGGTTTCTATGGATGCATCTCTTGTAATTCCAGAAGTAGAATCTGCACTCCCATAAACAAACTCATTAAAATCTGCTTGAGCTTGCCTTGGATGCCCTCAGAGAGAGAGAGAGAGAGAGAGAGAGAGAGTGCTGCTGGCTTCTCACTTTTCCCATTTTTTATAATCTCTTCTAGTTTAGTAAACTGCTTGAGAATTCAGAGTCAATTCTCAGTGACTTAATCTGAATGATACAGATCTTCTGCATTCCCAGAAGAGCATGCCACCATCATACCTTCCAGAAAGATGTCAGAAATCTCCACAATTTGCTACAACCTACAGAAAACCCTAAATTTACCACTTTTATGCAATAGAAAATTTCTTTATCCCCATAAAATAATTCCAGAAATTTACAAAAAAGTGTTTTCTCTCTACAATTCATAATATAACCCAAATTAGGCCTAACAAGTGTCCCTTCCAGAAAACTATGTAATGAATGAATTCCTGTAACACAGGAGAAGTTGGTATGACATTTTGTAGTGGTCTGCTGTTTACCACTTACATGGCATCCAGTGTAAGGGGTTATTTTTCACATGGGTAAAGGATTTTAATTCCGCAAATTTTCAGATGCATCTATGGTTTACTTGCAAGTGCATTTCAAAGTTATATTCAGATGTTGCATAGTGCTGTCATAGCAGTAATGCTGTCTTGCATAGCACAGTAGCATCCTTTCTACTGCCTAAGTTTCATAAGCTAATCACAATCTGAGCACTGATGTATCATTATCTGTAAGCTCCCTGGCACAATTCTGGCCAGTGCCAGCTTTTTCTGTCCTGGACAATGCTTGGCCATGGCTTAGAAGATTGCATAGAACATAAAAATACAGGTTGCACTGTGCCCCTTGCTTTGAGGCACCAAGAGCAGGCTGTATCCCAAAATGTAAACACGGGTGCAATCTCCTGGTTTGACTCACAAACTGAGTTTAATGCAGATTCCTCTGTGCCAGGAGAAGTTCAGTGCCTTTTCTTTACCTCAGCACGGTCAAAATTCCCTTTCTGGACTGCTGTTCTCCTCAGGTCTTGTAACCAGCAAAAGCACAAATCATAGGGATGTTAGTAGGCATCTTCTCTTTCCTAAGCTTGTTCCCACAAGCCTCTCATTGTGGTCCCACTGTTTCCATTCCCTTCCCTCTCTGGCAATGCACTGACTCATCTGTTGACACTAAGGTTGTAGAGTTCAGTGATCATCGTTTCAGTGGGCAAACATGGCACTGAGTTTCTGAAATTGAGATGAAAACTATTGAAGACCAGCACAGGAGCAGCTCCCAGCCTAGACCCACACATACTTTCCCTTTTGTTCTTCTGAAGCCAAAAATAGATCTTCAGATAACTTTTACCATATGCTTATTTCTATCACTGTCTTCTTTTGGCTGAGTCCTCAGTTCCAATCTGTGTGACATGACCTATTCCTGGAAGTGAAGAGGATGCCACATTTCAGCACTTATGCCTATGCCAATTGGCCTTTCCTAGGAGCTCATGGAGATGTTTATATACCAAGGGGCTTTTTGGTCAATTTGTCAGAAGTTCAAAACTGGCCAATGAAGCTTTTGTAGCTACAAGATGGCTGATGAGGATACTGTGTGAAAGATTCCATAATTCTAACACAGTTACAGATGTTGAGAGCAATCCTCACATTACCTTATTTCCCATTTTGATGTGCGACTCAGCACAAGAGCAATCTTCTGCTCCCAAAGAGAGGCTCCATATGGAACTTGAATCCAAGATTTCTCCCCTACATTGTGACCTTGACTTGGCTCATTTCCTGCAGCCAGATTTACTTAGATGAAAGACTGGACTTCTGTGTAGGTTGACAGCATACTACAGGTTTCATGAAGTCAAAATGCTACAAAGTGACTCAGATCTCTTTTAGTTGTAGCTAAAAGAATCCAGCCTGCTGTAGTCTCCAACTCTTTTGTCACACTTACTGAAAATCCATAAGGTAGCCTCTGAATCTACTCTAGAGAAAAAAATGGTTTCTGGCTCCATCCCTGGGCTTTCTACTGTGTATTCTCTCCAAACACTATAACGGGTTAGTAGTTTTATTCTAGCTGGCTAAAATAGCCAGCAAAGAGTAAAAACTAAAGATTATGCTAATTTAACAACTGATTTGCTGAAAGCTCTAAATATTTGCTGAATGCTATCCTTTTCTTGTACCAGAATACTTTTCTGCTGTGGAATGAAAATAATGCTTTATTAGCTTTAGAAAATATTCATAGTATACTATGCACTAAAGATCTAAATGGTGCCTGCAAGCACTGGACCAGGCATGTGCTTTGTTATGTGAAATAAGTAAACCAGATACTGTGATACTAGTAAACCTCAAATAAATTATTCAAACCATTGAAATAACTCCCTTTTTGCTATGCATCATTCTTTGCTATGTATGCTCTTGACTTCTAAAGGAAATCTTCTGTCCTTAGTAACACTAGTACTCAATGGGGAAGACTGGTATTGAACTAATAGCTCCCCCTTTCAAATGAAATACCTAATTGTGTTTCTCTCATACAATTAGGTTACAAACCTGGCTAAAAATGTGGCATGTGAAACCAAGCCCAAGTGAAAATGTGCTTGGTCAGGAAAGCTGCATATTACTGAAAGAGAGTACTTTACTCATTCAAAGTTACTTTTCTTTCTGGTGAAAATAAGCTGTGTCTTTAGAAGTTATAATCACCTCAGATTTTTTTTTTTTTATTAGCTCTAAACTCGAGGCCAGATTGATAGTAAATTATATGAGATATAGGTATGATTGATTAGATCAGTAGGAGTTTATCAATGTGAATATGAACTTTTATTAAAAAAAAAAAGCTACCGTGCTTTCTCAAATATATGGCCATCTTAAACTTCTTAGATTTCTGATATTCAGAACAAATTTTGAGTGAAGATGTATTGCTTTGTGGAGTGATAATGTTGTGAGGTATCACCATCCACATTATTAGTCAACCTGTGCCACAAAGAATATATAATTTTTCAGGCTGCTAAAAGCCACTGCATTTTCTGGCTTAAATAACTCCAGCTGCCCTTTACAGATTTTGTATTGATAGAAATTGCCTCTTGCCTGTCAGGTATTTATGGGTTAGCCTTATCAGAGACTGACTCCAGCAAACTGTATGAATAGAAGTGAGTTTAAAAGAGGACAAAGATCCCATTACAAAGTATTCTATTGATTTCACAAAAAAAAAAAAAATCTGCTGTAAATAAGGAACTGAAATAGTTTACGTGGGCCTCAGTAGCCAGGTCTACTTATCTGCTGATAATAGTGTTGCTTTCACAGAGTAAGCTGTACAATAATTTATAAACTGTACATAGACACAACCACCTGAATCTGAGGATCAAGCGGATGCAGAAAAAACAGAGGTCTCTGCTAAGAATCAAAACCAGATACAAGTGAGGTGATGTAATTCTTTACAGGTATTCCTTTGGAGATCATTGTTGAAAGGGAGAGGAATAGGTGACAGCATGGTTCAGTTACAGCTAAGACAGTGGGACAATAGTGGAGTGTCTATGGTCAGAATTAAGTCATGAGTATCCTCAGAAAAAGGCTCCAAACTTTAGCCAGATGGATTGGACATTACCATTGGTCATGTTTTAAAAAAGAAAGTAGGGCAGTAGAGCAATTAATTTGAGGATACCTAGGAAATTGGGTGGATGGGTAGCTCACATAGAGTGTGGGTGCATATTCTCTGGTATATTAGAGCCTTTCTGTGGTATGATGGCTCTAGCATGGTCTTTTGCAGTCACTTTTAACAAGCACCAGCAACTAGTAGGTGCATCAAAGAAAAAAAGACTTGAAAGCTCAACCCAGTGGAACTAAAAAGTGCTTAAAGAATGGGCATAGGACTGCCACAAATCTAAGCCAAATGAGGCATACATATTTCTACAGAGAAATATGCACACTGTAAACTAAATGCATATTTTGCAATTTCCACCAAGAAAATAATACAAATAACAGAAAATGTCTCAGACAAAAAGGCCTTTTTTTTTTTTCTTGTAACAACCAGAACATCTTGGTTAGAGGCTGCCCACCAGGTTCACAACATTTTATAGTTCAGCTGACTGCATGCTTTTTCTGGGTAAAGGTGAAGTCTCTGATGACTGAGAAAGCAAATTCAGCAGGAAGAATACTTTGATACTGTAGTTATATCTATTCTAAAATGACAGATTTTGTTGGGATGAAGTTATTCAAGATACTGCCCTAAATGGCAGAGGAGATTTTTCGTTATTCTGAAATACAATGTGAAGGAGAATTATGTTGTTAAGATCCGATTATAAGAGATGCTTCTGCCTAAATTAAGGTGCAAACAAGACCATATGGCAAAGTCGATCGTACAGATTTTATTTAACAGTAAATGTGAGGTAGAGAGATAAAAAGAAATAGGAAGAGGAAGGAGAGAGAGAGGGACAGAGAGAGACACAGAGAGAGAGATTAAGCAAAAGATATCATCACAATATGGATTCTTGTGGCATCCTGCTGGTCGTTCTTCACCCTGGTTTTTGGGTGGGGGTCGTTCTTATGGAGGTAACATTTATACAGTCCAATCCCAGGTATCCATGGGAGCAGACACCATTCCCACAACTTGGACTGACATGTGTATCTTTTCCCAGTTTTCCACTGTGCAGTTTTTTTGTCTGGATAGATCATAAGTTTCCAAAGTCTGCAGAGTGGCATTTTGTCCGGTGTGCTAATTCCAAACCCTCACCTTTGTTGGGCCTGGAATTGATGCCTTCCTGTTTTGCCATCTGTGGTTATCTCCAGGTCCTGTTGTGGTGGCCTATCTTATGGGGACCATGTTTTCAGACATGCAGCTGCATTCTTTAAGTCCTCACACACGTGACACAAGGGCATTCAAAACCTCAAAACTCTTTTCTGGGAAGGCTGAAAAACCATGCAGTTATAGTACAACAAGTAGTATTTCTGAGGTGACAACAGCTGATAAACACATAAAGCAAAGCTGATGTTTTGGGACAAGAAACAACATTTGCAACAAGTTTTTCTGGTGCAGATAATATACATCCTAAAATTAACTTGCACAATTTCAAAAGACACTATGGAACTCTGCATGTCCTAGAAGAATTAAAAAGAGATGATGAGTACATGTTCTTAAACTGAATGTTCTCACTGGTTTTCACCCTTCCCAGGTTGACTTCTGGAGAAACGAGACTGTATGACATATGTTCACAGAATTTGTGGCAAAAATGCCAATGTTACTTCCTAGCCTATCGGTCCAGTTACATTTGCCTTTGGTACAAAATCCAAATAAATGTAAAATGCTTTAAAATCCTGCTGAAATCAGTTAGTGAAAGAATGGCAAAGGGCACTTACCAGTGCTGGCTTTGAGGTATAAAAGCATTGAGAGATATACAGGTAGTTATACATAGCTGTAGGACTCCTGGGAGATCTGGTGTCTGTTGGCCTCTGAGCACTAACGTGGATTATTCTCTGGCACTAACTTGTTCTCCTACAGTGATGGGTGATCCCATTAAATATCTAAAAGCGGAAAGGCCTCTCAAATCACTTAAAGTTGTGACATTTTTCGCTTCTTCTAGCCATTAGTTCTGGGCTAAAATCAGTACTGTATCTTCTGCTAAAATGTTACTGTAATAGTTTTAATAACTCAATTCTGAATTTTGTGCTCCAGTGATTTTTCAGTGTCTACAGAACATTGGGGGTTTAAGTTACCAGATGCCTTTCCACCCCCCTTTTTTTTTTTTTTCTCCTCATTTTGAAATACTTCTTTCTTTGGCACTTAATTTCTTATTTCCTATCTGGTTATTAATTAGTTTTTCTTTGTAATGCAGTACTTAGAAAATTAATATTCTAACAGTTTTAAAACTCAAGGAAAAATCCCAGAACAACACAATCCAATGTATGGAAGAATATCTTTGCAGGCAGAGTTTTTTAAATGAAATAACTTCCATTACTTTGAAAGTAAGTGTATATTAAGCATGTCTAGATGGTAGAAAAAGCTTCCTCTGATATCCAAGATGGCTACACAATTATTGACTTCAAAGAAGCAATTTAGTTAAAGATAGATGCAAACCATGTAAGTCCTTTGCCACCTGGCATGTGGACCTAGAGTTGAGTTTGTCAAAATGTTATCCATGTAATGCTTTTTCAAATCCATATTCTGAGAAACATTATCTTAAGAATTGTAAATTTTAAGAGATTTTGATTTGAAATTATTCAATTTTAAGGGCAGCGCATGCTATGCAATTACTTGTATCTGAATATCGTCTTTTGGCATTTTACTGTCTCTTTACGTTTACTCTCTCTTAAGTCGGGCATTTTTTCAAATTAAGTCAGGCCTTTTCTCAAATAATTTGACTTAAACTGACAACTCCAAATATATGAATTTCCTGAGCATATTATCAGCTGGGAGCAGCTAGTAGTTATAATTACTTGCTAGCTAATATTGTACACAGAAGAATTATGTTTGGAGTGTTATATAACCTTGGACTGGTCTGCAATAAGCTTTCAAATTTAGAAAGCAATGAATGACCTCTGAGCATGTCTAAGACAAAAAATAATTAGCATAGAAATCTCCTGATGTGCAATAGTATACTCCAGTTTGCGGCTAAAACCCATTATTTTCCATTTTAAATGTTAACAGTTACGGTACATCTACTTTGTCTTCTATTTATGTCAAAATAAAATCAATAAAACTTGCAAAGAGCAATTAAAATGCAATAACAATCCCACTCAAGTTTTTTTTAAGCAATATGAACAACTAAGATGATGATGATCATTACTGCCTCTATTAATTTTTCCCCATAGAAAGGCAGATTTGCATATTTATGCCACAAACACTGCACTTGCTCATACAAGCCTCCTCTCTGCCATCTCCATAACCACGGGGGTGCACACCTGGTGCAGCATGATTCTCTTCCCAGCTCAGCAGAGATGTTTGAAGCCAGCACGCTTTGCTGTGCACTGTGTGCCCCATCAGGCACCAGGTGTCACGGCAAAAGTGTTTGCAGTGCCTCATGACAAGACTGAGGTGACTACTGCACTGCTGTCATCCAAATATAAAGCTGGGTCTGGACCAGAGCTCTCAAGCTGTGGTAAGCATCCCACGAGTATCACACAAGCTACTCCTTCTGTGCATGTACCCAGCCTAGCACGGAGCCAGGAGCTTTTGCTGCTGATACTGTCATTAATGCTCTTACCTAAGCAAACTGCTTTTAGAAAGTGCAATGTAGGATATTCTTCCCTGTTGATAATTATAGTTTGGTAAGTATCACACTGCAATCAAGCATTTCAGAAAGCCTGTTTCAATAAAAGGGAGTTCTGATCCTACTCACATTGTAATGTGAGCTTATGTTTTCCTCAATGTTTCAATCTAGGAAAGGAGAATCTACAGTGGAACAAATGAGAAAAGAATCTCTGTTGTAATCCAAATGTGAAACTGCTGATGAAAAAGGAAGATTTTCTGTCTGTATTTGAAACTGGAAGTATTTGACTGCATTACCAGGTAATGCCATTTTCTGTACTTCTTGGCAGTAAAATAATCAAAATAAATAAGAAGATATTCAGCCAAATAAACACAGAAATCTTGATGTGACATCCAATATGTTTGCAGAAGTGACTGACAGCTAATGTAGTACTTCAAGACAAGATCTAAATTAAAGGTTTGCTATGAATAATATATTTGTCAAAAATGGTCTTGTCCTATTCATAAATTCCTATACTAGGATTTTTTTTGTTACATTAAAAAAAAAAAAAGTTTTGTATTGAAAGCTTTGACATGAACAATTTTGGGCTATTTAGGCCCTGTATAGTCTATTGTTGACACAAAGATTTCGAATTCCCTATTTGATTGTCCTTTAAACCGGAAAATAAATTATTTGGTATCCTTTTATCTTTCAAATAAAGTTAAAAAACCACATAAATATTTTTTTTCTCATTTTAAAAAATAATCTTCTTTTATCCACTTGGCAGGAAGATAAAAGGGCAAAAACATATTTTAGGAACAAGGAGTTAAATAATATAAAACTTTTTTTGAAACTTTTTTTTTTCCATCTTATTTTTCATTTAAAATTACTTCCTGGATAAAAAAGTAATAAAGTCATAACTCAGATTTATTAGGTTCTTGATTACTTGAAGTTCAATTTTCTCTTTAGTCAAAAACAGTGAAGGAATTAAAAATTTTTGAACCTTTATGATTTCAGCCTCTTCTCGCTAAAGTGTCTAAGCTGCAGGATTTTGGACAGGGCTTGTTTTCAGGTGAGGCAAGCTAAACTCATAGAATTTCCTGTCCTTCAGCCCTTAAGACTTGGTGGTGGTGTAGGGATGATGCAGACCAGCAAACTTTGTATAAGTGAGCATTAGTTTTGTGCAAAACACTTGGAAAACCAGTGCCTGTCTTCTCACTCAGGAGTCTCTCTCAGTATACCATGTTTCCATAGCTATATATAAACCAAAGCATTTTTTCAAGAAGCACATATATCAGATTTAGTGGTCTTTGGTTTTTATCATAGTGTATTTCCTCTGCATATTTAATCTTACATGAAAAGGGGATGTTTAATACTGTCAGTCTGATCAGATGACTACAGCTATCACTGTGGTTAAATCCAAGTGCTACAAACAGATTGTGAGACTGGAGCTGGTATTGAGGCACATGGTAGGAGTTTTACATTAATGATTGATAGGTTTATGCAGCCAGCTCATTTTTTATGCCAGTGGCCATATTTAGCAATCACTAAAATACTTGAAAGGTCCATGACATTTGCTGTTGCTTGATCGTGTCTCATATTTTAGTAATATGTCATTTGGAGGTTTGCTTGTGAATTGTCTTGTTCTCCAGTTTTGTCCCATCCCTGTAATAAAGTTAGTTTAGAAAAGCAACTATGTACTGCTGCAAATGTTTAGAAGCCACAGCCAAAAAAATGTTTATTAGCTGCAACGTTGCTTTTTTTTTCCAAAGCCAAACACAATGACTAGTAAAATAAGCATGGATGAGTGTTTCACTTTTGGCTAAAGTTACTTCCCATTTTTTTTTTTCCCCCAGAGAATAGCAACTTCCAAGAGATGATTCCTCAAGTAATACATTCTGAAGTATGCAATATTTTTCCTCAACATGCAAGATCAGGCTTATTGCATCTTATTGTATGGGTCTTGTGGACATAAAAAAAAGCAAGAACTAAGAGTTAAGGATTTATAAAAAACTTTAATAAAATACCCCACTTTCTGAACAGTTCTAATACTCTATGTTCCAGAAATCCAGGACAGAAAAACCCAGGGACATAGATGAATCTGTAATAATAGTGGACTTGTGTGACTGGCAGAATCTGTGGCTTGACAACTGTCATGTCAAAATCCAGTTTTAAAATATAGTAAGTGAACTATTCACTGACATTTATGATGAATTTTAATCACCTCTTTTTTAGTGTGGGCTACACATTCCCAGTATTTGTGTCTTTATTTTGTATTTCATATTTCATAATGACTTGGAGAGATCTGAAAAAAGTACTTGGGCAAATAGAGTGCAACTTTGATGAAATTCAGGAATGAGTCCAAAAATTATATCCACAAAGCAACTATGTCTACCCAGAAACATGCCTGAACATTGAGATGATGAAGTACCCCAACGCTTCAAGTGCTGTGGTGACAAAACCATCTCAGCTCAACAGTGTCTTGCCATCTGTTTAACATTTAGACTTCATCATTCACAAAAGCAGAAATTTCAGTGCCCAGGGACTAAAAAATGCTCAGAAGAAACCTTATGAACATACACCATATTGAATTCATCAGTAAATGTGCAATGTGACTGTATTTATTTAAAAGTACAGTTAGGGAAGGTAGTACTGCCCACCAATATAAGGAAAACTGCGAGGAGCGAGAAGGTCGGTCTTTTACTATGGAATTTATTTTATATTTGTGCAAGAAAAGAAAGAGTTCCACCTTATCCAATCAAAAACATCTCTTTTTTTTCTGCCAAGTTAAAGACTATGCTGAGAAAGACTTCTCATGCAGCCTTCCTGTTGAAGGTATAACATGGTACAGCAAAGAGCACCAGGCTCATAAGCACTAAAAAAGGGTTCAATTGAGCAGGAAGTTATCTCCAAATCAGTGATTACTTAAAATCTACGTATTTACTGGAAAGGGTAAATCCTATGGCTGTGTTTAAGCACTGCCAAAAGCCAGTGTCAAGGAATCTTAAAGATGAATAAAGAGCTCTAGCAGTGTAAAGCAGAACCCAGGACTGTCCTCTATTACCATCAAGGTATTATAATCTTGGCTGTGGATTCTGTCACGAGAAGTGAAGCATACCTAGCAGATACGTAGACTTACTGCTGGACTCATGCTTAGGGCTATAACACAAGCAGAAAAAGATCCATTTTGGAATGGTTTAGATGTAGATGGACTTACATAAAATATAATTACATAACATGTCAGTTCTTGGCAAATAATCAAGGACTAGTCAAGTATTCTTAGGTACATCCTGCATAGCTGGGCAAATAATCTTTTACAAACGTGCGAATCTTCCAGCAGACTGTGTATAGTGCTGGAACGTCCAACATGTGCCTCTAGTTAGAGAATCCCATTGCTGGATATAGCCTTGGTAAGTAGCATTTCAGATGCACTCATTCCAGAGCTTGAGGCTCTTCCACTCACTATGTGCATGCTGTAAAAACATGCCTGTACTGCCTTTAGGGAGATTTTAGGTGTTGAATTCAGACTTCTGTAAAATATATCTATAGGTAATACAAAAAAACAGTGCTTTTTTGAAGTGGTTCTTCACACATTTAAGAAGCCCAGTGTTTCTTCATGTTGGTAACTATTTCAGACTACTTTTTTCCTCCTGTATTTCCTAATTGCTGTGGTGTCAGTGTCTCTTTGCCTGGGCCAGCCCTGGCACCACGGCAAGAAGGGGCACGGCTCGGTAGCTGAATGAACCTTGCCCATCCCATGGGTTCTGGTTTGCCTTGCAGGAGTGAAGCCACGACAGCAGGAAAGAAGGAGACAGTCTGCTCAGGGTTCAACCACTGGCTTTATTCATCCCACAGTGGGGATAACCTCAGACCAGGGTGTCTGCCTCTGCAGAGACACCTTTCCAGTAGGAGCCCCAAGCAGAAAAAGAGGCAGGGCACCCGAAAGTTATATCTTATATTCGAGGGAGGAACTTGGGGATGGGTTTAACTGAGGACACATCAGGGATCATGTGGGTATGGCTCTGCAGGTAAATGACATATATTAAAACAAATCAATAACTTAGGTGGGGAGACAGCCAGAGTCTTGTCCATTCACTCGACGCCCTCACTGGAACTTTCTAGACTTTTGGGAGAGGCTTCAAAGTGATAGACAAGACCCAGGGGCTGTATAACTTATGATTGACACATAACGAGGGTTGGGGTAAAACCAAGAAGGGTTAAACATGGGTGACATGGGACAAACCATTACAACTTATAAAAAACAATATAAAACAAGGAACAAATACATATATAAAACTGATAAAACCAAAAACATACCACTACACCTAATCCCAGGAAAAGGGCATTTAAATGGCATACATCTTGGTATGGCTCCAGCTGATATGGGTATTGAAAGATAAAGTTATCAAAATATGAATTTTTGACAGGAAGATTACAGAAGTTCTATTAAAAAGCCTCTGAAAATATGTCCAGAATGTTTCCTAAATTATATTCCAGTGAAGATAAGAAAGTTTCTTCCTCTTCAGAAAATATACATCAAAAACAGTCCTGCAACCGTAAAACAAAATGTCACATTTGTCTTCATGTTAGTCATTCAGGATGAAACCTGAGGTTTTGATTTGGATTTTAGTGATGTGAATAGCATAGAGTTATGGCCTTCTGTCACATGTCATGAAATCAGAAACACTGGGCCTAAAAGTGACCTCAAGAATTTTTCGTGTCCATCAGTCTATCCCAAGGCCAGACAAGGTCTCTTTCCCTCTTTCCAAAGACTTGTGTAACATATTCTTATAGATCTTTGATGATGGATGCTCTGCAACCTCCTTATCCAGTACCTTCAAAATTCAACAAGACCTAAACATCCTGAAAGTTTCTGTGGCTTATTTGTTTCACTAAGAATGAACTCAAAACTCAATTCACCAGCTCACATCGCTGGATCCTTGCCAAAATTTAGGTATCTATTGCAGATGAGAGGTTTATGTAAAGTGAGATTTCAATACTATCATGATTAATAACATATTAAACCACAAGGAGTTCTACTGATAGTATTGAGGACATTAAAGGAATATGTTGTTATACAATATGAAAAAGGGTATCAGAATCTGCCCCTTTGATAAAATTGTTAGGGTAAGAAGATTCTTTTCGACTTTTTTAAAAATGTGGCTTTGATAAGTCAGGTTTTATTCCACAGGACATTGTTCACGGCAACTGAGGTATTGAACAAAGGGAAAAAATGTTTTTTTTAATATTACAGTGACTGCATTCTCATACAGACTCAATTTTCTGTAGTAGTGGTAATATAGTACCTTTACTACAAAATAAACATGTATGTCATGTTGGCATTTCTTGTGCAAATGGATGAAAGATCCTAATTCAGTTTTTGATGCAGTTTTGCAGTCAACCAGTTGCTTTGCATAATTGGGGCGACAAATGCACTTTATTGTAGTAGTAAATTCACTTTGTAGCACATTTTGTAAGATGGTACAGTGGGCCTGGATCTTGGCCAACATCAATAATGGAATAATAAACTTATACAAGTAGCAGGGAATTTGCAGTTGTTTTAATGAAAATGCCACTTCTCATGCCTCTTCTGAGGTTATTCTGCTCAACAGGTGCTGTTAGGAGAGAGGATTTTAAGGAAAACTCTCAAATATTTTTGTTTGAGGGAGGTAAGAAGTGACACTGGAAAATACAATTCTGAAAGAGCCTCAAAGAACAACTCCCCCTATATTATTCACAGAGAAAAGCACAGAGAAAGTACAGGATGACTACTGAGCCACTACTTAGAGGAGCAAGTCTCTTTGTATGGCCCTGGAAACCAAACTACACTGTCAAAAATTGTCCTCCATCCCAAATGGAGGTCAGACAGGAAAACACCGCCTGGTCTACAGGGTTTTCTGGCACTAATGCTTTCCTCATCCACATTGCTCACTCACCTGATCATCAGAGATTTGTTTACAGAGCTTTCTCAATTCATCGTTGCCAGTCTGAATGGGACAAAACCTGAAGAAAAGCAGCATTACTTACTGGAGTTCTGTGAAAAGTGTCAGTGCATGTCAGAGCATTAATTCAGGCTGGGATTGATGTGATTTCTCTTTCTGACAGTTGATCAAATGCTCGCCCATCAAAAATCACTGCCTCTCATAGCTGCTGCTTAGACAATAACTTGCAGTGTAATGCTCTTGAAATGTGATTTTGCTTGAGTTAGGGAGTTTTTTGTTTGCTTTTACTCTGTGATTAAGAAGATAGGAGACACTTGCTGAAAACTAAATTGGCTTCATGATGTAATATCTCTACTATTCCATGTGATTTTGCAAACTTATCCTTAAATAAGCAAGATGCAATCTCCTTGGACATTTCACAGGTTCATAGAATCATTAAATTTGGAAAAGACCTCCAAGATCAGCAAGTCCAACTTTCAAGCAAAACCCATCATATCAACTAAATCATAGCACTGTCATGTTCAGTCACTTCTTGAATATTTTCAGGAAAAGCGACTTCACAACTCCACTGGGCAGACTGTTCCAATTCCACTTGTCAGTGACAAAATCCTTCCTGATGTCCAGCCTGAACCTTCCCAGGCACAGCTTGAGACCATTCCCTCCTGTCCTGTCGCTGGTTGCCTGGGAGAAGAGGCTGACCCCTACCTTGCTACAATCTCCTTTCAGGCAGCTGTAGAGAGTGATCAGGTCTCCTCTGAACCTCCTTTTCTCCACGCTAAACACCCCCAGCTCTCTCAGCTGCTTCCCATTTGATTTATTCTCTGGACCTTCCATCAGCTCTGTTGCCCTTCTCTGAACTTGCTCCAACGCCTCCATGTCTTTCTTGAAGTGAGGGGTGGAGAACAGAGGATTAGAGGTACACCCTCAGTTTTTGCTTAATATTACAGATACTGAAACCTACAGTTCACAGTAGACCCAAATGGCAGGGAAACCATGTCAGTTGGAATATTATTTTAGTGCTACAATGCTAGACTAAATATTATTTTAGGCTAAAGTGCCTCTTCACTGTACTGTACTGTATCTTCACTGTACTGTGAAAAGAAAACTTAACATTTTTGGTGATCAGAGAAGCACAATTAAAAGCTCCTTCTTTGAGAAGACTTCTTAATAAGTTCTACAATCAATTGTTATCTCAGAATACTTCCTGAGCTTCTTTTCTAAATATGCGGAGTTCTATTGTGTGTGTTTTCATTGCATACACATAGATTTTAATTTTCATAGAAGTCTACAAAAAGATCAAGTAGGTTACATCACTGTTTTTGTTGTTTCCTGTCCTCCCACAGGCTAAGCTTTCTAAAATGCAGGTAACTTGTCTGTCATTTCAGACTGTTTAAATGTCATATCTTCAGAGAGAACTTGGACATATTTAACTTAGAGATATCACCCAGATCTGGCTGAGTACACCATCATTGCTTGTTAGACCACCGTGCCTGTACTGCATTGCTTTCCTGAAATAAAAAGCCCTAATTCATGAATTTTTACACTCTCCTCAAAACATTTCTGTGTGATAACCACCTTATCTCAGCAAGAAGGAGCAGTGCTGTGCTGGTGCTCAGAACAGTTCTCTGTCGTAATGTTCTGTGCCTTTGACTTGATGAATAATCCCTTTTATTGACCGGAAAAGAGAAATAACTTTCATTCATTTCAGAGGACCATTTTTGTACACATAACACCTCTTTTTGGATAGCACAGTGTTTAATTCACATGAGGCCAGAAGCTTCAGGCCCATCTGTGAAGACTGTTTTGCTGAACATAGTTCCATCACCAGCACCACAACATTTGAAAAATTATAGCCATTGAATAATTCTTTTTCTTTAAATAATCCTCAAGGAACTTGTTTTTCTTTGCTTGAGGTTTTTTTTTTTACATATTCATTATTTTTATTCGCTATTTGCTATTTAGTATTTAGTCATTGGTGTCTTTAGTGTTTCCAGGTCATCACTGCACAAAACTTCAGAAAAAGCACTACCTTTTAAATAAAAGAAGTTCTGCCTTTTGAGCAACATCAGAAGAAAACTCGTGTTTGATCTAGTTCTAGTACTTGATTTTTTTTATTTGAGGCTTTTTTCCCCTAATTCATCTTGATCCTTGATATAGAATCATAGACTTATTTAGGTTGGAAAAGACCTTCAAGATCATTGGTTTCAGCTCTTAACCCAGCACTGCCAAATCCACCACTAAACCACATCTTTTAAATGCCCCCATGGATGGTGACCTAGCTACTTCCCTGTGCAGCCTGTTCCAGTGCTGCACAACCCTTTCTGTGAAGGAAGTTTTTAGAATATCCTGTCTGAATGTCCCTTGGTGCAATTTGCTATTTCCTCTCTGTATTCATAACAACAATTTTTTATTGTCTTTTGCATCAATTAAGTCAGATTAAGTTCTCGTTGGGCTTTGGCCCTTCCAATTTTCTCCCTGCATAACTTTATGACATCTTGGAATCCTCCTGAATTGCCTTCCTCTTCTTCACAAAGATCATAAAATCTCTTGTTTTTTATTCTTGAGTTCCAGCCAACTTGTTCCCAGCAGCTTATCTTTCAGCACACAGGGATGGTCTGCTGCTAGTCTTTAAGATTTCTTCTTGAACAGTGTCCATCCTTCTGGGGCTACTTTGCCATTCAGGTCTGCCTCCCAAGGGACTCTGCTACCCAAACTGCTAACAGGCCAAGTCTGCCTTCTACAAGTCCAAGGCAGCAATTCTGTTGACCCTCCTCCTTATTTCTCCAAGAACCAAAATCTCCATCATTATGTGATCTCTGTGCCAAAGAGGCCTCCAGTCATCACATCACCCACCAGCCCTTCTCTGTTCATTAGCAGCACTTCCAGTGTGGCACTTCTCCCAGCTGGCACACTCAGTAACTATGTCAGGAAGATCTCTTCCACGCCCCAGGATCTTCTGGACTGTTTTGTCTGTGGTGGGTTGTACTACCAGCAGATATCTGATAAGTTGAAATCCCCCATGAGAACCAGGATTAGCAAATGTGAAACTTGTTTGGAGCTGCTCTGTAATAACTTCTGAGTGTTCAGGTCAGGTTAGTGGAAGATTTTGAGTCTTTGCATTAAAAGACAGAACTCAGAGATTTTGTGATTTGCTTTCCTTAACTTCTGGTCTTAGGAAGGTTCCCAGCATCCTTACAGAAGTCAGCCTGACATAGAAAGAACACCTTTACATCTGTGCTCAGTTACATAGGAAAAATTTCCTATGTCTGAAAGACTTAATGTTGCAGCAGCCCTCTTGTTAGAGGGCAGAAATGAGCCAAGGCACAGATGTCTTGTTTATCACAGCTTGAAAAGGGTCCTGGTTTATTCCTCTTCACAGCTTAGCCATCCTGACTCCAACTATTCCCTGACTCTGGCTGCAGTGAGCTACTACTGTAGGTTTCCCTTGCAGCCTCCAACTGTTGGTTATTTCCTGCTAAACATGACTGCATGCATAAATTTGCAGACTCTGACTGCAGGCTTTTACCTGGCTAGACTATGGCTGCAGGTTCCAACAACAGGCTCTAACTGCAGACCCAGACTAACCTCACAGCAGTGATTTACCCCAGGATCCTTCTTCTCCATGATACTCTGATTCCCTCTTCCTCCAGGTTCCTCCTCCTTCACCAGCTAACCCACTCCCTTTCATCACACTTGTCTTTATTGGCTATAGCTGCAATTCATCAGGGGTGAGGTTGTATTGGGTAATTAACACAGCTGTTACTTATCAGGGGCTAGGTCACCTGTATTCCCTTCTCCTACAGCTTAATACCAGCTAATGATACGGTGGGAATCCAGAAAAAAGTAATTACTAATATTTAATCTCAGTTTATAACCCAGAAGGAGATTTCAGAAACTTCTTAAAACATTTGTGCTATGAAAACTCAAGTTATGTATTTAAAATGGTACTGACAAGGAGCAATTTAGTCTGTATATTGAACTGATTATTGATACATTTTTACAAGACTGCATTTATTAGTAAATCTGGATATTAGCTCTTTTTTGAAGACACAACAAGAATGGTCCAAGTTAAGAGCACAGGAAGCAAGGGAAAATTTGATATCATTGCCTGTGAAAACTCTGAGCTGAAAAACTATTGTGAAGAAGAACAGAAATGTTCCTGGCATGCAGGAGATCAAAAGAACTCTCCTGCAGGTCTAAAAGTGAACATTTGCTCCATGGAGAGTAATTATTTTGGAATAGCCAGCTGAGACACAGGACCTTGTGGGACCAGAAGAAGCTACAACTAGCTTCATTATCATCAGGAGATCAAAAGATTTTAAGATAGATGAGGATGCCAGCTGCTGTCTAAGGAAATACTGTCCCTTTGTAACAATAAGCTTAACACTTCCATTTTAAGAAGGCTGTTATGTATCTATGTATGATTTGTATCTCAGTCATAAAAACTGCAGGTACCTGAGCATAATCAGACTTACTGAGAAAGTGCCGTCTCCCCTGAAGTAATGTTACCCAGGTGTTAGTTAAGTACAAGAAAAACATAAATAAACTGGAGCAAGGTTGGCCAGGAGCTGGAACAATTTCCCTGTGAAAAGAGACTGAGGGAGTTGGGCTTGTCGAGCCTGGAGAGAGATTACTCTGGGGGGGATCATAATGCTGTCCTCAACTATCTAATGGAAGGAAATAAGAGAGAAAAGAGATGGAATCTTAGAGGAAGAATGAGAGGTAATGGACAAGAGCTGGAAGATGGCAGATTCTGGGTCAATATTAGGAAAAAAAAACCTCACCAAGAGTGTAATCAAACACTGTAATGAGTTTCCAAAGAAGCTGAGGGATCTCCATTCTTGGATATATTTGAAACTCATTTGGAGAAGTCCATGAGCAGCCAGTATTAAGGGAACCTGCTCTACGGATTGGAGTTTAAATGGTGTCCTAGGGTGACTATGATACCTGTATCCCCACATCATCTGTTCTGTGTTCTGTATCTTTAAGACTGGTTCTGAGAGTGAGCAGGGAAAGAAGAAGCACGCAGTTTGTTTTGAGAAACAAACTCACTCCTCTGAATCTGCTCTCGTCCTTGGGACTGTGTGGTTTTTTTTTCCCTCTCCTTCGTCGGATGCACGGAGGGCAGCCAGAGAGAGTTTTCTTTTCCCCTTTGTTAGTCTAGCTAGCTGAGGCAAAGAAGCTTTCCTGGACTGTTTTTTTTTTATTATTATTTTATTTTTCTTTGGGACTGTTTAAATCTGCTCTGGACTGAAAAACCCAGAGGAGCACCGGGATCTTGCACCCGTGGCCCACCGGGCCGGGACTCGGCATTTTTCAGCACTGAAGGGACTGATAAACAGACTCCTGACACGGACTCTCAGTTTTGCCATCTCTCTTCGGGGCAGCGAGAGGTTTTATTGTTTCATATTATTATTATTGTTATTATTATTATTCATTCTTTATGCTTGTGGGCATTTTGTTTGTTAAATAAATAAGGCTTTTTCCACTCTTCTCTGAGGGAGTTCTTTTCCTGGACCGGCTGGGGGGAGGGGCTGTTTGGATTTGCTTTTCAGAGGAACCCCATTCGGAGATTTCCTCCCAAATTTGCCCTAAACCAGGACAAATGGCTAAAGGGCTTTCCAACCTACATAATTCTGTGGTTGTAGGCTGTGGGTTACAGTGCAGACAGGATCAATGGTGTAGTGTGTTTACCTTGGCTGGCTGCCTAACTCCCAGCCTTTTGCTATTTTCTCCCTTCTTAACAAAACAGGGGCAGAAAATAAAATAGAAAAGCTCACGGAATGAGATAAGGCATCTTAATATTCATACTTCCCAGTGGCAGGCAGATGTCCTGCCATTCTTTGGCCCTCCACACCTCTAGCAGTTGCTTACAACCAAACAGCATAACCACAACTGTACCCACATTTGCCTCCTTGCCCTCAGCAGCTGATTGCAGTGTTATGTGGTATGGAACATCCCTTAAGTCAATTTGGGTCAGCTGACCAAGATGTGTCCCCTCAGCCTCTGACTCATCCCCAGCCTGCTGGCCTTTGGAGGGGAGGGAAAGCCTTGATGCAGTCCAAGCACTGCTCAGAAAAAGCCAACACACTGGTGTGTTCTCAATACTATTTTAGTTACAAATGCACAGTACAATATAGGATACTATAAGGAAATTTAACTCCATCTTAGCCAGAGACAGTACACTGGAATGTAACTGTGCAGGATACAGACTTGTTGCTTGAAAGGGACATCCACAGGGATCCAGGGATGGATCAAAGAATATAGTTTACCCTGAACTGTGACAATACTGTTGTTCAGATAGTTCTACTTTTTCTATTTGTTTACAATTGATGTGACATCAATGCACAGTTGAAGCTGACCTTAGGATGCACATACGTAAGAAGACCATTAAATACTGTGCTCCCAAAGTGCTACACGATGACTAAAATTTAACTGAAAGAACTTGGACATGCCAAGGATAAATTGCCTAGGAAAACCCCTTAGAATTAACTGCCTATTTTCACATGTTAGTATTGATTGGATTGCTTGAGTTGTGAAAATTGCAGAAGAGCAAATACAATTAGCAATTTTTAAAATAAGAAAATATGCTTTGGTGGCCAAAGCGTGTTTTTATTTTTTTTCCTTCAAGGTCTGCTTCCCAGCTTTAATGCCTAATCCTCAAATGTACTGCTGAGAACACTTAGTGATAATTCAGAAGATCTGCCTATCAACTGCTTCTGAATTTTCTATAGCACAATAGGTGTTGTTTATCTTAATCAACGTCAGTCTTCTCAGCTTTAAGGTGCACCTCCCTAACTCTCTTTGCTCTTCTGCCATCCTGACAGTTTAGTATTCACAGATGTGTGCCTATGCAGCCAGAAACAGTAGATTTGTTCAAGCAGAAAAACCCAACCTGGCACCTGATGGAGAGAACTGGTTTAGATGGGTTTTCTGGCAAGCAGATCACATACTAGGAATCTCTGATTATATATTGGACTTCTTCACAGTATTTCTTGAGGAATGAAGGCAGAAGGTAAAAAAATAAAAAACACCAACCACCACAAACTAATATTTTTGAGGGGCATTTTCACTATCTTTCCTAAGGACAATTGAGTCAATATCTGGTGAAGAAGGAACTCTGACTTGCTGAATACAGATTAGTTCTTAATGAACAGGGTGTGGAGTGTGAGTGATATGATCTATAAAGTCTGTAGAAGAAACAATTGTTAAAGAAACAATAAAAGACATTAAGCTCTATAGAACTGAATTCTCTGTGTTATGGGGAAATCAGCTGTTTCTTGTTCTACTACCCAGGTGGAAGACAATTTCCACTTTTCATTATTCAGACAGGTAAAATCCAGACAAAGTTTATTTATGACTAGTTCAAACTGATTTGTTCCGTTGCCAATTTTTTTAACTTAAAATAGCTTTTCTCTGTCCCTCTCATCTGTCACCCTGATGATTTTACAGACTGATTTCTATGTTTTATTTCCTGAATTAAATGAATGTGTTTTCTTCTCAGGTGTCCTTTCCAAACATAAATTCTCCATTCAGTTGCTCATTTCTAGCACAACTTCTCTGCACGCATTCCAATCTAAATGCATCTCTCTTGAAATGGATGAATAAAACTATTATGTATATGAATGATAACAAATGATTTAAACAATGGTAATGATTGCAAGATGAAATCAGACTAGCACTGAGAAGCTTTTCAAGGTATTTAATTCAGGTGGCTGAGTAAAAAAAAAAAACATTATCTAATCATAGCAGAAGTAATTTTTGGCTTTTCTTGAGTTAAATGCCTTGGATGAACTTGCAGTGTAAAATTAAAAGAAAAAAAAATCTATTTTAACACTAGGACACTCTCTACTGAAATATTTCAGGTGACAAGGTGAAAATAAGAGCCTCAAACCTATCTTTATATCTAGAATTTCAGTAGGAACACTACTTGGAGCAAAGAGAGAAGAAGAAATTGAGGATTAGTGGATAAAATGCATTTATTGTGTTAGAAAATGTTTCTGTATGAAAAAATATTTTGCCATGCTTTGCATTATGTGAACTAAAAAGAACTCACATAAGGTATGTAGATTGGTGTCAGATGACAAACAAAAATAATGAGTAAATGAAGGACCCAGAAGCACCCAGGAAGGTGGCTGAACATGACCCAGTGTGTGCCCAGGTGGCCAGCAAGGCCAATGTCATCCTGGCCTGTACCAGCAATAGTGGGGCCAGCAGGACCAGGGCAGGGATTGTCCCTCTGTACTCAGCACTGCTGAGGCCACACTTGGGGAGCTGGATCCAATTCTGGGCCCCTCACTGTGAGAAAGACACTGAGGGGCTGGAGATTTTCCAGACAAGGACAGTGGGGCTGGTGAAGGGTCTGGAGCACAAGTCCTGTGAGGAGCAGCTGAGGGAGCTGGAGGTGTTTAGCTTGTTTAGCCATGGCAGGTGGTTGGAACTAGATGACCTCAAAAGTCTCTTCCAATCCAAACAATTTTATGATTTTATATTATCATGAACCATTTAAGTAAAAATATATTTTTTTCCAGATAGGACTATTATGGATCTTAATGCCATGGCAGTCACTTTATTGTGGGTTTCTTTCCAGAGTTTGCAGATACAGATGATCAAAACAAGGAAAAATAATTTGATTAATAAAGACTCATCCATTGTCTGCTACTGTTACTTTGAGATGTCAGGAGAATTCCTGAAAAAAATAAAGATGTTTAAAAAAATTTTAAAAAGCAGATAAATTAATTTAATATGGTGATTTAATGATGAATGCCCCCATTTTCTATATTAAATAGTTGCAATCACCAATGCTTACATTCAAATATCACATGAATGGCATTAAGGATGGATAGTCACTGCAAATCAAACTTTTCCTAGGCCTCCTACTTATTAAAACCACAGAGGTCTAGTAGAAATATTGAACAAAATAAATAGCCAGCAGAGATAATTTAAGCTCTGAAACTTTAAATTTCTGAAAACTTCCTCATGAGGGAAATTATTAAACAACATGTCTAAAAAGAGCTGTTCCCACCTCACTCACTCTCATGTTGTACAGTTTTAGGGCCTAAATGATGCTGTGTTGGCATTTTGGTTTTGGTCAGGAGATGAGTTATTCGAAACTGATGTTTACTTGCAGAAGTTCTGACTAGGCAAGTATGAACACTTTGATATAGAAACTGAATTTTTTTTACCTTGACTTTTCCTCTTGATATTAATGGAAACTTGGGTCAAAGCTCTAAACATAGATGAAGCATAATTGCATGCAATTCTCATGATTTGACATATCTATTGCTACACTATTAGAAAATACCATTATCCCAAATATCTTCCAGCAATTTTCCCTGTGCTCTTTCAGTGTTACTAATTTGTGATTTTCAGTATGGCTTGTTTTAGTAATATTGACAAGTGGCATATAACCACTCAATCAAGCATATCAAGTGCTTTAATTTGGCCTAATTCAGGCATCAATGAAAGGTGTGAAGCTTTTACATTTGCTCTACTGAAACTAATGTCCATCAGAAAGCAAATTGATTTTTGGTTTCAATACAAATCAAAATTTCATCACATGAAAAATGCTGTCAACCCCGCTAAATTGGTAATGAATGAAAAAAGAAAAGCAAGTGCTGAATATCTGCCTCACATTTTCCTTTTCGCTTGTGTATAATTTCTAGCCATTCAAAGTAATTTTCCAAAAGATGAAAAGCCTCAGTATTTTTTGTATGTCTACTTTGTTGAATACTTCAGACATATCTTTAGCTCATATTCTATATTATGGTACCTCATATAGGCAAAATGGATTCCTTGTTATCAACATTTCTGTTCAGGTAAATAGCCAAATGCAAGAGAAAAAAAATGTAAAGTGTAGAGAACATATATCTACCAAACTATGTATCCCAAATGTGACTCCAGCTTCCATTTTATGAAAGATACATAGATGTCTTGCGCCGAAACAACTTACAACAATCTTGAAAATCAAATAAGAAAGCATGATGATTATGTCTATATTTCCTCTGTCTAAGGAAGCTGTAATTCTCCTAAGAACACTGATTAAGAGACATGTTTGCTTTTGTTCTCTTTATGTTATTAGTGATCTAAATAATCTTAAACTGTACTACAACAATTATAGTAGAAAGACTGAAAAACATCCAGTATTGCTTTTAGTGAATTTTTTTACTTATCTTAAATTCTGCAAGTAATACAAATAGAATAGGGTCAAACATTTAATCCTTGATATCATCTCTCTAACATTTTCAACACATTAATCTTTTGGGTGTATTTTCTGTGTGTTGATCTATGCCTGGAGATCTGCATTGCTTCTAACAGACTTGTGAGCAAGATGTTAATACCACAGAAATATTTGCTTTATAAAACTGTGTCATGGTTTAGGAATCGTGTTAGTGCTCCCACTAAAATAAAAAAGCACAAGCTGCTCCTCCCCCCAGCCCCTTTCAGTGACAGAAAAAAGGTAGAGATTCCAAGTAGAGATAAGAAGAATTTACTAGAAATAGAAATGTAGTGAGAAAACCAACAGTAACAGCAACAACATTAAGAACAAAAGTAAATAAAAAGAGGGTGATTCATATTCAAGAAATGCTCACCAACCGACCACCCTGACCTGGCACTGCCTGGCCCTCTGACAAAGAGAACAAAATGGCCTCTGGACCCTCTGCACGAGTGTTTCCCCCTCAAGCCCAAGCCCAAGAAAACCAATGGCAGACAAACCCTCTTGTCAGGTCTCTCCCAGAGTTACCCCACTGCCCTATTTGCCACTCACTCCCCCTGAAAAGGACAAAATGAGTAGCCTCTTTCCTGAAGCCACGCCCAGCTTCCCAGAATGAGAATCCCCTACTCCCAGCCCAAGCCATGGGGTCAGTGGCATAGAACAATAACCTAGACATGCCCACAGGGCTCTAGGCTCTGCCTCCTCATGTCCTTGGCTGAAATTAGGACAAAGTATAAAACAATTAATTGCAACTATGTGCAATGTCTCTAGAGCACTGTTCATTTGTGCAGAAACTAAAATATTAGGCTAATTTTATTTAATTAAGTCTGCTCTGTCCAAGATTTTCCCAGGAAATTCTACACTGAATCAGTATCTTCCTGGCCTTCATGTTTGTTTGCCATACTGTTATATTTTTAAGTGCAACTTCCTGTTGATTTCTAGGAAAGGCAACTTAGGAACAGTGTGCATTGCCTAACCAGTGTTAGAACCCTTAACACATGCACCAGTTGTAGAATATCCATCTTACTTTATGTGATATTCATAAAACATCAAAATCTAGTAGAGTTACATCGGGATAAAGCATGTACAAGAAAGGTCTGATCCTCATCTCTGTTTAAATTTTATTTATCTTGTCCTTCTCCTTGTCTTCTACAAACCTAGTTGATTTTCAGATGAAAAAAATCTATCCAATTAATAAAATTTAACTAACTGCCATCAAATATAGATCTATATTCACACACTGATTAATTTATAACTTCAGCTCAGGTCTCAGGTAGGCTCTTCTTGAAATCTTTACTTTTCATTTTAGAGATCTTAAACTAAATTGTGCTAAAACTGGAACAGGGTTTAGCCATCCTCCAGCCCCATCTCATTCCTCCATTCCTAATTGCAATATAATTGAGAAGTACGTGAAATTACACACATACTTGCTGGAAATATTTTGAAAGGTGCCTTCATGCATGCTACACTACAACATTTGCTGTTGTATTCTCCTAAGATATGTGGAAAAGCTGGCTTTTGAAAAATCCCAAGACAAAACCCTTATTTGTCTCAGTTCTTCCATAAATGATCTAAAATTGAACTTTTTAATGTAGGGTGGACAGAGCCATCCTTACATAAGACCAGTAATAAAGCCAAAAGAAGACTTCACATTGTCTTTCAAGGTGTAGCTGCAGTTGTTTGTGTTGGAGAAAGGATGCTTAATCTGAATCATAAATGGATGAAGATACTTGGTTCATAGACTTGGGCATCTTTATAGTAGCTGTGATGCACTTAAAATTTCCAGTTAGTTGACTGGAATTGGTCTACAACTCTGTGCAAAAAACTTTTAGACTCCCCTTTAGAAACTGGATACATACAAGCGTATATATGTGAAGTCTTTCACATGCAGACAGGAATTTTCCACCTACCAGCTTTCTGAGACACAATGCTATCAGCCAAATCTTGGCCAGAATCTGTAGCCTCACTAAGAAGGTACTTGGTGCAGCCTGTTCAACCCTGTCTGACTTAAATATGTCTTAAATATGCCTGATACTTTGGTGGGATCTAGTCCTCAGCCTGTGTGAAATTGAAATCTTCTTGTCCTTATAGATTTTTTCTGTAATTCAGTGGTAGTAGATATTGTATTTCCTTTTGGAGGTCATGTACACACAGGGTAAGATGGAGGTGACTCCAAGTACATTTAATGGAAAGGAGGGTCTCTCCCAGAGCACCCATTGTTCCCTTTCTCATGCCACTGTAAACAGAAATGCTAAGCCCCATCTCCAACACATTTACCTCTCAATTTTCCTCTGATAGGAATTGTCTGGCTTTGGGTTAATTCCAGTTTCTTCCTGTGGCATCATATTCAATTTTTCCTGAATTTCTTTCTTTGGTAGAAAGTCATCTCTGAATGGAAATAAAATCAGTAAATGTAGTAATGTGAATCCAGTCATGATCTCCCCATTTTAGAAGCTCATTTCTGCGGACTTGTTGTCTGTTGCGACAGCATTTCATTATCTTGAACTGGAAAGGGCAAGAATGATGTGTGCCTGTCAAATCTGAACAGGGGGAAGCTATATGTGCTGGTTTTGGTATGCTTCCTAACTCTAGAGGTAGTGGGAAGAGACCTGCTGTTTTTTTGTGAACTTTGACAATGAGCTTCTGTCCATCTGTGTTCAAATTGTTTAAGCGTGATATTTTTGTCAAATCCATGGGTAAGGGTTCTGTGTATATTTTTGCATGTAGATTTACTATGTGGATTTTTAACCTCCTTGATCCCCAATATAAAAATGTGTGAAACAGAATCAACTCCATTTTTTATTTCAAGGGGATCCTGTAAAATCTATTTAATTCATCAATACCTTTGAAGCCCTCAGTGGAATAGAAAATAAAAAGGGATGCATAAAGTAATTAAGATTTTTTAGCCGAGCAAAAGAACTAAAAAAGCAGTATTATTATCATTAGAATGCTGGAAGTGGAAAAAAAAAAAAAAGAAAATGCTGTAAAGAAGGTTCTTTTAAAAGCTGAAAGATTGTCAGACAAGATAATAATTTAGGGTTTTACAAGGGTGCATTCCGATGGGACTCTAAATACAGAAATCTCAGTCTACATCAGTACAAAAGTAAATCTGGTAGTAAACCCAGCAGCATTAGTGGTGCTTGGGAATTTTGAAGTGAATGTTGCATCAAGCCACTCTTACAAGATGGAACAGAAAGTGATGTGGAAAGAAAGAACAACAAAATCCCAGTAGTATAGTCTCTTGAGCAAAAGGCAAACAGGATATTTTATATACTGTAGACAAAAGCACAGATCCCTGACAGCAAAATCCTCTCTTGCGTCCAGAATATCAGTATTGTACATTTACTTCAACATCTATGGCAGTTAATTAATGACATTATTCAAAGAGTCAAAAATATCTCATCCATTCCTATAGGTGAGAAAAACTCACTATCTACAATGACCTTCTCCTTGTTCCTCTGCTTTTTAATTAATATTTCTTGAGCCGTTTCCCTGGTTCTGATAATACTCTGCAATACTGTTCTGTGATTGTAGAATAAGTTTCATCAACAGTGATCAGTCTGAGGTTTTAAAGATACTAAACAATGTAGGCGAAAGTGTGGTCCCAATTTATATACTGGAGTTTTAGCATAGCATAATGGAGAGAAATAATTTAAATACTGTTGAGCTGATGGAAAAGGGAGAAGGCACTCTATAGTACACGGATGCCAACATTTAATCCTGAAAATGCAATAAACTGTTCCATACTATTTTCTGACACTATGTTTGCAGTCTTTTATAATGATCACCATTGAAGGAGACAATGTTGGCATGATGGTTTGAGATGGGAATTGCAAACTGTTTTGTAGAGGGTTGGTGACTTAAATATTATCAAGATGAAGAGTTGAAGCTAATCTTCTCTTGTAGTTGAGTCTTCCCTCAAAATCCAGGCCTGTGACCTTGCTGAAATGGGCCACGGTGACAAATCTGGTTTTAAATCACTTTAATATAATTGTAAGAAAAATATAGTTTGTCTGGGACATGGGGAAGGAGAAGTTACTGCCCCTCTCATTTTATAAAGTCAGGGAATTGTATTGTATGGAGTTGTATCTTGGTCCAACAGTTTATATGTGCCTGACAGCCTGTCAGCTGTTGCCATAGAGAGGGGAGGTGTTGAAGGGAAGTTGGGTAACAAAGAGAATGAGGAGATTAGTTACTATAGCTGAAAGATTACATCAGTGACAGGTGCTGAGAAATTTTATGTCTCTACTCAGACTGAATTGTTTATTTCTGAGCTGAAAGTAGAACACTGTTTACCGGTATAGTGATCCTCCTTTTTTTTTTTGGACAGAGCTATTCTGTCAAAAAGAATTGTGAGTACTCCTAATGTGAGAACTCTGTCACATTTGATGCAGAATTTTGAGCACAGGCCCTTTCTCTAGGCCAGATATTGGCATAGGAGAAGATGGAACTACAGTGTCAAGTATGATGCTGGTAGCTTAGTTGCACTGACTGCAGTTGACCTTTAAAACATCCGCTTATTTGGGACTGAAAAGAAATAGATTTCCTCTGAAATTCTCTGTGCCTGATTATTATTTTTACCCCAGACTGAACATTTCTCTCCTTCTGCAGCTGGAATTTTAATTGTCTCTGCTATTCCTGTAACAGCTGCTAAGAAGCTTTGCTCTTCCTCTAGCTACTCTATTACAGCTACCTAGCACCAAATGTAGTTAGTTTTTTTATCCCTGAATAATTATTTTTTATCTCATTTCAGTTAACTTGGCTTCTTAGGAAATGAATGCAGCCTTAATGTGGTTTAAAAGTGTTGGTGGCTTCCTCAGATTGACAAGTATTGGCATATTGGCATGTTGAAACTCTGTCAATGATGCTGAAGTGCAGTGAGGACACACCAGCATTCATCCCTGGCATGCTAGATTTGTGCAAGGAGTGCAAGTTGCCTTGTACATGTGTTTTGCAATACTGTAGGGAAAGCTGGCTCTAACAGATGAGGAAGAAGATCTATTGATGTTTCAATACTGTAAGCTGTAAATGCCTTTCAGAGCCACCACCTGCACGTTTTCTCAGGTTGAGCATTATCTCCCCTTGCCCAAAACAGAATAGTTTCTCCTCATGGAAGGCCAGCAGCATGTCCTTTCCAGGCATCCCCTGATCAAATTCAAATTCTGGGACCTAGTCCAGTGATTCATGGTGGGATTTGGAGGTTGGCCAGCACACACATTTTGCTGTATATTTCCTTATCCGAAGAGGCAGCTAGCAAATGTTGTTTCAAGAACAAGCTCCTTTTTTCTCTGTTCATTTGATTTTTTTTTGAGTCGCACTGCTCCTATGTCTCTAAAGCAGAGCAATCTGTGTCCTAAATACTGACCTTGACTACTATTAGGAGTATTTAGATTCAGGAGCAAGTGCTCTCATTGGCTGCCAAAGGACAGGATTACTTACTAGAAAAATAGGTCTGACAATCTGCCTCACGGAGAAAATACATCTGGGCCCACTTTATGTGTGTGGTCATCTTGGAAAACAAATAATTAAGGCAAATGAAATGGAAAGGATGATCAATACAGATATTTGCTTGCTGTTTACAAGTAACTAATACTCCAAATATGCTCAAAAATAAGAAAATAAGAATCTGCATGTGTTCTGTGTTTCCTGATTGGAAATGATAGACTGGCACTTAGTTTGCTGGTAAGAATGGTACAGAGTAATGGCTGCTCTGTAGATGATAAGGAAGAACTATGTTAAAACAAAAACATAATTTCACCATTATTAAATAGGCATTACTGATATTCTTTTACAAGTTTTTTTTTTTGTATCCAGGTAAATAGACAACTTTTAAAAACCTGTTGCACTGTTTATGTTTTATCTTCTTCTATATTTTAATACCTAATAATTTTCTATTTCCTCCTTTTTTGTTTTAGGGAGGCTACCCATCTTTTAGAGGAGATTTTAGGGTTCAGTAGCTCAAAAGTTACAAGAGATTTTGCCTGCCTTATAGTTAAATTAACTAGAGGCTACATAAAAACAGTTTTCAAGAATGAGTAAACACTTTCCGATGAAATCAAAGTCTTTTGGCCACCTGTCCTAGGGTGACTATGATGCCTGTATCCCCAGATCGTCTGTTCTGTGTTCTGTACCTTTAAGACTGGTTCTGAGAGTGAGCAGGGAAAGAAGAAGCGTGCAGTTTGTTTTGATTAACAGTTCACTCCTCAGGATCTTCTCTCGTCCTTGGGACTGTGTGGTTTTTTTTTTTTTTTCTTCGTCGGATGCACAGATGGCAGCCAGAGAGAGTTTTTTCTTCCCTTTGTTAGTCTAGCTAGCTGAGGAAAAGAAGCTTTCCTGGACTGTTTTTTTTCCCCTTTTTTTCTTTGGGAGTGTTTAAATCTGCTCTGGACTGAAAAACCCAGGGGAGCACTGGGATCTTGCACCCCGTGGCCCACCGGGCCGGGACTCGGCATTTTCCAGCACCGAAGGGACTGGGACTGATAAACAGACTCCTGGCACGGACTCTCAGTTTTTCCATCTCTCTTCGGAGCGGCGAGAGGTTTTATTGTTTCATATTATTATTATTATTATTCATTCTTTATGCTTGTGGGCATTTTGTTTGTTAAATAAATAGGGTTTTTTCCACTCTTCTTTGCACTCTAATTATTTGTGTACTATTAGGAAGCCTGCATATGATTTTTTTAGACATCTGATTCAATGATCTCAAAAATGTGTTGGCAACACATGCTATTTTAAAAAGTTTAATGATGGAGTTATCACCACCATCTATGTTGTCTGTTGGGGAAGTCTGAACTCACCCCAGGTTAACAGCAGGTAATCCCACTGGGATTACCTCCCAGGTATCCCAGTCCTTGGGAGAAACAGGGTCTGGCCAGAACCCTAGAGCAAGGAAAGTCATAGCAATGCTTATTCTACACTGTTCAGGAAATAAGACACACAGGAAAAGAGGTGGCTATGCAGAGTGAGTAAGAAATACTCCTGTGCTTGGAAGTTATCCTGTATTTTGATCAGCCCTGAAGTAGTCAGGCAGGTAGATAATAATTTTAGGTCTCTTCTAACTGGAAATACGTTCTTTTCTGTTCTATGCTATCCTATGCAATGCAGAGTTTTGAGGTTAGCTGATTGTTCAGATCAAAACACTCTTCGGTAGTTTTGTAGGAGTTAACTCTTGTAGAAGGTGCACCTGTTATTCCAGTTGTTAGAGGATCAGATCTTGCTATCTGTGCAGCACAGCTGTTCAATGGTCAAATGGAGCTGTGCTCCTTCCTTCTCAAATAGCTTCACACAATTCTTAAAAGCATAACTCAGAATGAAAGCATGTAATCAAAAGAAAATTAAGTAATCAGCAATACACATTGATTATCTTGCACATGAAATGTGAATGTAAAAATACCATACTGTGTCTTCTTTCAGCTTCCTAAGCTGCTCTAATTATTGTACATCCTTAAAATTTCAACATGCATGTGAGCCCCCTGCAAGGAATCCACTTTGTATTAGAGAGAACTGCAGACTGGTAAGAGCAGACCGTGCCTCTTTGTGATGCAGGTGCTTTTGTAGATCTTCCCCTGCATCACTAAGGCAAATGTAAGAAAAATATTGAACTGCTCCACAGAATCTGTCTTTTCAAGATTTTTACAAGAAGTATGTCTAAATATTGGAAAAACATTTTTAGCAAATGTTAAACTTATGATTTAAAGTTAATTGTATCCAGGGTTTATAGACTAATGTGGAGTTACCTTAATTTTCCTCCAGGAAACATATTCTTTTCACAACTATAAGCAGAATCCCGTCTGTTGACTTCTACCAAGTGCATTGAGCAGGAGTTGTTGTGGTTAACACTGCTTGGCTCCTTCAGACACCATTTGGAAGTTAATGGGGGTACGATTAAGAATGGTCACTAATTCTGCAAACCTGCCTCTGATTAGGTTTCCCTTGACCTTTTTATCCATTATTTCTATGTGTCAGTATTATTCCTGCAGTCCTCACTCACATCATCATCTTTGATTTGGCTCTTTTTTTATACTTGAATGACTTTTTATATGGATCAGAGTAGTGTGGGTAAAGTGGCAAAGAAACAATTTCTGAAACATCAAAGCATATCCCATGCTTCTCCAACGTAAAGTCAGCAAAATATTTGTCATAATGCAATCCTCCTATTTTATAAATAGGTTTCTTTGAATCCTTTGTTATCATTTAACATGCTTGCAGAATGACTTCTTATCCGAGTAACTGTTTTCATCCAGATATAATTTGCTTTCTATTTTGTAGTTGCTTTTATTAGAATACTGTAGCTGAATTTTGCTCCTCAGGCAACATTCTCAAGTCTGCAGTATCACTTTTTTTAAAAACAGGTCTCTGCATTTGATTTTATATTGTTATTTGGGGTGTTTGTGAAATGCCTGTAAATCTTGTGTAACATTCAGAAGTTTGTACTTACTGTTATGAAGGATAAACCTTGGATTTGGAGGGAAATGTAACCAAAAACAAATGGTATTCTTGGGCAAGTTATAAACTTTGGTTTTGGGAAGCTCATAAAACTACTCAGATGCTTGACGTTAAATGTGCACTTAGATTTTTTCAAAGTCGAGGCTGAAATGCGTAATTAGCCACAATAGAAAACAACAAAATAACATTACAGGTGTATCATGTAGTAATGGTAGACAAAATAATAGTAAAAAAGTGTCAGATATCAACAACAATAAGAAATCTTGTGTCTGAAATCAAATAACCAAGTGTCCTAAGGCTTACATATTAATTTGTGGAGATGTTCTTATATCATGTTCTTACAACTATCTTATTGATATTTGCATATCAATAATTTCTGTTTACCTAGACAAACACATTAATCACTCTACATTTTCTTATCAAAAGGATGACCACTGATTTGGAGAACTGTTTTGAAGTTTCTTTCGTGGTGGGGGCTGCTACCAGCTAGCAGTGAATCCCTCCAGACCNGTCAGGCTTGGAAGAAGGAACTGTGCTCTCTCGGGTTAGGAAGGATGTTTATTCAGTGCAGCCATGTGGAAGGGGTTTTGCCAGAACCCCTTCTCATCATGGGGGAAACATGGTGAGACAGTGGAGAGAGAGTGGAGAGAGAGAGAGAGTGGGCGTGGTGTGTCCCTTTTCCCAGCTGGGGGGCTGGGTGGGGAAACACTGACCCAATGGGGAAGGGAAGGGGGAGGGGTTACATCGAGAGGAACCACAGGGGTAGGGAAGGGGGGGGGGGGGTTGGCGGAAGGAACATACCAAGTACAGACTTATAACAAATACTGATACAAATATAAAAACCTGAAACTCGCGTTGCTACAGAACTGAAAGATAAATTATATGTTTCATTCTTCAGGGCCTTGCAGAGAATGTATTGTATATCCCAAAAGACATCCTTTGTAAAACAGCAATAGACATTCCAAAGATCACCATGAAATGGTCAACACTATTGCAATAATATATGAAATGAACATCATTATTGTTCATGGAGGAAACAAAGACCTGACAACATTCAGGTTTAAATAGAGTCTTGGTATCAAATGCAAATCAACTCCTAATATGGTAGAGTTGTTTTAATTAGTAAATAGTAGGAAGCAAGAGGAGTCTTGTGAAGCCCTCAAAAATCAGGCTTTCTAGGTGATTTTGTCTATTGTTTTGTATATATAATAATTCTTGAAAATAGTGTGCAGGACAACATCTCAGTGGAGCAGCTTCCAACAGTCCTGAAGATAGCTGGGATGCTGCTGTTAATCTCATGGAGAATCAGAATTTAGAGCAAGGTGCTTGAATGAAAACAGCAACAAAACCTCCCAAACTGATCTGTATGGTTTTGTTTATTCTGTATTTTTTACTGGTTGTAGTCGTTTGGTTATGAAAGGAACTGAAAAGTTGTCAACACACGTCTCTGGAGATTTTGTCATAATTTTTTTCTCTGTTAAATCACAATTAAATTCAAATATACTAACCATTTTAAAGAGAATGCACTGAGCTTTGATTCTGTAATGTCCAGGGCACACTAAGCTTTAACCCTGCAATGCCCAGGGCACTCTTTCTGCAGTTGATGGAAAAGGATGCCTCTGGAGGCCATTGTTGTATCCCAACAGCGTGTTTACAATGAGTATGGTGATTGGTACTTTTGGCAAGACTGGTGACAGAAGACAGCAGGTGGTGAGCCTAGTTTAGTTGTAAGAAGGCTTCCTGGAAAATTATTTAAAATATCCATCTACTTTGGTGAGTAGTGATTGAGGGTATACATCAGGTATACCACAGAATCATAGAATCATTAAGGTTGGAACAGACCTATAAGATCATCTAGTCAAACCTTCAACTGAGTACAACCGTGCCCACTAAACCACAATGTGGAAAGCTAGGTCTGCTCTTTTTTGAGTACTTCCAGGGGTGGTGACTCTACCTCTTGTCTGGAGAGTCTGTTCTAATGCCTGGACATTTTTTCAGTGAAGAAATTTTTCCCAATATCTGAACTGAACCTCCCTGGGTGCAACATGAAGCCGTTTTCCCTTGTCCTGTTGCTAGTTAGTAATAGGGAAAGGAAGGTAATCATGTCTGGGAAAGGAGGCTAATCATCACCTCACAAGAACCTCCTTGTAGATAGTTGTGGAGTATGATAAAGTCTCACCTGAGCCTTCTGTTCTAGAGACTAAACAATCCCAGTTCCCTCAGACACTCATTATAAAATTTGTGCTTTGCAGCCAGTCTGCCCTTGGCCTGTAGCTCTGTGTGGGTTTGTTGTGACTGAAGGGCAGGGACCTGGTTCTTGGCCTTGTTGAACCTCATACAGTTGGCCTTGGCACATTGATCCAGTCAGTCCTGATCCCTTTGCAGAGCCTTCTTAATCAACACTCCCACCCAACCTAGTGTCTGTACTCAACCTCTTCATCCAGATCATTGACAAAATATTAAACAGGAGTGACCCCAACCCTGAACCCCGGGGAACACCTCTTGTGACTGGCCACCAATTGGATTTAACTCCATTCACCATCACTCTCTGGTCTCAGCCATCTATCCAGTTTTCTACTCAGCAACCTACACCTGTTTAAGACATGAGTTGCCAGCTTCTCCAAGAGATTTCTGTTAGAGATAGTGTCAAAGGCCATATGGAAATCAAGGTAGGCAATGTCCACAGCTTTTCCCTTATCCACTAGGCAGGTCACCTTGTCATAAAAGGAGATCAGGCTGGTCAAGCAGCATGTGCTACCCATGAACCAATGCTACCTGGGCCTGATCCACTGATTGTCCTACATGTGATGGCACTCCAGATAATCAGTTCTATAACCTCCCCCAGCACTGAGGTTAGGCTGACCTGTATTTCCCACGATCCTCCTTCTGACCCTTCTTGCAGATGGCCAACCTCCCTGGTTAACCAGGACTGCTGATAAAGGATGGAGAGTGGCTTGGTGAGTTCTTCCAACACCTCTGGCGATACCCTTGGTGGATCACATTTGTTCCCATAGACATGTGAGTTTTTAGGTGGCAGAGTAGGTCACTAATTGCTTCCTCCTGGTTACTGGGGGATTACTGTGCTTCTTGTCCCTGTCTACCAGCTCAGGGGCTTACTGTAAAAGTCTGAGGCAAAGGCATTAAGTACCTCAACCTTTTCCTTATTCTGGGTGGCAATTTTCCCCCCATTTCCAATAATGGATGGAGATTTGCCTTGGTTGTCTTTTGTTATTAATGTATTTGTGAAAAAAAATTTTGTTCTACAGTGGTGGCCAGATTGAGTTCTAGATGGGCTTTTGTCTTTCAGATTTTCTCTCTACATGACCTAATGACATCCTTGTGCTCTTGAGTTGCCTGCCTCTCCTTCCAAAGATGGTAAACTCTATTTCTTTGAGTTCCAGTGAAAGCTTCCTGTTCAGTGAGGCTGGTCTTCTTCCCCACTGACTAGTCTTATGTCATGTTAGTATTGTTTATTTGATTCCAGCAAAATTTCCTTATGTCTAGATGAGTGCTGGTCACAAGCAAGTGCCTTCTTTCTGGCATGCTCTGACATAAATTTGGCTTCATGTCCCTACTGCAAGTTCAAGAAAACCCCATAGGCACACAATGCACTTTATCACTGGATTCTCTGTGATGTGGAAAGTCCTATGCAAAGTGGATGTGCTAGGAAGAAATGACTTGGCAAGAAGGCTTAAGTCATCCCTGAACCACTTATTAGTGGATTTGACCTCATTAACCTTTCTAAGTAGGAGAAATATTTTAATTCTTATTAATAAATGAAGAATTAAGAGACAGAAAAAGCGAATGTTTTGATCAAAGCTAGGAAGTAATCTTTGTCAAAGGACTGGAACTGAAACCCTAACTTTCAAAGGCTTAGTTCTGTGTCAGTTTTACTTATAAGTGTAGTAGCTGTTACTAGGATGTAGCAAAGCTCATGAATTAAAACCTTTTGTGAGAATGAGCTACACATCCTAGGAAGTCTTTGGTATAACTCAGTTGTTGGACATCACTATTCTCTTTTTTGTCTTTACAGGCTTAAAGTTGACAACTCTACTGCTGTGGGTTTTTTTTTTTTTTTATTCTCTCTCCTCTCTGCTTCTACACAAAACTCTGAGCTTATTTTTCATTCTGCCTAGTCTCTGCACCAATTTCACCCTATTTTTCATTATTAATTTTACTTTCCATCATCCTACCTGTTCCCACAGGTGAAATGAATGAATACATAAAATGAAAGCTCCATAGCACTCAATTCTGAACCAATAACATCTCAGTGACTTTCAAATTATTACAGATGAAATGAAGATGGTTGTCTTAGCTGTAATTCATTATTCTCCCAGACATTTGGTGCAAGATATTAAATGAGATAATTTAAGTGAATCAACCTGCTTCCCTTTTGAATACAGTAAATCATTCCAGAATAAGAAACAAGGACTAATAGCAGTCACTAATGAACTATCAGCTCATTGATGATTTCATTGATGTGAATTAGTAAAATAAATACAAAAACCAGCAGCCAGTAAGTTTGAAGTAAAAGTCAATATCATTGTTAAGGATGACACAAGTTGAAGAAAGCAGTACATGACAATATTTAAGAGTTAAACAGAAATGCATGTTTAATATTTTGTCTATAATACATCATGTGCTTTTTCTTCCTTTTGCTGATAATAAATTGTACATCAGGACCTTCCTCTAAAGTATAGGTGTTGTGGATGGAGCCACACATTTCACGTGTAAGAGAGAAGTAACAATACACTTTTTTGATATACCAAAGTTTGATTGTAAATACAACAGTGGTTTGACAAGATTTGATGGCAAGGTACACCAGATTATTTACTGCATAGAGAAGAGAGGCAAAGCTGCTAGGATGCTCAACTCTAGCTGAGTCATGAGGTTCAGAAAACACTCCCTTGTGTCCTAAACCACCTCTGAGAGGCAACTACAGGTGTGTCTGGATCCACTCCTACTCAGTCAGTGGTTAATGTCTAAAGAATTACATGCACACGATCAATCCTTTATAGTACTTAGTTAAGATTTCGAAGTTAATGACTTATCATCTTACTTGCATGCCAGCAAGACATCTGTGTTACTGTTCCAGACAGACTTTGGCTACCCTGTTGTCACCTGTCCCCCAAAGTTCAGAGTAAGCTAGAAGCAGCCATCACAACTACCATTGGTGTTTATGGCTTAAGTGGGGGCAGCAGTGAACTATTCCACAGCAGGCATAGAGTCATTCACTTATATATATCCCGAGGAGTCCAAAAGTAGTGGTAAACTTATTTCAGATATTAGGTAGTTAATAGTAGTTAACAGGGTTCAGAGTAGACCTTTCACTCATTCTGGATCTACATTCTAGTATTTTCCAAAGATTGTATCATGGATCATACACTCCAAAAATTGAAATGTCTATGTTTCTTTTTGAAGTACTGTGGAGGCACAGAGATGCTTAATTTTCACAGTACTTGAGATCAAACCACTTAGATGATCTGATCATCTCTGAGGCATAGAAGTAAGTCTCCTGTGAAAGTATTAATGATATTTGCAAATGAAGACTAAAATAGGACCAGAGCTTGTGAATTCTCCTTCATAAAAATATATATGCATTAAAAAGAGACCTAGAGTATATTTCTGAATGACTGTAAATATTTTAACACTACTTTTTATAGTTAATATTAATAAATTATACTTTGTACAAGCTGTTAGCATATTCAAGTTTAGTAAATTTAGTAGCCATTGGCAGTTGGACTAGATGAATTTTATAGGGCCCTTTCAACTGCAATATTCTATTCTAAGATTTCTGAGGTGCAAATTCCATGATCCATATGGAGGATAGCACATCCCATCTGTAGGGGCAGAATCACACCCTGAAGTGCTGCAAACCACAGGAGATGGGAATATGGGACAGCTTGTACTAATTGGTCATAGCCATGCGATTGTGAAACTGTGCTGAGAACAGCGAGCCTGGTGAAGGGTTTGTGCTTATGTCTAAGTTTTCAGCTTGTGAAGTGGTGGCTACTTCTCTGCAATTCGTAGTAGTCTGTCAGCATTTCTATAACAAACAGGAATTAGGCTTGAGCAGCCTTGGGGTTTTAAATGCTTCCCGAGTGAGGAAAGCAAAAAAATTCCCAAACCCACGAATGAAGATAAGTGCAATTCTAATAATATGCACACTAACTCATGTGCTGCTGCTGTCATTTTCTCCATGAAAACTGTTGAACAGATCACAAAGCCTTTGTATTTGCTGAGTTTTCTCCCATTTCTGAGTGAAATTAAATGACTTTAAACAATATTTTTGTAACTTGTTAGTGGCAGTTCTAAATATTCAGCTGTTCACTTTAATTCTTTCTATATATTCCTTCTCAAATGATGTCTTTCTTAGTAGCATTGAGAACTGCTATTCAAAACACTGAGAAAAAGATGTGAAATGTCTGGAGTTTGTCTGTCCTAAACAATCGAGTCCTGCAATCTTGAATGACATTGGTCTTTAAGACAGTTGATGGCCAGAGTTTTGCAATAAAACCAGTGAAGACATGGTATTGGCAGAGTTCCATGTAATTAGATTCTGAAAATACCTCACAGCAACTTTTCTGTTAAATCTTATCGACCAAAGAATACGTTTCTTTATGCCTATATCAGAACGGTCCAAAGCCAGGACCCCTAGTTTCAAAATGTTGCTACCATGTAGCTGGCCAGGGTAAGAGATTGTAGATTCTGGATTGCGTGGGCAGCTGAGGACTTGGGCAGGTGACATGCAGGGACTGACACTGCAGCACAGCATGGCACCACTGGCAGAACAAGGGCTGCTCTGAAGTGAAGGTTTTGCATCGCTGAATTAGAGATTTAAGAAGCAATTATCTGAAGTCTTTCTGATGACTGAGTGAAGCCAGTATGGAGCAGATTACCGAACTTACTTTTTTCTCTTTTTCTGCTCTCAGGGTCCTGAAGGTGCAGAAGGAATCCATGAGTTTTGCTATTTGTGTGAAATAAAGCCTGCACATTTTTAATTTTATTTTTTTTTAAATTTCACACATGTTCTATATCTTGCAGTTTATAGTATGTTGTGTCTTCCCTGAGACAGAAGTGTTATGTTTTTTCCTCCATGCTGTTCTATATTTGAAGCTTCTAGAAATTACCTTTTTAATGGTATGGAATCATCCATTGAACATATTAAGCATTTAAATATTGCAAAATATCTACCATGTAAACTCACAGAAGTTATTGGTCTAAGAAAATTATATTGTGGATGAATTTTATTCCTTCATCAGGCTATCTTTTATATCTTTTACTGTTAATTCTTTTCAAAATTCCTGTTTATTATTCAAAGTTATATTAGATGAGCTGTCAGTGTTTTCTTCAATTACACAAAAAATTTCATTCAAATAAAATTTCTATGCTCCCAATATTTGCTTCTGTCAGCACGTTATTGATTTTTTTAAAAATAAGGACAAATAGTTATCATTTTAAAACTAATTTTTGTGTGCAGTAACTAATTTTTATATAATTTATAATTATGGGTGCACACCCATATTAACATTATAGCATATTAGAAATTGGTAACTGCTACCAGATCTCCTATAAAAATATATTTAATGACTTTTCCAACAAGGATAGAGGTATTTTTGCCCATTACATTTTAGAAGAAGCTGGGTAGATTTGCTGCAGTTATTATGGTTTATAATACTTCCTGCTGCAAGTTTTAAAGTCTATCAGAATTCCCTGTGCACAATAGAGCTCTTACCATATGTCAGAAAAAAAATTGTATTTTGAAAACTCCCTAAACACCTACTTTTCAACAATGGTTATAAAGGTGATTTATGGACATATCTATTTTCAGTGTATGGAATTCATAGCCACAGGACGTCATAGAATAAAATATCAGAGCTAGATTTGAAAAGTATCTGGCTCATTTTATGACTAGAGTAATGTTTGTGAGTGGTACATCCCTTAACACAGCAAGCCTGTGCAGGTACAAGTGCAAGATTCATTGCCTTGAAGGAGAGAGGAATTTAAAATGTGTCTTGTTTTTTGCTGAAGGTCACCCCATTTTTCCACACTCTTTTTAAGATGTAGAACTGAATAGAGTAATCCACAGATTCATTTTTAGTACTTGTTAGTGCTCTTCTCTGGATTTAATCCAGACCTGAGCTCCCCAATTTAGTCATGCTTTGACTGTGTTAGCCTTCATTGCCAACATATTGTGCTGAGAGGGTGTATTCTATGTTCCCTCTCTTTAGCAAAGCCATTTTTTTTAGAAATGGCTAAGTATAACACAATTGCCATAATGATTTTAGTTCCTAATATGAAAATATACATTTATCATCTTAGATCCATATAAGTGACCTATTATTATGGTCTAGTCAATGATTTTTTGTATCATCAGATTTTATTAGCATTAGTTTTATTACCCATCATTGCTAAAGATACTAAATACCATTAAGCCTAAACTGATGTCCACGAAAAACATGACTTCCCACTTCTAACTACTTTGAGAAGTCTATTTGTCACCCAGATTCTCCTCCACTAGAATCGCTTTTATTGATTTTAGACAGGGTTATATATTTGGTGTTAAGTTAAATTTAAAAAATCACAGAAAATCAAATGGTTCAGATTATTCTACTACTTTACATATTTGTCTTCTCCAACTGGATTTCCAATCCTGTAAAACTTATGACAAGTCTTAGACAAGGGCAGAGTATTAAACACAGTTGGACAGATGTAATATGTTTACACAGTAAGTTTTCACTAACGTAAGGACTCACCCCCCCTCCAAACATGTGAATATGTATACATATATGTATTCTTTCAAATTTTAACAGAGAGTTAGATGCAACATATTAGACCTGATAGACTATTCATCTGATCTACTACAGTGCTGTGATATTGTTTAAAAAAAGAAGAACTTTTATCCTTTTATTTAAGTTGACAATGAAATAAAACCTCAAACATATGGACTGCAAGTGCTTGGCAAATTATTTAAAGTTACAACCTCCAATACAGTAAGACCAGCCTGTCATTCCTCCAAGCTGCAACATGTACAGAAATGTTAAGAGCTCATGCACTAACTTATACTCAAACCACTCTTCAAAGGTCAGGGAAGCAGGTGGACCTTCCTACATATAACCACAAATATGCATTTTTAATGGTGTCCCTCCAAGCTTCATAGTATGCGACAGAATTTTGATATTTAAAATATAATCATTATTTTCAGCAGATGTGTAGTTTAATAAAATCTCAAAGGCAACAGCAGACAAGAAAGAAAAAGTGAATGGGAGAGCAAAGATCACAAAAGCCAACAAATCAGTTGTTACTTTAGGCATATTTTCCTTGTCATAATGACAGCTATATGAAAAAATGTAGGCATTGACCATGAGATTTTCTTTGGGAGCCTCCTGTGTGGGCAGTTGGCCCCAGCAGAATGGTGCAGGAGGCATTATCCAGCTGTGCTGCATGCTGCAGAAACTCACTGCTCCAAGTGGCACCAGCCAGATGTCTCCTCCACGGTCTTTGTGATAAAGCTGGAAAATATTATCAGGGAATGTGAAGGACACAGAAAAGTAGGAGTGTTATCCCCACCTTGCAGCTGATATTTTTCCTGGAGAAGAAACTCCACTTTCTGCCCTAATGTTTTGTTCTAGTGCCTATGGTTGTTTCTGGTGACCAGGATCCATGTAATGTGAAACATGAGATGGAATACAGATCTCGTATTCCCTGAAAAATTCCTGTCATGACCCGAATACTGGCCAGTAAGGCAGTGTTTTCTGCTAAGCTTATTGCTTTTCATGTATTGTAAGAAGGCTTGAAAATGTCCAGTGAGTAGGATTATTTTGGGAAGCAGATAGAGTTTAAATATAACTATATTAATTTATCACATCTACACTGTTAGTGTCTTTGCATACTTGTGCAAGGTGCATAGGGAATGTCCTTGATTCAAGAAGTAGGTGATACATGCTGAAAGAGTGCCTGGCTGCAGATGGAGATGTCTGGCTTTCTGAATAGACTTTCTGAGAATACATGACTCACTCTTTTAAGCACTTAAATGGGCTCTCTGGATCTCATTCATAGCCATATTTTGCAAACTTGAATGATTAAATACAACTTCTCCTGCCTAAATTAGCATTTAGGCAGGTTAATTAGAACTGGAATAGTTCCATCCAGCGTCTCTGCAGCTTTTATTTGTAGTGGAACAGCAGCTTTGTCTCCTCATAAGGCTATAAAATTAATCATAGGAGTTATAAGATAGTGCTCTAGTATGGCACTCACTCTTACTTTTAAGCCAGATTTTAATGTCTTTTTGTAGCCTATAGGATTCAGTCTTAAACACACTAAAATGTGCAAACTTGTGGGTCATCTTCCCAGTTGTACCTAAGTCTCTTGTAGTCATCCCTGTTTGCAGCACAGAACTGGAGTTGTGTTTTGTGACAAGCAGAAATTCTGTAATGGGATTCCTCATTTAGTTTATTATTTAGCTACCATTTATTATTTATCTGCATCTTCATTTCTCCATTAACATGTTTAGAAAGAGGGAAAATAAAGCATCAGACTCTTCTCTTTCAAAAGCTGGGAAAAGATTGTTCTGTTAAATTTATATTACAAATTAAAGTAGCTGAAGAACTGGACATTATTTATTTGTTTAAAATTGTTAGGGTAAGAAAAATAGTACCTTTTAAAATGGATAGTCCAATTCTCAAGTATGCTAAATTATGAAGTAATAAATTTTCCATATAGAATAGTAGTATTTTATTAAAAACACTATCCATAGTCTGTACTTGCAGTCAAAGGAGAAAGTATGGAAGATAAAACATATGTTAGTTTATCTTTATGCTGTGAAAAATAAAGCTGAAAAAAGTTACATTACCAAAAGAAAAATCAAATTACCCTGTGTATATTTAAAAAAATGTCAGTGGATTTTTCCATGTATTTTTCATGAATGCAAATGATACCTGTTTCTTGTTAAGCAGACCTGCTGAGTGTAATACTAAACAAAAGCAAAACAGAACCTGTTCACCAGGCTGAAGGATTCAAGCAAAATCAAGGGTCTGTGTTTCTTATGCCATAAAAGAAACATTGTTAAGTGACTATTGCAAGCTACTGAGCTGCCATGGAATAATTTTTCACTTTGGCCGTATTCATGGCAGTAAAAGAACCTGACACAGTAATTAATTATAGCTGATGTGGATTATTCTGCTTAATGTGAAGAGTGTGTTATGGCTATTCTGACAAATAGATGAAGCTCTTCGCATGGCACGTAGTGCATGTGATATTTGGATAGCAAGTGATTGTGTCAGAGAGTGATGTCTCTTCAACATAACGGATCCAGCTTTCTTTGATTTTAAGATTCTGCACAGCCAAAGAATACATCGGCAGACAGAGGACAGACAGACAGACAAATACACAGATGAATGCATGGTTATATGCTTAAATGCATAAAACTCTTTTAAAAGAAATCATCCAGACCTCAGCCGGCTTCCCCAGTTGAAGGTGTATATTTACATTTTAAAGGTCATATGTGAACCTGGAGACTCACAAAAGAAAGCCCCCCCCACAACTATAGAAACAATGATTCTTTCTTTCTTGTTCTTGCTCAGAAAATAGTATACCCTTATGCCTTATGCAAGGGTAAAGTATTTATAAGCTTTTGGTTTTGTCAATACCTTGGAACAGGCCATGAAAATATGCCCACCTCTTATACAGAGTGAGCTCTTTGCCATTATCAAATTGTCTAAAATCTAGCACAATAAGTGGATCATTACTCTTTGAAAGCTTTCCTAGCTATATGGAATATTTCACCACTGCGGTTTCTGCAATTTAGAAGTTGGTTTGATGGGGCACAACCGGATGGATTAATTAGGCCAGAATTACTGTATTTTTCAATGGCCATTTTTCATAATAAATGGCTTGATTTCTCCATCCAAAACAACACTTCACCAGCAATACAGCTTGTTCTAACTGAACTAGTTAATCTGCACTGTGGTGTAGCCAAAGGCTTGGCTCATGGAAACAATATGCCTGCATCAGAGTGTATTGACTGCCCAGTAGATATGGTTGTGAACAGCCCCTGGACAGGAGGATGATTAGTCCGTGCACTGTAGCTACATCTCTTCCAGTTCTGAACCTAACTCATTGACAGCCAGCCTGGGGATCCCCATGCAGGCCTATCCAAGGTGTATCACTACAGGATGTGCATTTGTGCATTTGTCTGAAATGCAGCTGGTAGTAGCTGTGACCGACAACGAAAGCAAAACCTTTTTACTTCAAGATACCCTTTGCCACAGAAATCTATATTTCTGTGAGTTTGAGATAAAATTGCTATAGTGTACTCTGTGTGGGTCTATAGGGTGAAAGGAAAGTGTCAACAAAACACAGTTGCCTACACAGGTAGTATTTTGTGCTTGTGCAACATCAATCTCCAGTGACTGCCAGTTTGTTTCTGGATGGAATTCAATCATAAAGCTCAGAGGCTGTGTGAGATCCAAGTGCTACTATTCTCTGTCATTATGACATTATAAACAGTTACTATTAGCTAATATTCTAATTACTGAGAAGAAAGTGGTGCCAGAAGTTCCTGTCTTGATGTCCTTCATAACAGATCCCAGGACTTGAAGTCAGCACTTTCTGCCAGGACTTTGCTGTCTTGGCTTTTTAAATTGCAAAGGTAATCTTTTCACCTCTGCATCTAGGTCACAGAAACATTGAAGTTTGTACAAATCCTGTTGTTTGATATGTGAAATACTGTGTCTTTGAGATGTATTTTGTATTGGACAGGACATTTAATTTGAAATGAATGATTATTACATCCAGGTGGCTCAAGTTAATCATGGGTTCTTATTTACATTTTCAAATTGAAAACACTAAAATAATAATCAAATGCAAATCAGGTAGAAGGAAACCTCACTAGCTTAAGTATGTCCATTTAACCCATCAGTGGGTTAAATGGGCCCATGATCAAGTTTTCATTGTGTTCTATGGGCATGATTAATACAGAAGATGGTGCCTATACCAACCTTGTGCTGTATTTTTCCCTTCCCTGCTATATTTGTGGAAGTGACTATCTGCATGAAGACAGGCACATATTCACTCAGTGTTGTGGATTTCTACCTCAGATGTGTGTATTTAAGCAGTGTTTCTAAAGCTTATGCCAATCAGTCATCCTTGTTCCTTTGTCAAGTTTTTTATTGTCCTTTGCAAAATTCTGGTGTTATAATATGTTTGGTAGTAAGAAGCTGCTATCACTAGGTAACTAGGGAAACATTTCATTATTCAACAATAATCTAAATTTTAAAATTATAATATATAGGTCAGAGTACTGTATCTGACATTCTGCTCAATTTAATAATTTTTATCAGCTTTTGAAGAAGCATCTATGCACATATGAGCAATAGAAAAATTAATTCAAAAGTAAGAAGTGAAATAGTAATTTCCATATGTTGCTCATCATGCCATGGAATGGAGGCTTTGGAATCTCAGATAATACCCTAATCTATGTGTCAGTTTGTTAGCAATTTAAAATAAGCAGCTAGGATTATAAGCCACATCTCATTGGGTCTAAGATTACTGATGCAGGGTCAGCCTTAGAGAGAGAAGAAGAAAGTGTTACAAGAGTGTGACTGTCTGCTGTTGTTCTAAAAATGTTTATTATTCTCTGATTCGACTGTGCCATATTGGGAGGAAAAAAAGTAAAACAGATGAAATACTACAATTTTTCATGTTTATTGCTCTCTTCTACAAGTAGGTGTAATAGATGAATATTTTATTTTCTTTATTTACTGTATAAAGATTGAAAGTATGATCTACTTTGTTCAATAACTTAATCTACTGTGGTCTTTGCACATTACTGTAGAAACAAAAGGGAACATTTTGAAATTGTAGGGTATTTTATGCTAACTTTCTCATTCCTTAATATATATAAAAATCAAATTTCAAAAGATAGATTAATGTGCTGTGCCTATCAGGAAATTAATATCAAACACCTAAGCTAGATGAATGTCTAACTTCAAAATGGTAATAGAAGACAAAGAATTACTCCAAATATCTGCATCTTTACCTACATCCATTTCCCATTGGAACTATGGAAAATCCATCTGAGAATGGAAAGGTGGTCTCATCTGAACATTCCTGAAAATTTCTGAACACTTTTGAGCATTCCTACCTACTTAATACTGTCCATAGGAAATTGCAAAAAGTCACAAAGATGGCCAGGGCATCCCAGACACACTAAAGTTAATCCTAACTGTAAGTCTGACAAGTGTGTCTGCTACTATTTTTAACATCTTTCCCAGATGAGTCAGATCTAAGCTTTGGGTTTCCAGGCAACAGTGCAGTGAACTCACAGTACATTATGGATAATTTATAGAAGTCTTGCAGCACTCAGGGGTTCCTATATAGGCAGATCTTTGCTGACTGATGGCAGTTGTGTTTCCTTGTGGATAACAGAGCTGAAAACCACACTTCTTGCTGAAACGTTTTCCTGTAGCAGGATCCAAGCAAGAAACTACTTCCAAGTATATCAGAAGTTATCTAATAAATATATAATTACATTGTGTTTCATTTGACATGTTAGAATCTTTGAATAGTTCCTGATTTCAGTAAGTGGTTTCTTCCTTTGTTAATAGCAAAAGTAAAAAAGTATTTCAGTTGACTTGCACATAGTCATTGAGTGAGTGTTGAGTAAACTCTTAGTTGAGCTGCCTAATTGCACGACAAGTATGCAAAACTAACTTGAATGATAAAAAAACATTCCTAGAGAACTTCAAATGCTTAGGCTAAATATGTGAAGTATTACGGTTTGCTAATTGGAAACTATTTACTTAATTAAAATACAGTGCTTGTGTGTTAATACAGATGAGAAGAGTCAATATGTAGCTAGCAGGCATAAACAAAAGGGGATTACCTACCTTAAAAACACATTTACCTTAATTACAGCACTCAAGTTTGGAAAGTCTGTTTCTAATGAAAGTGAGAGGGCATTATAAAATGAATTTTATTTAGCATCTTATTCATGAGATTAATTATAAAGCTGTATTTCTAATACAGTGACTATATATTTTCTTTGCCATATTCTCAACATAATAAATATTGTTCAAGAAGGGTTGTTAGCATTTTATTGTATTTAAACTTTAACTTTGATCTCATTTGCTCATATAATTCCCTTAGTGACTCTCAGTGGATATGGAGAACTGTTCCGTAACTCGTATTAACAATGCCAATAACAGAAAGATCAGTGCTCTAAAACAGACACAATTATCCAAATATAGCCATCTGCAGCTTGGCAACCAGCAGGAAACACCATGATGTGCACACCAGAAGAAAGTGAAAGTGGGATCTCTCAAGCTAAAAGTCACTTTCAGGAGCACCACTTTAGGATGCAAAGTGTCTTGGCAGCAACACATAGGTGTTTTTGACAATGAAATATTTTCTCCAAAGTTCTTTTTTATGAGAATCTGTTTATTCTGAAAGTGACCATGAACTCTGTCACAGTCGTGATACCTCACCCACTGTAAACAAATATTGGCACTGGGAACAAGCTGTTCAGAAGTATTTGTGATTCAGTCTGTCTCCTTATGTAGTTGAAAGAGCATGTCAAATCTTAGGAGTACATGTGTTGTCATTCTCTACTCCTTCAAACTATACACATTTAACAACAGTCTTGGTACCAATTAATGCCATGATATGAAAGAACAAATAAGCAATATACCTGCTGTTTGAATTTTGAATATCATTCCAGCAGCAGGCAAAGCAAGGGCATGAAGTTGAGAGCTGCAGAAGAAGATTCAAGTGGGGCTGCAGTGCAACTTCACCCTTCACCCAGGACACATGGTTTTCAGAAATGCTGCACACAGCCAAGGAATATTATAAGCAAACAGCAGCAGCAGCAGCTTACCTCTGGCAGCTCCACATTGTGGTTCTGCCATAGGAATGTAAGAGTTCCATAGAGAGTGCCTTTGATTGAAAATTGGAGGCTGATTGAATTTCTAAATTAAGTATCTCTCAATCTTTTAAGAGATTGATTCCAGTGGTGTCTTTCTGATGTTTTCCTAAAAAATCGCTGAGGCAAACTTGAAATATGATCTTTACAATGTGTGTATCCATGCTCATCTGATGTCTTTCAAGTCTGTGCTGTCAAAACAAACTGAAATAGCCTTATGTCTGAATAGCAGTAAATACTATTCTTCTGATCACTGCTGCTTTTTCACAGGTAGCAGAGTTCTTCCATCCCCTTTCTACTTTGACCCACTTGCTTTCCTTCTGTCAGGAACTCATAGAACTTAATCATAGTGCTGACACAATGGTTTGCCAGCCCCTTTGCAAATATTATCACTGCAATCCCTTAGGTAAATAAATAAACAACAAATTCAATGTGTGGAGGAAGACAGAATGGTGTGTAGGACCACCACAACATTATTGTAACACCAGATAAATTCAGCTGCTTAAAACCACAAATCCTCTAAAAGTTACATCACTAAAATTAGGTATGTTTGTAGCTAATTTGGCACTAGATAGAGAAGGCAGATGAGGCATCTTAAATCAGAATTACAGTGTAATATTATAGGTAAACCACAAAGTGATGAGTGAGTTGTTGCTGACAATGTATTATTTCTTTTTCCTTTTTCCTTTCCATTCCTCTTTTACAGGGTAAAACATAACCTTTCCCCCCCTCTTACTTTTTTGAAGAGGTAGGTTTTCTCATTTGGGGCCATCTACTCCCCTGTCTCAATGCATCTATGGTATTCATTGTAGGTCATTGCCAGATGAGCACCACTGGCATCAGTACGTGATATAATCCAAGATTGCAACAAGGATTCTAAGACCAGGAGGAGAAGGGCTTAATGCTACCAGCTGCTGTCAGCCACAGGACATATGTATTCTTGAAGCTTCTTTCCAGTGGCAAGGACTTCTTCCCTAAAAGGGAGCCTCTTATTCAAATGATAGCTACAGGACTGCAGAGCTGTGTTTATTGCAAAGCTTGCAGCTGCACAGGGCTCAGAAGACTTGTAATTGCATCAACTTCTGTTTGAAACAAATCATTGATGGACTTGTGTCACAAGATCCTTAAATGCACATTAGTCCATAATTGGTTCAGCCATCAGTGTGAACTATTCACTCACTGGATAATTACCTCTGACTTGTATAGTAGTTTATTGCTGCTGTCTCAGAAAATGGCCTGATTATTACATGAAGGTGTTCATTAGGCAAGATTTAATTAATTTGCATTCTGATGCCCGATCCTCAAAATCCAGCTCCCAAGACCATATGACGGTTTTACTACCCCTGATGTTTCCTCTCTACTATAGCCTTTTGCTGGTTTCTATCTGCACACTCTGACCACCCAAGCCCTGGAGGGATCACAGAATAACAGAAACAATTATGTTGTAAAAGAGATCATCAAGTCAAACTTTTGTCTGAGCCCCCTCATGTCAAGTGGACTATCCTCCACTTTTCCAGACTAAATGACCCAGACCCCTCAGCTGTTCCTCAGAGGACATGTGCTCCAGACCGTTCACCAACTTTGCTGCTCTTCTCTGGACACACTCCAGCACCTCAACATCCTTCCTGAATTGAGGGCCCCCAGCCTGGATACAGCACTTGAGGTGAGGCCCCACCAGTGCTGAGTACAAGGGGACAATCACTGCCCTGGTCCTGCTGGCCAAAATATTGCAGATATAAGCCAGGATGCCATTGGCCTTGCTGGCCACCTGAGCACACACTGGGTCATGTTCAGGCAATACAACCTGGTCCCTTTCTGCCTGGCCACTGTCCAGCCACTCTGCCCCCAGTCTGTAACTCTGCATGGGGTTGTTGTATCAAAGTGTAGGGCCAAGAACTTGGTCTTGTTGAGCCTCATGTCATTGGTCTGTACCCATCAATCCAGACTGTCCAGATCCCTCAGCAGAGCCTTCCTACCCTGCAGCAGACCAACACTCTGATCCAACTTGATATTGTCTGTGAATCTTCTAATGTTAGACCTAATCCTCTCCTCCAGATCATCAGTAAAGTTATTAAACAGGACTGGGCCCAACAGTGATCCCTGAGAGACACCACAAGAGACTGGCTGCCAGCTGGATGCAGCTCCGTTCACCACCACTCCCTGGGCCTGGCTGTCCAGCCAATTCTTAACCCAGAAAAGGTTGCACCTGTCCAAGCTGTGGGCTGCTAATTTTTCCAGGATAATGCAATGGGAGACATTTCAAAGGCTTTGCTGAAGTCCAGGTAGACAACACCCACAGCCTTTCCCTCATCCACCAGGCAGGTCACCTGGTCATTAAAGGACATTAGGTTTGTCAGGTAGGACCTGCTCTTCCTAAGCCTATGCTGGCTGGGTCTGATCTCTTGGTTTGTCCTGTTTGTGCTGTGTGATTGCACTCAGGATGATCTGTTCCATAACCCTGTCAGGTACTGAGGTCAGGCTGGCAGGCCTGTAGTTTTCTGGATCCTCCTTCTGGCACTTGTGGATGGGCTTCACACTGGCCACCTTCCAATGACCTGGGACCTCCCTGGTTAGCCAAGACTGCTGATAAATGATGGAGAGTGACTCGGTGAGCTCTTCTGCCAGCTCCCTCAAGACCCTAGGATGGATGTCGTCTGGTCCCATAGGCTTGTGAGCATCTAAGTGGCTCAGCAGATCACTAACTGCTTCCTCCTGGATTACAGGGAGTCCATTCTGCTTCCCATCCTTGTCTACCAGCTCAGGAGAACAGCTGTCCTGAGGATGACCTGTCTTATTGTGGAAAACAGAGGAAAGTACCTCAGTTTAAGTACCTCAGCCTTTTCTTTACATTTGGTGACTATATTCCCCCTCACATCCAATAAGGAATGGAGCTTTCTTGCTCCATTGCCCCTCCTTTTTGCTATTACTGTATTTATAAAAACGTTATTTTTATCCTTTACAGAAGGGGCCAGGTTAAGTTCTAATTGAGCATTTGCTTCTCTAATTATCTCTCTGCATGACCTAATGACATCCTAAAACATTTCCTGAGTTTCCTGCCCCTTTTTCAAAAGGTGATACATCCTCTTCTTTTTCCTGAGTTCCTGTGAAAGCTACCTTCTTATCCAGGCTGGTGTTCTTTCCTGATGGCTTGTCATTCAGTCCATAGGGATGGCTTGATCCTGCACCTTCAAGATTTCTTTCTTCAAGTATGTTCATACTTCCTTGGTCCTTTTTTTTAAGGACTGCTTTCCAAGGGACTTAAACATCACACATCAGTCCTTCTATGTTCACAAACAACAGGTCTGGCAGGGCAGCTCCTCTGGTAGGCTCATTTACCAGTTGTGTTAGGAAATTGTCTTTCACACACTCGAGGAACCTCTGCTTCCTCTCTGCTGTGTTGTCTGTGTTGTATTTCCAGCAGTCATCTAGCAAGCTGAATTTTCCCATGAGTATAGGGCTGTTGACTGTGAGACTTCTGCCACCAGCCTGTAGGGTGTCTCATCTGACTGTTTGTCCTGATTAGGTGATCTGTAACAGGCTACCACCACAATGTCTGCCCTGTTGACCTTCTCCCTGATCTTTACCCACAAGCGCTCAACCTTGTCATCTTCATCATCAATTTCCACACAATCAACACACTTCTTAACATACAGGGCTACCCCACCACCTCTCCTTCTTCTCTTTTCTCATCTAAAGAGCTTACAGCCATCCATTGCAGTGCTCCAGCTGTGTCATCCCATTGCATTTCTGTGATGGTGACTACATCACAGCTTTCCTGCTGTATGGTATCGCCTAGCATCTCCTGCTTGCTGCCCATACTCTTTGCATTTGTGTGCATGCCCTTCAGCTGGGCTAACAGTTTTGCCCCATCCTAGGCCTGCCACCCATGGGCTCATTTTCAGTAAGCCTGGATTCATCCCCTTCCTGCTTTGGAGATCATGTGAATCCCCCTTAGCAAAGTCAGTTTATCTTCAACTGTTTTCATTGACAGGTTAAGCTAACCTTACTGAATTTGCCTAAAGAGAATGATGGAGGGTTTGTGGGATCCTTCCTGTGGAAGACCTGTGGAGTAACCTTGAAGATCTGTTATTATGCCAAAGTCTGTATGGGCTACAGTGGCTTCTAAAATGAGTGAATTAATGACTTAATTATAGGCACCAGTGACTTACAAAAATAGTGATTATGTCTAGAAGCATGGTATGAAGAACAGCTTCCATGACCATGACTATATAAAAGGAAATTAAACAATTTGAGACATAGTTTGAATACTTGTTGCAATAGGACACAAAATAAAGATGCTTGACCCCAGTCAGAAGGCAGTAGAAATCAGAAGGCTTTATTTACAAACCATTCAGCCCTTTTATAACATGCTGTGCTAAGAAGGCACATCATTGGTCCATAGGCCTGACACCTCTCCATTGGCTAAGCAACAGAAATAGCAAACAACACCTGTTGTTATGGGAAAGGAATCTTGTTTACACAAGGTTGTTTTGGGAAAAAGAAAACTGTTGAAAAGTTTCCCTTGGGAACAGCTCAGGCTCAGAAAATATTGGGTCCACAAATATTGACACATGATCAATCACCCACACTGTTTGCTTTTTTACATGCTCCTGGTAGCCTTTGTCAGGCCAACTGATGCCTTGGGAATGCTGACCTGAAACAGAGACTGGACAGAGTTAGAGAATAACATAGGTATTTATTGAAAGGCCTCCAGGGTCCACCTTGGGCAGGACAGGAGCCTGACCAAGGCTACATCCAGGGTGGACTAAGAATGGTCACAAAAATGGCTGACCGGTCCTGAGATCTTACGTTTTTAAAAGTTTTGGTCCATTTGCACATTGAGGTTTAATAGTCCAATTACAGCTTCAGGTTGTGAAGGCTCATCCTTCTTGTTTTCTCTCTTCAGCCCACCATTGTTTATGCTGTTGTGCTGAAAGTTTTCCTTGGTCCTCATCAGGAAAAGGATTTGTTTTGTCTACCTACTCTGAGAAGAGAGCTCACTAGGACTTAATACGAGGCTCAGAACTACATCCCTAGGCCACCCAGAATCTGAAAATATGAAAGCTAAAGCTTAAGGCATCACAACCAAACAGAATAAGACAGCATGGAGGCAGTGGAGGCCAATAAGCAGTAAGGCCAAGTCCAGTATTGCGGGAAGATGGAGAGAAGGGTTCAGCTTTCTAAGCACCAGCTGCATCATGCCACTTTCTTTGATGACAATGGAAAGAATTTGGATGGCATGGAAGAGGAACTGAACTCAGTGCATAAGTGGCCAAGTTTCCTTGAATGCTTTGCATCCTCCCTGGAAATCAGAGTTATTTTGAGCATCTGGGTTACATACCATGCCTTTCACTTGGTCAAACAGGAAGTCTAAAGAAGTCAACTACTCTTAAGGCACCTATGTGTATAAAATTAGGCTTTGTGAGAGTTATTTCCCATTCCCATCCAATTCCCATTTTTGTATGGACAAGATACAAGTTATTTGAATATCTACAGATTACTTGGATATCTCTATCCTTGGAGATATTTAAAAGCCATCTGGACATTGTCCTGAGGAATTGGCTTTTGCTGGCTCTCCTTGAGCACAGAGGTTGGACCAGATGACTTCCAGAGGTCCCTTCCAATGCCAACCATTCTGTGATTCTGTAATACTTGGCCTAAAACTGTAGCTCCCTTTGAAGTCGTGTGCTCAAGGACGCTTCCAGGCACATGGTGGGTATCCTGCATAGGGTTGGGATTTGGACTTGATGATTCTGATGGGTCCCTTCCAAGTCAGTATATTCTATGATTCTAAGATATGATGCTTGGCAACTGTCTGTATTTGTTTGCACCAAGCACTGGGTTGAACCAGTGAGTTGGTGACTCATGAGGCAGGAGAGTGTCATATGTGTTCCCGCATGAATGACCTCCTGTCTCTGCCAGCCCAAGAGAAGGAGCAGATAGGGCTCTCCGGGCTTACCTCATATGTCAATCCTATACATAGGCATGGTTGAAGGCAGCACCCTCTCTGTGTAGCTAGCTGTGTCATGTCCTCTGTGTGTGTGTATGTTTCTGTGTGTGTTTTTCTGGGACATACCCTCATCTTTCCTACTGGATGGACCTGAAAGTGGGAAAGCAGCAGCTGTGTCTGTCAGCCCAAGCAGAGACCCAGATCCCAACACAGTTGGACAGGAGGGAGTCTTGGGCCAGGGCTGCTGGAAGTGGTGGCTGCTCCTAACATCCCTTAGTGAATACTTTATGAAACAATCTGTTGGTTAAACCTGGAATTTGGAGCCTGTGTATGTGATTTACATTAGAAGAAATATGAATCATAGCAAGTTTTATATATATTTTTGTTCTTCAGAAGTATGTAATAACTATTCTAAGAGAAAAAGTGAAAACATCGTACTCAGTCCTGTTTTTCAACCCATGCTAAACATGGAGCTGATAAAAACCCCTGGAGGTTTTCAGTGTGATTCTAAATAAAAATGATTAGATACAAAAATTTTCCTCCAGAATTTGAGAATTGATAGTCCCTTTTGTTTTTGAGAGATGTATTGAAAATCATTGTAAATTCTTTAAAATCACTCAGTAGTTTTTTGAAGTTGATAAAATATGTTTCACAGGAGAGCTGCTCTTTGCCTCTGCTTCCAGTGCTATCAAAACCCATACACCTTCACAAATGTTCATGACAGTGCTATGCCTTCCTGGGGTTTATGCATATCATGGTACATTATATTCTTATAGTCCTCTGCCCTCAGTCCTATATTAAATCAGTTTACCCAAGATGTTTTGTTCCCAAATATTTTGTCTCCAGAAAACTAAGCCTGGGGCTTATGAGATAATCTTGGTAATTAGAAGTGAAGCCCATAATAGAAGGACCATTACTGTCTTGTTTGGGTTTGCTATGTCGAATGATGAGCTAAAATTACAGTAAGATCACTAGTTTTCAGTGCATGAAAGTTATACTCAGAACCTAAAACTGATGCATTTTGAGTTCCTTTTGTTTACAGAAATAAAACCTCTGTCAGAGGGATTGAACTGGCTCATGGCATAAACTCTCAATTTTTTTGTTAGTTGTGAATCGCCTTAATCCCTTGCAATCTTCATAAATGATTTTGCACGACACATTCACTTATTTTCATTAGATGAGCTATTTACATGAGTTGTAGATATAAATATACTTTTTAATTTACTTTTAAGTAAGTTATTTTTATCTTGATCATTCAGAGCTAGGCCAGAACTTCATAACTTCAACAAATAAAATGGGACTTTTCTTAATATAGATTACTGTAATTCCTTTAAATTGTTGGCAATACTTTTTAATGTTTTGAAACCACTGTTAAGTGCATAATTCACTACCTTCTCTCATACAAGTGGACTGGAATACAAATATTTTCAGTGCAGAAGTCTTGTCTTGGTGGAAGCCTAAATAAGATGTAATTTTGCAGTGTGCTACTGCTACTGTGCCTGCAGATCAGTATAACTGGGTCTGTTTGACGACTGAATTATAAAAGTACAAAAAGCCTCTAAAGTCTCTAGCTTGAAATAGATTTAAGAGGCAGCTTGTTAATAAGCGAACAAAAGCTCCAACCCTGTTCACTTTCTTTTTTCCAGTACCTACCTGGTACTGAACCACATTTTTGGATCTACACAGGATGTGGATAGTCCATTGGTTACAGTATCTGAAGCAAGGCTAGGAAGGATTACTGCAGAGTTGGTGATCCAAAAGATATATTCGGAGGCAGATAGACGGTATCTGAGTTGCAAAGATGAAATATAATACACTGGCGTACTCCTGTAGGTAGGTTCTGGGCACAGGGAATGGTAGCAGAGGGGTGAGGGGGAGGATGGAGCACTCTATCCACTATCTCACAGGGGTAGTCGAAACCTCCTCATGATAGGCCAGACAGTAAAATCCCATACAGCCATGTACCAGAAAACCTTTGGTAACTAGAGTGTTGTCAGTACCCCACTATACTGGGAATGGAAAAGTGAGCAGCTTCTCAACTTTGCAGTCGTGTTTTGCAGGGGATTGCAGTCGTGTTTTGATCTTAAATTCCCACATCACTTTTGACAGGCACCCAAAGCATGGAGGTCTTGGTTCACTTGTTACAAAGAACATACTGCAAAGATACATACAGCAAGGAAGTGCCACAAGTTAAACCAAAGGTTTTGGCAGTTTAGGAAAGGGTAAAAAAAATAAAATGAAGATAAATAAACAAAAATAAAAATTCTGCGAAAGAAAAATTTACATGGAGAGAGGTTGTCACAGCAAAGATGTACTCAGCACCCAAATGCAAACTTTAACAGAAAAGGAGTGTAGAAGTATGTTGTAAAAGAGAACTGTGTAAAGAAATTTGTGGCTTGCTGTTTACCCAATGCATCAGTTTTATTGTATTGATGTTAAAATACATCCATAGAATACTCATCTTGATAAATGACCAGGACATTTGAGAGGAAATCTGAAGTTAAATTGTTTGTAGTTGCCAAATACTATTTTTGGACAGTACATTTCTGGTTTTTTATTGCCTGTAAATGGTATGTAAGGGAGGAATCTTGAATCTTAAACAGACTGGTAGAAGTGGTGTGACATTGTTTGGATGGTTGTGCAGAATTTTGTGCAGAAATTTGTGTCAGTGCAGTGTTGGTCATTTCACCTGAGGCATCATATAGACCACTTGACTCTTGACTCTCAGGAGTTATTATGCAGTAAAGGAATTGTCTCTTATGAGTGTTCTAGATTGCTTTTGATATGATGAAACATTAGAAGACAAAAAAAAAAAGAGAAAAAAATTTCATTTCAGGTTGACTATTGCTTAATGTGAGCTGTGGTTGCCACAGAATAATAGCATTGGTCAGGAGAACACAGAGAACAGCTCTGAAACAGAGATCATTATGGCAATTACTATCATTCAAATGTGTTAAGGGCTGGGGGTCGTGTTTAGATGATATCTGTTTCTTTGGAATATCTCGTTTGTGTTATCTTCTTATATAGCTTAATGTAATTGCTTCTGTGAAAATAAAATGAAATAAATATTCTGAGACTCGAGTGGGATGAATGCTGTTGTTTTGTCTCCTTTTAAACCTTTCAGCACCACTGTTTCTCAAACATTTTAAATTCTGATTTTTCGAAAATGCTGTTTTATGTTTACTTTTATATGCTTGTTCTCTCCTGTCCAATGCAATGTTGTTTATAACATATGATTCAATATGTCTAATAGGACTAAATATGAGAAGACAAAGAGCAACATTATTATCCTCACTAAGCACATTTAGCAATGTTCATTTTACTTACTGATTTGTGAAGCAAGCCATTTCTGATTTGTAAGGCTGGCAGAGTCCACAGTTTTAGGTGTTTATCAGTCACAGCACTCCCTCTTACACCAACAGGCTGTTTCTTTGATCATTTGCTAGAAGTTTCAAAATATCAGGGAAAACAGCCCAGAGGTGTTTTGGTTGGATCACAATGCAGACTTAAAAGTGTCTTAGCTCCTTGCTTATTGGTGATCCTTCAAGCAAGACATTCAAAACACTGTTATGTTGGCAAATACAGCACTTTGTGTGTCTTACAGTAATTCACTTACAGTGAAATTAAGAGAATTTTTATATAATTTCACATAATTTAATTTTATGAGGCAGGTTTTCAGCACAGAGTCTGTATAAGTGCAGGGGTGACACCAAAGGGTGTATTTAAAAAAAGTCTTAGACATATTTCAATAAGCAGCATCATCTCAATTAACTGATTTCTGCTGATAATACAAATGCTGTCTTTTCTACTACTGTATTTCTCTAGAATCATGGAATCATTAGAGTTGGAAAAGACCTCGATGATCATGAGCCCAACATTTGATTGAACGCCACCATGCAAATAAAACTATAGCACTAAGTGCCATGCCAAGTCATTTCTTGGACACTTCCAGGACAGTGACTTCACCACTTCCCTGGGCAGCTTGTTCCATTGGTTGACAATCCTTTCAATTAATAATTTTTTCTTGATGTCCAGTCTGAACCTCCCCTGGTACAGCTTGAGGCCACTTCCTCTTGTGCTGTTGTTGGTTGCCTGGGTGAAGAGGCCGACCCTGCAACCTTGCTACAACCTCCTTTCAAATAGCTGTAAAGACTCCATGACCCTCCTCTGCATCAGCTCTTACCAGGAGAGCTATAGTGCATGCCAGCTGTAAAGGAACATATCCAAGTGTTGAAAAGTCTACTGAAAGGAGAAAAGGTTTTTCAGTGGAAATCTGAGCAGTTAGTCTGAGCAGTGGGCCCTGCAGGCAAGAAGACAAACATCATTCTTGGGTGCATCAAATACAGCTGGTCAAAAGAGGTGATTATCCCACTGTGCTCAGTGTTGGTGGGGCCTCACCTTGAGCGCTGTGTGCATTTAAGAAGGACATGAAGATTCCTGAATGTATCCAGAAGAGGGCATCAAATCTAGTGACAAGGCTGGAAGGCAAGTCCTGTGAGAAGTGGCTGACAATTTTATGTTTGTCAGATTTGGAGAATGGGAGGCTGAGGGATGAACACATTTCTTTCTACAGCTTCCTGAGGAGGGGAGGAGAGAGGGCAGTGCTGATCTCTTCTCCCTGCTATCCAGTGATAGGACTTGTGGGAATGAGACAAAGCTACACTAGGGAAGGTTTAGACGGGACATTAGGAAGCATTTCTTTATCGAGATGATGGTCAGATTCTGGAACAGGCTTTCTAGAGAGGTAGTCGATGCCCCAAGCCTGCCTGTGTTTGAGAGGCATTTGGAAAATGCCCTTAACAACATTCCTTAATTTTTGGTCAGCCCCGAAGTTGTCAGGCAGCTGGACAAGATGATTTGTTGTAGGTAACTTCCAATTGAAATAATGTACTGTATTATATTGTATTGTATTCTGGCATATAATGTTGCATATTGTATTGCATTGTATTCTGGCATATAATGTTAAGTAAGCATCCATCAAATCTGTATGTACAGAAACTTAATCTCCCCCAATTGTTCCTCATTGTTAAAATGGAATGCATAATTATTGTTATCACTTATGCTAATAATTCATGTATGGAATGATTTTATTCATACCCAAGCATAGTCATAAGGATATACAACACTAAGGTCTTGATTGGAAAAAATAATTTAACAGATTAGATTAGATTACATATTATAGTCTGAAAACACAGTATATATTGTAATTGCAATGTAAGTATTATTGACTGCTTAAAGTGATATAAACAATTCTTTAAGGAATTTGCCTCTGAGCTCCTTTCTGAAAGTGTAGATTAACTTTCTGCCAATCACACCACAGGAAGGCAACTTGTCCTGCATAACTGAAGACTCTTCTTGCCACACAGATTTTGTAACAAATTTCTACATAAAAGTTTTCTTGTTTTCTATGGATAATATTTGAAAAAGCAACTGCAGAATTTTACAACACTAGTTACTTAAAAGGGACTATATGTTCTGTAAAGTGTGGATTATAATTTACTTTCTGTTGTTTGCACTTCTTTTTGAACACAGTAATTGCTGATCAAAACTGGAAGCATCAGTAAAGTAAATTTAATTTGAGATATTATACTGCCATAATAACAATTATTATTCTTCCTCTTCATGAAAAAAAAAAAGTTTTGAGTCCAGAGCTGGGTTTTTAATTTATCTTCAGAAGCATTTTACAAACTGCATTTTATAAACACTTCTGAATTGCAGATTCCCTGCCTTATCTTTCCTGAATATTTTTAACATATTCTCATGAAAAAACTTGAGCTTTCAGGAGAGAAAATATAGCAGAATTTTGTGGAAATTATTTTCCCTGTTTCATTTAGTTTAATGAGATTTACCCACATTATAACAATGCTTCTATTAGGTAATTTTTTGTCTTATTTTACAATATGTAAAATATTTTGTGCTCTGAGACAGTATCTCTTTTTTCTAAATATTTTGTTTTTAATAGCAGCTGAAGGAGGTATCTGTTTGGGAAAAGATATGTTACTAAGCATGGAGCTGCCTGTTTCGTGGTCATTTTTAGTCCAAAAGATTGGGCCTGAATGCAGTGAGCATTCCCAAATATGATCATAAATGATGGCTTCCACTCTAAACATTTGTTTTATGAATTCTATTTAATTCAACTTAGGAGCAAGAATTCTAAATCTGCTGCAGATGAAAGCTGGGTATTTGGATTGCAATAGAATGAATATTATTTTTCTCTTGGTAGAGAATAATCTAATTTTGCTCTTCCTAAAGGTCAATAAGATCCCTGACTGGTGAAGATAAAGATAGTTCCTGTCATGCTCTAAGGGTCATTTTATCTTTTATATATCCTTTTCCCCAGAGCAAAACAGAAAAGTCTGGGTGCCCTTGCACAGTTTTACTCTTCACTGAGTATGAAAACGATAACATAACATGATTTTATATATAGAAATATTTTAGTGCAATCTTGAGGTAGAAAATCAGGCATACTGCAATATAATGCCGTATTTTAACAGAGGATGCAGTTTTTAATTTGTGCAATTTCAGTCCAGTCCATTGGAGATAAATAGCAGAATTAGCCCTAGAATTTAAAAATTCTTTGATAAATCTGTTTGCATTATTTATATTTTATGTGTTATGAAGCCATTTGCATTGATAAGACAAGTCCAAGGAATTAGCAATGCAGAGCCAGACTCTCAGGGAGCAGAGAAAGGAATGAGTTGGCAGGAGTTATTTTTCAAAGAGTGTGAGACCCACAGCTGCACATGGAAGCATGCTTGCAGTATCCTATGGTTTATAATAACTCTATACATCTCACCTGACACATCTGTGTCAGGTGCAAATAAAATTCAGGTAAAATATAGTCAAAGTGCTGTCTCAACAAATAGAGGCCTTTGTAAACAAGACACATAAAGACAGGGAAACAGAGAAAGATGTCTAGATGTCTAGATAAATACCAGAAGTCTAAAAATAAGGTGGGGCTAAAATAGTATGGGAATATAAAGAATCTGAAAATTGATGGGAGAAGCACCCTCTAGTGAACACCCTAACAGCAGGGCAAAAATGATTGATAAATGGCAGAGGAAGAAAGACAGATGCAAGGGAAAAAGTAAGCAAGTGCTGTTAAACAAACTGGCTTTGTGAGATCCTTTCTAAGATCTACTGTAATGTTGAAGACCAGGAATTCAGGTTTCACAAAGAGATGCTAGAATTTTGGGGTACACTGTTAAAAGGAAATTAAAGGAGCAGCTGGTCTTGGGAGTTACAAGTGAAATAAAATAGTGTACGAAGTTGGGACCGTGTCATTCAGTGTACTCATTTGTCTGGAAAAGAAGATACACAATGAGGTGACAGGTTTCCTTGTAACATTTTTCTGGGTATTAAAATTCAGAGCCAGATGAAGAGAGTTAGGAAGAGTCTCATGATATTACTGAGTGGCTGGGTGATAAAGTGGTGAGTGAAATCCAGTGCTGATGAATGCAAAGTAATGCACCTGGAGAAAAACAAGCCTAAGTATGTATACACAGTGATAGCTTCTAAATTAGCCATTACCACTCAGAGGAGAAACTGTTATGGATAATTGTATGAAAACATGCCACAACAACATAGTGTTCTGTGCCAAACAAATAAGCAAGCTAGAAATTATTAATAAAGGATAGATAATAAATCATGAAACATTATTATGTTGTTCTGTACATTTATGGTGCACCCAAATCCTGAATACTATGAGCAGATCTGGTTGTCCTCATCAGCACCTTTTCAAAAAAAGTCTGGTAAAGCTAAGCAAAGGTTCAGAGAATCACCAGAGTCATGTTCAAAGCTATGGAACGAATCAAGATTCTTCAGCTTTGTGGTGATCGAGAGCAGAAAAGAGAAAAGAAAATTCTATGGAAGAAATAATGAGATTGAGAATAGGAATAAGGAATAATTAATTACCATTTCTAATAATACAAAAGGGGCCTTGAGTAAAGTGATGGACAGTGTGTTGCAAACAAGTTACTGCAAGCACCATTGATGCTATTGCCACAGAATAGTCTTTAGGCAGAAGTTATAACTCAATTAGAATAATTCATGGCAGAACGACTATTAAGCATAAAACAGAAACTCAGTTGCTGGCTCAGGGCACTCTTTTTAAGTTTCTAGAACCAGGGAGTATCTAGTATCATGCTTTATATTCTCATTATGTAATGTATCCCTACTGAAAAGAGTCACCGATTCACTGAGTGTGAAGAGGACCTCAGGAGGTCTCTCTCCAACCTCCTCACAGCAGGGCCAGGTATGGGTTCAAACCTGGTTGTTCAGCACTTTGAAAAACCTCCAAAGATAGATCTAGCTCATCTGTTCAGCTTACTCAACTGCTGGGCTGGCCTTATGGTGAAAAGGTTTTTCCCCATATTTGGTCTCAACCCCTCTTGTTTTGATTTACGACCTTGGTCCAATCCTTCCAACATGCACTAATGCAAAGAACTCGTTTCCATCTCCTCAACACCTTCCCCACAGGCACAGGGGCTGCAGCTGGGTTCCTTCAAAGCCTTCTCTTCTCGAGACTGAACAAGCCCAGCTCTCTCAGCATCTCCATACAGAGCAAGTGCTCTGGCCCTTATCATCTCTGTGAACCTCCTGACTGACCTCACTGCAGTGTAACAATTTTTTTCCCTTGAACTTCTTAAAGCCTTTTGCTAAGCACAGAGGCCTGGGAGACATCAATAAAAGCTAAGGTAAAAAATACCATTGAGTACCTTTCTCAGAGTCCAGTATTCTTTAACTGGTTTCATGAAGATATTTGACATGAGGAGTTAATATTTGATAACACATTTACTTATTTGAATAAATTACCAGGAATTTGGAAGAGTGATACAGCAATGTACTAAAATAGCATTCCAACAGTCTACACTCTGCAGAATATAACACTAGCAATATATACTTGGAACATGATGCAAATGTGATTTCCATTGCCTGTCTGTATAGGCACACCATCACAGTGCTTTTTTCTCCATTACCAGGAAGGAATATGCAGCTTGAAGCCAGCAAAAGTCTGTTTTTCTCTTCAAATTTCATTTGGTTTTTGTTCAACTTTTATACTCCATCTTGGACTGAGCCACATCTACACTTTCCCCTTGCTGATCTGTCTAACTTGAGAAAACTTTCAAACTCATAATTAACTCTGTAAAACTGCTAACATTGGAAAAAACATGTACACAACCAGTTGATTACTCAGCTGATTTATCTAAACCATTAGCTAAAAAAAAGTCTGGTCTTCTTTCGTTAAGTTAAACTATCTTTGAAGCAGCTGTGGTGGCTCCCTATATTCTCTCTCGAGCTTCACAAACACATCACCTGTATCCATTTCCACCGAGACTGATTCAGGTGTAGGAGTTTGTTGGTTGGTCACAACTTTATCTGTGCCTGCTGTCACTGTATGACCTATTCCTTTCAGAAACACTCCCAAATCTTCTTTGTTCCAAAGTTTTTTTCCTGAACTTCTCATTCCAAATGATCCCATTTACCAGCTCTTTGATAATCCAAAATCAGCTCTACTGAATCAGAGTCCATGCACTGGTAGTTGCCTTCCTTACTTTCACAATATTCAGCTTCCTTTCATGGTCTCTACAGATAAGGCTGCTATTTAGAGTCCCATCCTTAACCACTTTTCCTCATTTCTGAATAACAAATACAGCTGTTCACAACTCTGGCTGGCCCACCCAGTGCCCGTATCAAGGAAAAATTCTTAACTTTCAGAAACTTCCTGGATTGCTTGCATACTGCTTTTTTGTCTTTCAGTGGGTGTCAGTGAGGTTAAAGCCTCTATTAAGGAATAGTCTATAATCTGTAGACTTCCTTGAGTTAAAAGATTTTTCTTTTTAATGAGTCTGATTTCCTACCTGTACTGTGTCTGCAGCACAGTCCCACTATGATGACACTTTTACTGACTTCTTCTCTGATTTTAACCCTTGAACTCTTGCCCAGCCTGTTGCCCATCTCCACTTGTGAGCTGCTGCTTCACAGAGGGATACTTCCCTTCTCCCGAGAGCTACCTCATCACAATTTGGTTATTCGTGCAATGTCATAGTTTTCTGACCATATGTGGTCCTTCAGTTCCTCCTTCCCATTTATGTACTTAAACTTGAGGTGGATGTCTCTTCATCTTGTTTTATCATTCTTGTTAATCCATCATTCAGAATATTTTGCTTTCCAAGCAAATAATTTCACTGATTTATCCACTGTCTAAGAGAGAATATGAACTAGAGAGAACTTTCATATATTCTAGGAAGTCAATTCATATATTCTTACATTATTCACCATGACTAATTACTCTTTTCTTTCTTCTTTATGAGACCATATCTCCTACTTCAGGCCCACCTCCCTGATTGTTGGCCCTGGAAATGTGCTCAAATCAGAATGTATGCTAAGGCTGAAAATGTTCCTTATTTATTTAATAAATTCAGATTTCGGCCAAATGCAGCCTAACCCTCCCTTTACTCCACAAAAAGTATGTGGTACATTATATAAATTGTTCATTTTTTAATCATAGACCCCCTTACATTTAAAAACCACAGTGATTAAAACATCTATCTACAGAAGTATTATAAACCAGGTTAAATATGTAATTTCAATACTAAATAAATCCCCTCATTCTTCTGAAATAATAATCTGTCTCTGAGTGAGGTTTGGGAGGAGATTGGGCTTTCTATAATGCACTGAAGCATAGATTAACTGGTAGCTAGAATTAAAACTACCTAGTAGCTGTACAGAAAAACTGTGAAATATTCTAGTCAAGGGAAATAGAAACATACAATCTTTTATTATATTCACTGAATATTTATTGAAAATATGCTTATTTTCCCCTACTACTGTCATGCAAAAGAGAAGTTTAAGCAAAATGTATTTTTTCTCTATTTTCCTTTTCTGTGAAAACTGCCAACAATGCAAACCATATCTCATAGCAGGCCTGTTGGTTCAAACGATTTGTCACAGCCTGACTCCTCACAAGAAGAGGAAATCAGATTATGGTGACTAATGAAAGAAACTCAGTATTGGTGCATAAGGTTCTATTCTGCAGCTCAGAGAGCCAATCTTATGCAACAGACAATTTTACAGACAGCTTAATGGTGGTAAAAGTTGCTATCTTGGAAAAGGAGTGGAGCACAGGTGTTGCATGGCAAACAGCTGGGTCCATGTCTCATCCCTAGCTGTATCTGGGGATGACAGCTCCATTAGTTAACAGGTAAGTTACTCATCTACATGTGCAGTCTTTGTTTCCCCTTGGGCAAAATTGGTTTTTTTGTCTTATGTAATGCACTGAGAAGAGAGAATTCCATATCTTTATGGAGTGCAAAGTCCTCTCCGTACCTCATGACCTGATTTCACAGCAAGGTGACCTGAACCTTCCCAGCCTTAGCCTGTTGTGTGGGGAGCAGGGAGAAGGGTAAAGGCTGGGGGCCCATGATTTAGTTAGATGCTGTGCCATCTTGTAGGGTCTTACAGCCTGGAATAATATCCCTTCTTATCACACCACTCAAGATGGTCTGGGCTCACTTCTTACTACCCTACCCATCATGAACTGGAGCAGGAAAACTTGAGAGGTGCTGCTAATAAATGGTAAAGTGAGTAACAAGGTTCACATTAACTGTGGTGACAGAAGTGAGTAATTGTGTCCCAGAGGAAAACAAAGACCTCTTGTAGCTCTGCATACAGTCTTAGAAAATTCCTTATGCCCAAATGTTTCTGCAAGTACAGATACAGGATCCACAGTCTTTAAAAAAGCCCAGCTAGGTCAGATTTGAATGGGCAAAGTAACTAAGAACACATAGATATTTATTCCCTGCTGCACTGGGTATGTCTGGGATGGAGTTGTTTTCCCCCACAGTAGTATCTCTAGTGTGTGTGTGTACTTGTAGCCAGAAAACTGTTGGTAAGAGAGCAGTGTTTTGGCTACTGCTGAGCAGTGATGCCCCAGCATCAAGGTTGTCTCTCCAAATTGACCTCCCTTCAAAGTGCCAGTAGGCTGTGCATGGGAAAGAGATCCAGAGGAGAAAGAGTCAGGACAGGTGACCCAAGCTGACCAAAGAGATATTCCATACCATATGATGTGTTTAACAATAAAATCTAAGAGAAGGAAGAAGGGGAGAGGACATTTGTTATTAAGGCCTTCTGAAGTAACTGCTATGTGTACTGAGGCCTACTTCCTGGGAAGTGGCTGAACATTGTCTCCTAATGAAAAGTAGAAAACAATATTTTTGTTTTCCTTTGCTTTTCTTTATTAAACTGCTTTTCTCTTGATTCACCCAAAAGCTGTTTTTTCACCCCCATCCCATTCTCTCCTCTCCCATCCTGCTGAGAAGAATGATAGAGAGGCTTGGTGGGCCAGACAAGGTTAATCCACCACATCTGAGCTTCTGCTCAGTATGGAAAGAAAGCAGCTTAGACTGAATTTTCACCTTGCCTTACAGTTGCTTTATGTTTCTTCGTCCTTTGCTTGGTTGGGGCAGAGGTGATTGTGAATTGAATAATTTTTTCTGTAATTGGAAAATACTTTTCAAGATAGATAGGAATGTGCCTCTGTTAAGTTTGAGAACAAAAGTTAATGGAAGCTTGATGAACCAGCTGATGCTGCTGGACTTTCTGTCAAGCTACAGCTGAAGGTGTCCCACTGTTCTCAGAGAAGTGCCAGTCTTTGGTCATCTGCTACTGAACTGTAACGTGTTTTATTTCACCTCTGCCCAGTATATTCAGAACACTGGCAGGAGAACTTGGCCCTGAATGCAGGAACATCAGGTGCTGGAGCTCTGGCTAGGGCCTCTCAACACCGCCAGCATCACAAGCATTCCTCAAAATACTTGGCCAATAGGAAAAACATATCGCAGGCAGCTCCCAAGACATTTCTTTACTAATATGGGAGTAACAGAAGGAAAGAGCTCTTTTTAAATTAGAAGACAAAAGTCAGCTCAGGAGTTTTGGAACTGTAGAAAGCAGATTGGAGGGAAATAAATTGTAGACTCAAAGCTCAGTTAATCTAGGTGAAGATTTATTGTACTGTTTTGATTAATAAATTAGCCTAGAAAGGTATGCAAATTTAGACTTGGACCATGAAAATCCTTTAATTTGTTATTTCTAAGGCATTCAGAATATAGAAAAAATATGACACGTAAATATAATGAAAACTTCTCTTAACTCCCTTTCCTTTCCATTGAAAGATTTTCTATTAGGCAGAATCCAGAAATCATGACACAGAAAGCATAACATATAATAGGTGTTATGGTAAAAACACAAAGGGAAAATGCTATGACTTTGGAATCACATTCTTTAGCCTTCAGTGCAGACTTCTCTGATGTGGTCATCATAATCTGCATGTTTCTTAATGCTCTGAATATGCTGCCTGTATATTCATAATTCACATTTCCTGATTACTTGTTTAGAAAAGTATGCTGGGTCTAATTAAGACCATAATAATGCCATAGAAAAATTAAAATTTAGAAACATTCAGAAAGCAGAATTCTCAACTTGGTGGGATATTCTGGGTTTTTTTAATTCAAGAATGTTCACAAACAGGTCAAAAAGTCCACCTTTTTGGGAATGGAAATTCTGACCCCTTTGATTTTGGAATCAGTCTTCATACTGCTGAAACAATTTCCCTCAATGCTGAAAATCTATTTCTTGTTATTTTACAAAAGAATATTGTTAAATATAATGTACAATACAATACAGGGTGAATATCATATGAGAGAAAAAACACAAAACTTTAAACTGGGAAATTAATTTTAACTTTGCCTTGATTTAATTATTGCTATTAAATTTGAGTGAAGCTGATTAAACCCCAGGAGATTTCCAGTCACTTACATGGTAGTCTCTTGTGGAAATGGCTCTGTTTAAAGTTTTTTGCCAGCTGTAATCACTGAAAGTTACCTCTCTTTCTGCATTACAGTCTAGGGAAATGACCTTATTTTTCTTTTTCTCTTGACAGTCCCAAAACAGTTGACAGCAGAAATGACAAAGGTACTGACAGAAAAATTTTTTTCTTCTTCATTTTGATGTTATGGATCGATGTCCATTCCACCAGCAGCCTCCAAACCATAGATCACACAGCGCGTGACTTCCAAGTCAACAAGAGACATTTACAGGTTAGTAAATGTGTTCATTTCCCTTTGGCAATTCAATGGGGATTCTAGCCATCTGATTCAGAGAAGCACATATGGTAAATACTTAATGGAATATAAATCTTGAGAGCACACCTTGAAATTAAATGAGATTTTCAATGGGACTCACATTCCTGTTTTACAAAGGTCCTTTTGAGAATTATATTTCTTGTAAGCCTCTGACAGTTATTTATGATCTTGGGCATACATATACTCAAATGTTTAACCTATTCCATCTGTGTTAAATCTAGTTTTATATCAGGATACCAATGTTAACTGCTCACTGACCTACAGAAATAATTAAATTGCCTTTATTCTTCCTGGATTTTATTACCTGACCTTATTACAGACAACAAGATATGTATGAAGATGTATTTTTATTATTTTTGTAGCATTATTGTATGCTTTAAAAATATTTTAGAAGATGCTAGACTATATTTACCCTTTCCTTAATATCACTGAGCCACAAAGAATGAATTTTGAAAGATAATTTTTATGGATTTGCTTTAACCATGCAGCATATCTCAGGCTTTTATATTTCCTTAATATATTCTAACAGTACACTTGTCACCAGGTCATCTGAAACTTTTAGTGACTGGAAAGTGCCAAAAGGCCCTTTTTTCTTATAGATTTGAATTAGTTTAGCCAGTGAAGCTGCCCAGACTGAAATGGTTAAAAAATAATCCAGACCAATAGAGGCAAGCAGAGTAAAGATGGCTTTCCTCTTTTACATTGGAGTTGTGGAAACAGGAGCAAAATTTCAGTTGTAAGGACTCATTTGGGCACAAAGATCAACCTTTCAGGCAGCTGCTTGCTCCTCAGATATCAGCGTTGGACAAAGTAATTGTGCTCCCCATGCTGCTTGCTACTGTTGTTTTCTTGGAAGTTACTGCTCTCACAATGTTGCAGTGGTTGGTGCATAAGCTTTTCCTTATATGACTGTGGAAAAAACAGGTTAGCTAAAAGTTTTGGTTGTGTGTTTGGTTGTGGTGGGGTTTTTTTTGTGTATTTGTTGGTTTTGCTTGTTTTTCCCCTTGTTGTTTTGCTTTAAATTATACCAGAGATAATGTGCTTCCTTAATAGACATCTGTAGTGAAAAATGTCTGAGTCCCAATTTGTTTCAAGCATTGAATTTTTAGACAATACAAAGTCACTCTATTGCATTTAATAGCTGCAACAGTAGAAACCATCTCCTTGTTTGATGACCCTGAATGTCATCAAACGAGTATAACACTGTATGTGGCATATTTATGTCTGAGGATAACCTAGCATGTACTTAAAGAAAAACATTTTCATTTTAAACAACTTTTGAAGGTTATTTTCACAACAGACTGAGACAAAAATAAAAAAGATATGTTGCCAGTCAGGACTGACATTTCTACCAGTATGTGTGAAGCTAACAGGGTGAAGATCTGAACCCACGTCTCTGATCAGAATCGAATATTTTTCTTCTTAATCACTCTGCGTTTGGATGAGCAGGATCTCAGAACATATGCTGCCAGTGCCACCAGTACAGCATCTGGTATTACTGAGTACTCTGGGCTCTATCAAGTGTTTAAACCTCAATTTTTTAACCAGCTGCATTGGAAGAATCATGCCTGATAGAACACCTGAGAATAACATTATGACAGAAAATTTTTCCAGTCTTCCCAGTACAAATACATAGAAGTCATTATAAAGAATTAAGACACAATTTTTGAGCTATTTGTTTATTCCTGCTCTGTACCCTCAGCATGGTCCTAGCTACTGCAAAACAATTTTTCTTTCCCATATCCTACTCATTCTTTAGAAAAAATATTAAGTTCTCTTTCTGAAACGAATGTGACCATTGATTGTTAGTTCAAAATAAACAAAATAAAAAAGCTCATCCAGAATTTATTGTTCCTCTAGATTTTTAATGCTTAAACTCCATAGAAATGAATACATGTTCCCTGGCCTGCAGAGAGAGGATTCTTAGCACAGTTGTTGGGAATCTCCACTGGATGCTGAAATATGGGTTCAAATCAGAGAAAACAAAACAATAAGGACAGTTCAATATCTAACTGATTCCACTAGGTGAGTGTTATTTTGGGGATGTGCATCTTTGCAACACTGTTTTTTTTTAATTAAGAATTAAGAATTTCTTGATACATTCCTCCACAAAGAATCAAGTTTGATAAACTAACATTTGTATTAAAAACAATAGCACTGTACAATTCCCAGCAAAATACATCTCTAATTAATTCAGTTATAAATCAAGACAAAATAAGCATTCCATGTTGCTAGTAGCAGCATTTCTTCACCACCTGAATGATAAATTTCTATGAGAAATTACTTTTTCCGCCATCTTAAATGAAATGTTTTTAAATTCCACACTCTTATTTCTTCTTTTTGTATCTTTATCAATTGTGCAAATGCATCCCTTGGCAAATTACAATGCTTTTAGCTCCTCCTTTACTCCCATGGGAGGGGCAATTTTTAAAACAGTAGTAGGATCATATGACAACAGAAGAAACATGTACTGTATACAAACCTATAGCTTTTGACAATCCACTTGTTTTACTAGAAGTGATAATATAATCCTTCAGCTTGTCATTCTGATCACATTTAAGATGGTGTTTGCTGCTAGCATACTGAGGCTGTCTTGGTGTTTTTTTCAGTGACTGACTTAAAAAGTCAGCAAAATAACTTTTAATTAACTCTGTTGTTTTATTTGATATTTCACTTTGAATACTTTCCAAGACCTTTTCTAACCTTGCATCTCAGAAATTCTCCTCCTTTGCTACTTTTTCCTGAAGAGCAATTTTAAAATAAAATTAAATATTTTTATTTAATAAAACCATTTTAGACCTTTCTTCAGTTTCCTTCCAGTTTGTGTCTGGTTTAATGGTGGATTGATTTTTAATAAAACTAGACACATTTTTCAAATAGAGGTCCAAGAATAATAACTGCAGTACTTCTTTAGATTCATGTGATCTAATGCCATGTGAGAATATATTCTTAGCTTCACTGTCACATTTTCACACTGAATTTCAGGAAGACAGCATTTTTAAAAATTAAATGTCTAATATGAAAATCTTACCATGCCACCCCTACTGCTTTTAATTTAATAACTGTTTGTAAACATATAATATTTTTTCAAGATTCATCGTTTCTGAAGAGTTACTTACTGCCACATTTTTGTTGATCAATTCTAGATGTTTTTAGAGGATAGTTTGGAAATACGTATTGGCTCATTCTCAGTTTTGGATGACTTCTATGTATTTTTTGACAGTACAAATTAAAATATTGTAGAAACATTTTCTTAAGGGTTTTTCCTATGTTGTTTCCAAAAAATGAAGGAAAAAATGTTGCACCTTTTCTCTTAACAAGGTGATTCAATTTTTTAACAATTACACCCACAGTTTTTGATTTCTCATTCTGAATTTTACCAATTTATAATACTTTACTTTTGCATAAAATGCACAGGTGAAAATTACAGGGAAAATGAAAAGAAAATGAGGAAATAATAAATATGTCTCAAACACAAATTCAGTATTATTAATTACAGGGAAATAGATATAGTGAATAGATAGTTGATCTCTGCAATGTCAAAAATGAACACCAACATAACTATATAAATTGAAGTGATGACAGCAGCAGTCATAAAGGCATAGAGAGAGAAAACATAACATGTAATATTGCAAGGTTGCAGCCACATGACATACCCAGGGACAGGCAGCTTAGTTCCATAGAATCCTCTACTGCACAATCTCTAAAACAGAGATTGATTTGAAAGTGAGACAGGGAAAGCCTCTGACTAACCAGTCAAACAAAGAAAACAGCTTTGCTTTGCTCATGTTTGTGCTCCTTTATATTTGCATTTTGAAGTAAGAAGTGGAAAGAGATTTACCAAGGTCTTGTGCAAACTTTTGGTGGTTTATTTTTTTGAAAATGTAATTTAGTTTTAAAGACATATCTGTGCCAGAAATGCTATTAGAGGGATACATCATGATATTTCTGACTAATCATAAATAATTAACACAGCTGAAAGAGTGAAGGTTGAGTAATCAATATGTGAAGAAAACTGCACACAGTTTATTCAAAATCAAGAAAATCTGCAAAAGAAGATTTGAAGAAGTGATGATGTATTCATGGATGTTCAGGGACAAAGAAAAGAGATAAACTTCCTCATATAAATTATTCATGATCAATTATTTGCTCAGCTTCAGTCTGAGTACATCTTGTGACAAAATTAGATTTTAATCACATATTTCTTTAGACCCCAAATGAGGCATTCAGCGTTCAGGGATAGTAAAATCTTTGGCTTCTTGGAGATTAGGGGCTGATTCTGCAGCAATGAAGTCACTGGGACTATTTTTAACTGATTTCCATTAGACTAGGGTCAAACTATTGGGACTTCATAGTTCATTCACTGTGTTCCACTATATTTGCACCAGTATAATTTTTATTTTTCCTCCACTTGAGTTTTTCATGTTTTAAAGGAGAGGCTGTGCAAGAAACTAGACCACTGAAACCATAAAGGGGAAAACTTTTCCTTTTGCTGGGATAGTGTTAATATGCTTCAAAGTAGCTGCTATGGGACTATGTTTTAGATTTGCACTGAAAAGGGTGTTGACAATACACAGATGTTATCGCTAAGCAGTGCTTACACAGAGCCAAGGCCTGTCTGCTTCTTGTTCAACCCCTGCCAATGAGGGGGACTTAGGGAGACAAAACCTGGGAGGGGACACAGCCAGGACAGCTGTCCCAAACTGATAAATAAGGATTATATATAACTAATAAAGGGAAATTCCATAACGTATGACATCATGCTCAATATACGAAGAGGGGTGGAAAAGTAGAGAAGGGGAGAACATTTTGACTGGTAACATTTGTCTTCCTGAATCACCATTGCATATGACACGGCCCTGCTCTCCCAGGGATGGCTGAACACCTGCCTGCCCTTGGGAAGCAGTAAATTAATTCCTTATTTTGCTTTGCTTCTGTGCACAACTTTTGCTTTACCTATTAAAGTGTCTTAAAAAACTCAGTCCATGAATTTTCTCTTTTATCCTTCCAATTCTCTCCCCTGTGCCATTGCTGGGGGAGTGTGTGAACAGCTGCACACGGCTGAGTTGCTGGCTGGGCTTAAACCATGAAAATTAGCTGCACTGCTTATTTGTCAGCTGCTTTACAACATGAACTGCTTGGGCAGGTTCTTCAACATTCAGAAGTTAATGACACACCCTTGAGTACTGTAAGGTGATAGTTTCCATGAGTTCATGTTCTGAGATCAACTGTTATTTTCTTGGTTTCTTATTTTTTGTCATTTAAATATAATTGACTGGTGAGGAAGTCAGATTTGTTGGTGGAATCTCAAAATATCACCTTCATTCCTAAGAAGAAAGAAGCTGTCTTTTGAAGGTAATGTTGACATTTAGATGAATATTACACACTGAAGCTTCTTCTGTGACAGTGATTCTTTTTTTCCAGGACTCTACTGAATGAATTTTACTGTGTTATTTATTTAGGACATATTTAGGCACCACAACAGAGAGGACAATATAAATATGGATATAAATTGCATGAAGAATTAACAACAGAAATATAAAATTCTACATGTACTACAGGTCTAGAATGGCCTGGAATTGTAGTTTCTTTTCTGAAACACTCTTATCAACTATTAATATGGCAGCCAGTTCTATGCTCAGAAGCGTGAAGGTTTCTGTGCTTAGAATCACAGATGTTTCCAATTTTTTCTATAGATTGGATAATGATATTTTAATCTGTATTTTAATGTAGATATTCTAACTGCTAGGAAGTTATGGCTTATGCCGGATATTATCACTCACTTTTACCTTGTCACCTTCCAGCTATACACTAAATCATTTTCCACTGACTGAAGCTAACCTTCCAAAGCTCATCAAAATTTCAAATGCAAATGCATACATATACACATTTACATACATACATACACACATACATACACACATACATACATAAAATATTTATATATATATTTATGTGTAAATTTATTCAGGAGTACACGTAAATGTGCTTTTTCACAGAACCACAGAATGGTTAAGGTTGAAAGGTATCACTGGAGGTCATCTATGTCAGCCACCTTGCTCAAGCAGGCTTCCCTAAACCATGGTACTCAGGATTGTGTCCAAACAATTTTTGAGTATCTCCAGTGAGGGCATCTCCACAATACATCTGGGCAACCTATTCCATTTCTCAGTCACCCTCACAGTAAAGTTCTTCCTTGTGTTCAGGTGAAACTTTCTGTCTTCTGATTTCTACCCATGGCCTTTTGTCCTATTGCTTGGCACCACTGAGAAGAGCTTGTCTCCATCCTCTTGGCGCCCTCCCTTCAGATACTTGCAGACATTGATGAGTTCCCCTGTCAGTTGTCTCTTCTTGGGGCTGAACAGGACCAGCTCCCTCAGCCTTTCCTCATGAGAGAGGTGCTCCAGTCCCTAAATCAAGTCTTGTTGCCTTTCACTGGACCCGCTTCAGGAGTTCCATGTCTGTCTTGTACTGGGGACACAACACTCCAGATGTGGCCTCACCAGAGCTGAGCGAAAGGCCAGTATCACCTCCCTCATCCTTTTTCCATATTTATGTGCAAAAATGTAATATGATAGACACCAAAGTATTATTTAAGCTTTATTCAGATTACTAAATAAAGAAAGAAGAAGTAAAGAAATTCAAATTTAGGTAGATCTGCAACTGAAGACTTTCCTTAAAGTCAACTCTTAAAAGAGTTGCATTGGTTAGTTTTGAGCCCAAAGGAGAACTATAGCATCTGGTATGCTCCATGCTCTCAGTGAATGAGTGTTTCATATTTTGCATTTCTCTAAAGGCTTGTTTACTACATAATATTAAATTTTTGCTGTAACAATGGTTGCTATTTTGTTCAGGAGCTATTCTGTGACACACATTAATAAAGTGTTCAGACATCAGTTTCTTAATTTTCACAAAATTTCTTAGTATTGAAAGCCTGGCATTATCCCAATTTATAAGTGCTGAACTGAAGCACATTGGAATTGTTCCTAATGATTAGCCACTAATTTTAGCAGATCCACTTTCTGTTGTTTCTTTGCTCATTTCACAGTGATCTGAGTATGGTGTGGTCTTTTTCCTGCTCAGACTGTGCTGTGCCTCCTGCTGATTGAAGGTGCACTCAAAACTTCAGCAAATCAGAATCCAAATCCAAAGATGAAAAAAAAAACATGGGCTGAAATTAATTTCAACTTTGCTATTTAAGCCATCTAACCTGAACTAACTGTTAAAGCTGCTTCTTTCTCCAGCTAATGGAGTGACAGGCAGCTCAAGAGAGTCATTGCCTCCACCTGTTACAAAAGACATTTAGAACAGGATAAACTGCCTTGTGTAGATATCTCTGCCCACTGGCAAAGAAAACCTGCCCCCGTTTGTAGCCTAGGTAAGATGAGTTTCAGTCTTTGGGAGGGCCAAGGAAAGAACTTATTTGTTTGGTTCTAAATTAGTTTGCTGTGGGCAGGAATGACAACAGGTAATTTCTGCCATTTAAAGTCTTTAGAGGGATTTGAAGAATCGCCCTCTAAAAATGCCTGTCTTGTTCTGTTGACTACGCACACTTAAAACAACTAAATTTAAGGAAGATGAAATAAAATATTTACTGATGTTCCTTTATATTTGTGGCTGTAGTGATTTACTTATCATTCAATAATTCTAACAAATAAATAAAATGCATGCCTTCCTTCCCAGCACAATACAGTTTGAAGAAATTTCTTTCTTATTCAACCTTCATTGAAGCAGTTCCTGAATTCAGAGTGTTTATGCTGCCCACCACAATTTAAGGGTTTGCATGTGTGTAGGATTTCCTGACCCATTTTTTAAAAACACACAAAAAAACCCAGACAGAAAAACCATACAGGTTTGTTTGGAAAGAATGTGTGATTTGTTCTGGTTTATTGTTGTTTTGATTTTTTTTTAAATTCGATTGTTTGTCACTGTAATACTCTATGATGAGCATTGCCTGAAGAGTAACACTTCACCGGCAGATGTTAGGGATAGCACCAGTGACTGAAAAAAAAACAAACCCAGGAGTCTTTTCTGTTTAACCTGAGCACAAATTAAGTACATTTATTCTTTAATTTCCACATTGATATTTAATAATTATTTGTAACTCTATTGTCTACTTTGTATGTTGTAACTACCAACTTTTACTTGCATTTAACCTGGGTTACCTTGAGGACAATTTCAAAGTATTTTGACAAAGAAAGATACAGGCTCTCACAAAGGGTGGTGATCTATGAAACTGTGAATTTATTTCTTCAAGCCAATCTAGGCATATTCTGCAGGGTATAAAATGTATAACAGGAAGTGCTGCAGGGGAATTTTCAGAGATCATGCAGAGAGCTTGTATCAGAAAAGTCAGAAGGAAAAATGGCTAGCAGCTCTCTTCGATTATGCAGGAAGCTATTCAGGAGAATTTCTGGACTGAAATGGTTCCCCCAGGGAATTTGTTGCATTGGTATGGTGGTGACTACAGCTATGCTTCCAGAATGTGACACATTCATCTTACCCTCCTAGAGGAGAATATAAGCATTTGTATCACAGAAGTAAACTGCTACTCCTCTTCTATAGTACCTATATAGGACAACCGTATCATGTTCTGATTCAATGATTCCTTCATTCATTTTCAGCCACAAATTTATTAAATATCACACTTCTATTAAATTGTCTACAAAAGAGTCCTATATTAAATGCTTCCTAAACAACAATCAATCTTTAGATTGATTCAAAATGTATTTTATTGAAACTTACCAGAAAGTATGATGCTTTAGACTGCCCTATCACTGTGTGTCAGCTCTCAGAGAGACTTTTAAACTTATCTCTTTGGTTACTGTTGACTCCCTTTCCCTGTCCCTAGTTCCTTGAACCTGGCCTGCCCAGCTCCACACTCTGCCGGAGCACCTCACATCAATCCAGCTTTACCACTCCTTGTGTCCTCACCATGTCCCAGTGTCTCCTCCTGTCACCCAGCTTCCTTTCCCACCAGCATCAGCTTCTTATCTGATCTTTTCTTCCTTGCTACCTGCTTCATTCCCCCTGGACTGGTTCAAAATTACATCACACTTCAAAAATATGAGATTTTAAGTATAGAAGACAATTTCAGAGTTTGTCTCCCACTACCCTACATCCTATACATAATTAGATCCAGTGATAAACAAAGATTTCAAAGTAGAGAGATAATAAAACTAATCTAATTTAGTTAAAACTAATCTAAAATTAGTGCTAATAAAAAAATATTTGAAATGGGTAAGGAAAACTTTTTTCTTCATTTTTGAGGCACAGGCCAACTCCTGGCGTAATCCCCTTCTGATCCTTGTAATTAGAGATTTCTTTTCCTAGGAATAGTTGGATGTGGTCAGAAACCAAATTGGTCCTTCCAAGATAATGAAGCAGAGTCCTGTTGACTCTTGAGAGACTCCTCTTTGAGCTGACAAACACAGCTGAGAGAGGAGAATTAACCCCTTCTTGGGACTGGTTTGCTCTCAGTAATAGAAGTGCTGGAGTGTTCCAGCAGCTTCTCTCTTCAAGGAAGACATAAATTTATAGTATTGAAATACAAGGATCAGAAAGAAGGTGCATGTTAAGGGAGCAATAACATGCTTTAAATACCTGCTTCCTCCAACATGAAATATCCAATGACACTCTGATATGGCTTTGCAGTACTATTTTTACGGCTTCCATTTAGCAATTTTCTTTCAGAGGTTTACAAGACCCTGACACAAACTACAGAAATTGTACAACCAAAGATTGCACCAAACTGTAATAGAGACAGTGGAAGAAGAGAAAACTCACTTAAACTAAGGTTTCTGCCGCAGAAATTGTCTTGGTTTAAGACAGTTTACAGGGCAGACATTCCAAAATGAGTTATGTCTCCTTTTAGATTTAACTGCTTCCCTTTCACCAACTGGGGGAGACCTGTGTGAGAAGATGTAAGTGGAAAAATAACAGCTCACTAAAAAATGAAACAGCAACAGTAACAGTAAGAAGCACTGAATACCACAGTGCTGAAACCCATGGATTACTGGGGAACAAAGAGCACAAGATGGCAGACAAGGCCCTCCCTCAAGATGGCAGGCTCTGTTGGAGACTGTTTGGTTCAAGGGACAAAGACAAGACAGCAGATAAGTCCCCTTCTCCTGACCATATGGTGGACAGATAAGAACAGAGAGAGAGACAACAGAAGGGAAAAATCAAGAGAGCAACTGAGCCTCAGTAGTGACAAAATCTCCCTCTTCCTCCAAACAACAACCAAAAGGAAGCAAGGACAGAACTAAAAGGAAACCTTGATTCCAAAAGCAGTCAAATACCCCTCGAGGCATTTGCTCCACACCGTGTGACAGGGTCTCTCTCCCGGCAGCGGCAGTTCTGCTGACAATGGTGGCTGGAACTCAGACAGTGGCAGCAAGGAGCAGTGTAAATTTCTGTACATTTTTGGTGGGCTGGACCCAGCTGGTGTCAGCACTGCAGTTCTGAGTTGGCACTACATTGCAGGGGAAAAGAAGCAGCCCTGCTAGGCACCAAAAATGGGAGCACCTACCCCTGGTCCTGGCTTGGTGGATGCAGACAGGTATTTGTGGAATTTGCCCAGGGACAGTTTAGGTTTGGGAAATGCAGTTTCTTGGAGACCTGAGCCAAGCAAGGAGCTCAGAGAGAAACAAAAGAAAGTTTCGGCGTTGTCTTGGAGAAGCAACTCTCAGGATCTCTGCAAGAATGGAAAGAGAAAGAGAAGGAGACCTTTATATGAGTGCTGCCCTCTCTCTTAAAGGCACCCTGGGCCAAACAGCTTCCTGACCCCTGGGTCATAAAGGAACAGTAACAGTCTTGGGCAGAAGTGGTGTAGCACAGATACAATATACAATACAATACACATTTTTGGGTTGCCCAGAAATATTTCTGTTTTTTCCGAGCCTCTCAGTTGTAAGTATGCCTGTTTTCAGAACTTGAATGCATGTTTTCTTCGTATCAAGGTGAACGAAGAAAATTTACTTCTGCTGATAAATCCTTGTATATAAGCATTTTATTATATGAAACTTCATAACTATTTGCTATAATTACTTAGAAACAACTGCTTGTTTATTTGACTAACTCTTGATAAGGAGCAGAAAATAAAGCAAATAAGCATAATAGAAGTTGGTAACATTGTGGGACACTGCTGCAATCTAGGGATGCTAAGAACAAACATGCAATAAGCCAAGTAAATTAAATAAGAAGTCAAAAAGTTTTGTCCAAAACCAGAAAGAATTTAGAGTAGAGAAAAAACCTGAGCAAAACCAGAGACACCAGGAAAGACTTTTCTCTATATCACCTAAGCTTTTCCCACTGATTCTCAAGTTTTACTGATATGCTTTTCTCATACAACTTTAATGCTTATTTCTTGTCCAAAGTGAGTCCCCAAGTCAAGACTGCTTTGTTGAGAAAATCCTTGCATCAACCTTCAGATGTACAAATCTGGAATCTGTTAGTTCAAATATGTCAATAAAATTTCTGGTCGTAAATGCAGAGCCTACAAGCAAAAGCTTGTAGTATCCCTAAATATCTGGGACATAAGCAGGAAAATTATTTTTCTCACTGTATTAATTCTGTGCTGGCAAACCTTGTGATTTTTTTTCAGAGTTTCATAACTGCTGTGAATTTTCAAAAAACCCAATCCCAGGAATCTTACTGCAAACCCTCAGATTTTCTTTAAGTGCATTTTCAAACAAATTCCAGTCATCAGAACTGCAGGGAAAAAAAAAAAAAGACAAAGCCAGAAAAACAATATAGAGAACTTTCAGCATTCAAATCACTACATGGCAAATGGCATGTTCACAACATACTTGGAGTTTTATTTCATGAATTTCATACTAGGACTTTGAAAAGACAGTGTTGGAAATACCAAAGGTTTGCTTTACTGAGAGTAAAAATGGAAAAATTGTAAGTGTTTGTGTAATTTAGAGAAATCTTAGCATAAGGCCATCTTGTTCACATTGACTATGAGTACAATGTGTGCTATGTGTACTATTACTGGATGAAGAATTTTTTTCATTTTCTTCAATTGTTTTTCTCTGCAGGGAATGATTAGGAGCATTAATAGTTTATAGTACCATTCTTTTCCTAGAACTGGAAGCTCAGAATAATGGAGTCTCACTTCCATCAGTCTGAGATAGATGTGAACATCTACTTTGACAATATCCACGCCTCCTTTTTATTCTGTTTCCTTATAAACTTTGCTTCTGTGCTTGCTGTCTTTCTTGACTCTGCCTGCACAGCTATTTGCTCTACATGCTTTTCTCCCCAGAACTGTGGTTTAATTTGATGATTACAATCACTGTGTGTAGACATTAAGGTTTTTTGTCACTTTCAAAACTTCATCACGTTTTTTTTAGTTAGAAAGGAAAAGTCTCTGCTTCTCAGGCAATTGGAGCCAAACTCTGAACATTGCTTGAGGCAGAAACTGGATATAAAACAGTTCCTGCTCTTTTGTCCTTGAAACGTTTAGGGGACAAAGAGACACAAAAGCAATGAATGCCCTACCTGTTCATCTGTATGACAGGATTTGGCTTAGGTAACAGATAAATGCTCTGATTTCAGTCTCAAGTGAACATTGTCAAATTAACACAAGCCACTATATCAGTTGTCAGCTTAGTCTTTGTTCCAACAAATGACAGATATGAGCAGCTACTCATATTTTTTTCACACCCCAAGAGCATATGATGACATAGTGTTCATGCACAATGAGAAGCAATGTAGCTCTGGGAATAGTTTCCTCTGTGCAAAACCTGTCACAGCCATGAGAAGCCATTACTGACGTAGCTTCACAGTTGCATGAATGGGATATGGGTGCCTTGGGAACTGAGCACAGCTTGAGAGAAACCCAGTGTGAAAGAGATTCTGTTTTCTCACTGTGACACTTAATATACCTCACTTGCAAGAATATACTTTGAGTGCTGCAAAAAGTAGAAGCTCTGCCCACTTTGGTCATTAAAGAAGCTGTGATACTTCACAAAGAATAGGAATTTGTGGCCTTGTGTTCTGGGAAAATCCATTTGGAAAAATTATATCCTTCTCTTCAAGACTGCTACTGTAGTTTTAATTGCCCATAACATCCTGCTTTATTTCTGCCCTTAATTATTCTTTATTGCTCTTGAACACCGCTAACTTCCATACTCTGATCCAGAAGCATCTCTGTTTCACTGGCGGGTGAAGTGATTGCCATATATATTAAGGGGATTTATTTTGTCTGTCTCTAGTACATTAAAAAATCCATTAAGAGCCAATATTTTCTTGCCAGGAAGATATTATAAACTGTAATTAAGTCACCTTTCAATCTTTTTAAAAATAAACTACAGTGATTCCTTTAAGTCCCTTTTTAAGGCCTTTTCTTAAGTTGTTGAATTATTGCAAGAGCTCTTTTGTAGACGCTTTCAGATTTCCCAATGTCTTTTTAACAGAAGGAATGCAACAAAAACACGTCTATATTTTAAGAAGTCAATCACAACAGTTGCAATGGAATCTTATGCATAGTTTTGTCAAGTTAGTCCCAGTAAGGCATCATACAGTGATAAAATCATTCCTCAAATCCCGCTTCAAACTTGAGCTTTTTCTGCCACTGTGTTGCATGTAGGTTCATGTTCAGGTACTAATTTGTAGTAATTAGTACCTAATAAACACTAGTAAGTGTTTTAGAAGTCTTATCTTCCAGGGAATAATATCTTATTCTGTAGGCGTGGCCAGTGTTTCTCATTCCTTGGTACATATATTGCATTCATCTTATCATGGAAGGTGGTGGCTTGCTGAGAAACAGATTCCTCTGCATAATTGATTTGTCCTTATTAGTTTGCCACTCTGCAGTCAATGTGTCAGCCACATATGGTGTAAATTGTAGTTTTACCAATGCATACAGGTGAAAATGTTAGTTTCACATATGAATTAATGTGTGCCTCCACTAATACTATATCTATTTAATCATGATTTCTCACCCAAAAATACTTTATGAAATATGTCTGCAAGCTACTTCTTAATTAATTTAGAATGTATGTGGATGATAGTGTATAGTGCTTATTTTTTAATAAAAATGTCATGAAGTTATAAAACAAGTATCTTGCATAAGTCTATATCTTTCACTTTCTGGACTTCTAATTTAACCAAATAATGAAGTAATATTTGCCTGATCAATAAAACCTGGTAACCCAAAAAATGATAACACAATAGTTACTAAAGCAAAAGTAACTTTCAAAGTATATCACCTAAAGAATCTTAGTCAACATGAACAGGACAACTCTCAGTAACAGCTGTATATCCTCAAACACCAAATAACTACTACCAGCAGATACAGACTGTGCACAAAGGCAAATCTATTCTTGAGGAAACTTCATCTCTGACAGGATGAAATGAGATTAAAGATAGAACAAGATAGATTGACAAGAGTGAATTAAACTTTTTTCTTCAAATACCCAAGAGCTTCTAAGATTCAGGTGCCAGTAGCATTTATAAGGCCTTACTAACCAATGTCTAAACCTCTAAAGGTCTATAACTGCAAAAAAGCTGATCCCCAAAGAACTTCAATGTGCTGGCTTTTAATTAACTGAAAGTAATAGAAGTGGTGAATGCTTCAGATTCAGGACCTTAAAAACTTTTCTGAGTCTTGGTCCGAATAGTTACATTTCAATGACTATATCTGTGCATCACTAAACAAACTGGAGCACTGCTGAATATCTCAAGGTCTATCCCACTCCTGTGTGCAAGACAAATTCGTGTAATGAGCATTTCTTAGAGCAACTCATTGGAAATTCCAGGCAAAGGCCCAACCCTCCCAAAACAGTGACAAGAAATTAATGATGCAATGCAGCAATGCAGAAAAGACAGATTTAATTAATCCTGACTTTGTAGTGTTCAGTTTTCTACAAAATTTTAAGTGGAGGTTCCAATGCTGGTTTGAACTGGAGGCTGCCAAAGGATTCCAATAATACAGGCTATTAGGTTGTTCTCAGACATGCTGTTTCCACCAAAAATTAATTATTTTGCATATTAGAAGCACTTCAATAAAGATTGATTAAAAACTCCTCTCTTGAAAAGCAAAAGGCTTTCCCATAGAGGCCCTGGCTTTGTGCATTTGTACAGGCACAAGTTTTACTTCGTTTTGTAGCTTAGACAGTTTGACTTGGTCTACTCACACTCCACAGTATTTCAACAACTGAATATATACTGAAGAGAAAAGCAGAATCACCATTATTTTAGAAGAAAAATAAAAGTGGGTTACAGGATCAACTCTAGGACAGAGTTTCTAGCTGTACATCTCAAGCAGAGGAAAGCATATCCATCTTTTCTGGAATTAAGCATATCATGCAGCCTCTCTTAATTACAACATTTTCTGTAGAGGAGCCTAAATAGCTCCCTTCTGCAAAGTGGATTCCTTTTTGAGTTCTTTCCCTATTATGGAACAGCTCTATTTCCTAATTTGTGGGTGAGTTTCTAGTCACCTGTAAGGCATCTAATAGCCCTAGCTATATTTTTACTCTCTCCCTTATGAGGCTAATCTTAGCCACAACAACCTGTCATCAATCGTGGACAAAACATCTCAGGTAGGGACCTAAAAAAATATTTGGTTAGACTTTCAGTGACTTTATTGACTTGGAACTAAGCGTTGACAGTTTCTAGCTGTAATGGATCTTCTGTATTGTCCATCTGAGCCTCAGTTTTTACTGAAAGAAGAGTGCACTCAAGCAAAGCACAGCTCTGAGCCTCTGAGTCCCTGCTTGTTTCCAGAAATCTGAGAAAAACTGCCCAAAGTACAAACAGGTAGTACTGGTAACAATAACAATAACATGACCATTGATATTGTTCAGTGTTATTGTACAATAATAACTGGTTGTTGTTATTCCTTTTGTTGTGATAGTTGTAGTTGTTGTTAGTGATGTCTTTATTAAGTGCTTTGTAGTAGTGTCTTGTCTCCTATCTAGGAGACATTCTGCTGGATGCTGTGTTTGCATGTCATAAAAAGACATCCTTTAAACAGCTAGAGTGAAACAAAAATGGGATAACAGGCATACACAACAACAAACATCAAAAAGCCCAAAGTGACAATGAGACATTTCTGATTAGTGTAGTAAGTAGAACTCACTGCATACAGCATGTTCTACTTTTGTCAACAGTTGCACTAGTTTTGTAGTCCTGGTAGGTTTTAACATGCTAATTATGGTAGGATGGTAGTGTTATTTTGTAAGAGACTATTTCTTTCTCCTTACCCCACAGACAATTAGCTCAAGCACAATGAATTATAACTTTGACATGGATCAACTCTTGGTCTCAGTAACATGTTCAGATTGAAGACCCTCTAGACTCTCAGGACTGTCTGAATATCAAGGGTTGATAATGGTCAATTATATCAACTTGACAAGTGAGTGAAGGTTATACCTAGGAAAGTCAAGGATAACTCACATGAAGTTCAAGTAGAATTGCATAATAGTTTACAAGAAACTTGCCCTTTCCATTGGCAGGATGTAGGCACACATCCTTTAAACAGCTTAAGGCACAACACTTTTATGACATAAAGCACCCAATTTCATGGCTTCTTTTTCTGAAAGATAGTAAATTTTATTCTATGTCCCTTTTCTTCCTGCCATGCTTAGATGATCCTGCTCAGTCCCCTCTCCTGTGAGAAGAGCTGTACCTGCATCTCAAGGGAGGAAGCATGGGCATACAGGTTCCAATCTGACCAAAAATGAATATTCTATTTCACAAAAACAACTGAAGCAAAGAATTCTCTGTGTGGTTTTTCTTTTGAGGTTTTTTTTCCATAAAATGAAATTTATAAAATATTTTTTGTGAGCTCTGAGTAAAGGCAAACAAACACAATTAATAGTACTTATGATCAGGGATTTTTCCTGTGCCTAGGTTGTCTCCACACAGATGAATACTACATACATTGAAAGTTCTGATTGACTTTCTTAAAACAATCTTGGAAAATACCCTTTGAAAAACTAGAGTTTATGGATTAAAAATTTCATGAGAAGGAACAAAGTAAGTGAGATATTGCTAGGCAGATTTAAACACTTGAGAAAAGCAGGGTCGAGGGTGTGTATAGAAAGTTTAGGTTAACAATGAGACTAATATTGCAGCATCAGAGAAAGAGATTCTGTGAAATATAACATACTTTTAGCATTGTGCAAGGATAACAAATGCTCCAGGGGGCCCAAAGATCCTAAATAGCCATAAATCCATACACTGTTTTGAAAACATGGGAAATGAGTCATATATTATTTTGTGTGTTTCACACTATTTCTCACATTGTTAAATAAAGGCTATCTTTTGTTTTGCCTGTGGTTTTGCTCTTTTGCTTGTTGGATTATTTTTTGTTTTTAATACAATATATTTTATATATATTACTATAAAATACTTTTAAAGATCTGTGTGTAATATTTTATGGCTATCATACAGTCCTTAAATAATTAACTAGTAATTCCAAACATACATAGGACTTCATTCCCAGGAAGTTATGGCAGAAATTGATTGTTGTGTGAATGCTCCTTGGGTCTTTTAGAGGCCTATATCTTTGACTTGTAGGAATCAAGTAATGAAACCCTGACAAAGGAAATAGACTGGATTAGATAAAAAAAAGGGAGAAAAAAGAGAGCAATGCTATTGCTTAGGACAAATTAAAACATAGATCTTGAAATTTGGACCCACCTCTGTCATCTGGTGCCCTCAGGAAGACTTTTACTAGGGCTGTAAACACTGAGATCTTGCTCCCTTATGTCACTTCTCCCACACATCTAGATGAAAGCAGAAATTCCACCCTATTTGAAAAAAGTGTTTCCTTTGCCATGAGTACATACAAGAAATACATTGACAAAGTGAAGTGAGTCCAGTGGAGACCCCAAGCCAAGGAGAATAAAGCACACATCAGATAAGGAGAGGCTGAGACCTGTTTTGGTCCAGCCTGGAAATGGGAAATAGAAAGGACACCTTATTACTGCCTACACATGAAGGACTGGAGGATACAAGGGAGACAGAGCTTTACAGTTGGAGGGGCACAGCAACATGATGAGAGGCTGGACACAAGATGGAACATGTGAAGTTCTGATTCAGTATTCAAATGGGGGTTTTTGTGTTTGTCTTGAATACCTACCTGAATTCAAGCATGATCACTCCTAGCTTGGAAATAATGAAAAACCATGGTTAACTGTACAATACTGTGTGGAGACAAATTTTTCGAGAATTTGGGAGCAATAAATTGAGAAATAGCCTCCAATAGGTCAATTATAATGCACTCAAAGTATCAAAGAAGGGAATATAAGCTTCTATGGTAGATGCTGAATTTATAGTTCTTGGAAAAGAGTATGAACTTCAGATTTCTGAATCGTTTGCTGTATGCTTAAGATAGACTTTATTATGAGATAGGAGTAATCCAATCAGCAACAAAAGCATGAATAATTTTCAATATTATGCTCAACAGTACATAAATCTAGCAAGCTGTCATAAAGGACTACAGACCAGTAAAGACAGAATAAAATAGTACAAGGAGTCTTACAAAGAGAAAATGTCGCTCCCATCCGTGTCCATTTCTGTAGCGATGCGAGTTTCAGGTTTTTGAATTTGTATTCTGTATTTGTTATAAGTCTGTACTTGGTATGTTCCTTCCACCCCCCCCATTCCTACCCCTGTGGTTCCTCCTGATGTAACCCCTCCCCCTTCCCTTCCCCATTGGGTCAGTGTTTCCCCGCCCAGCCCCCGAGCTGGGAAAAGGGACACACCACACCCACTCTCTCTCGCTCTTTCTCTCGCACCATGCCACCTGCGTGGTGAGAAGGGGCTCTGGCAAGGCCCCTTCCACATGGCTGCACTGAATAAATATCCTTATTAACCCAAGAGAGAGCACGGTTCCTTCTTCCGAGCCTGACCCACGCAGTAGCTGCTGAGCTGACGAACCCACACGAGATGTTTCTGTGGTCTGGAGGGACTCACTGCTAGCTGGTAGCAGCCCCCACCACGAGAGAAACCTCAACACATTTCTAGTTTTTATCCCCTCTGTTTCTACACAGTTCTTTCAATGGAATATTTTACCCACTATCACTGTGGGTTTTCTGTTTGTTGGGTTTGATTTCTTCTTTTCAAGGGGCTTATGATCTAATATAATTTTTATATCTCATAATTGTTGATGTAGATTTAGAGTCCAGCAAACCCTTAACTCAGAGTTGAGTCATGGGTGGTACATCATCCCAAGAGAGTAACCAGCATCTCGCATCCTCTGACACAGTTTCTCTATGTCATTCTCCTTTTTTCCACTGAACAAGGACAATCTTCATCAGCTCCTCCAAAGATTCAAGCTCTGATCACTACTGGGTAAGGAAGGATATTCCCATGGGTTTACTTAGTTCCTGCATCCTGCACTTCTCCCAAGACTCTGCATGCAGTCAACACTGTACCCAAATCCTACTTAGGTCGTTAGGCTCAGACAAGAACAGATTTATTCCATTTGACGTGTAGGCAGGCACAAGTCTTCTTTAAAGTACAGACCAACACAAATTTTGGGAAAAGGAAGACTGTAATTTTGGACAGGTTATTTTCCTAGATTTATTCAGAACTGTTTTCAGAATTTTTTAAGTTAAGTATCTAAAAAATATTTTTTTCCAGGAGAATAAAACATCCAGCCTTTTGTCTCAGGAAAATGACTAGCATCTGATGAGGTTGTGTATGAAATGTGTATATTTCTCTTTGATAGATAGCATGCCAGAAAAAGCCAACACAAATAGCTAATGGTTAATCAGATTGGTGCATTACCCTTTGAGGAAGTGCTTTTCCTGGCTGCTGCAGGAGGTGAGCTACCCATGTAGATAAATCGATGACATAATTGATTTGGCAAATCTCATTTTCCAGCCAGTCAACACTTTGTAGTGTTCTGTCCTAACTTCTGAGAAAATCTCTGGCTTTAAAATACTGGTTTCCACCGAAAAGCCACTGAGGTACCTGTTTTCAAAAAATACTGTGACTGTTTAAAAATTACCTTGACTGTCTTTCAGGAATATACTCTAAAATTATGTTCTAAACAAGATAAACCATAAGTGAATTTTGTCTTCCACTGCACACTTCTTCCATGTTGAAAGTACAACATATACTAGTAGGCACAGTGGACGGCTGTGTTAAAATACACTCTTATAATTTTCCTGTGTTTCTGGACTGTTCATGTAATTTGGAAATGTCTCAACCCCAGGTGTAAGCCTAAAGGCAAGATCCAATTGTTGACATCTGTTGGGGAACAGAGAGAGGAGTAATCTATAGGTTTTGAGGACTTCAGATAGAGAGTCATGCCTCTGAGGGAACGGATGTGCTGGCAGCTGTCATTGGCACACGCAGAGAGATCCCTTCAGCATCATGTGTCATCTGCATGCATGTGGGCTAACACTTTGGGCCATGGTGTCTTGGAAAAGATTTTCCCATAAAGTTGAGATGAACACAACATTTTTATTCCTGATTTAAAATGAATGGACAAGAAAGCCATGTACAGGATTTTTAGGATGAGAGGTCTGCCAAGTCTCTGAGGCAGGAATCCTAAACAAAGAAAAAACTACCTTGTTGCAGAGCTTCTTGTGAAATGTAGCCAGAAGAGTCCAGAGAGGACAGGAAGCATGCCTTCATACGGCTCACAACAGCAAACAAGAGCAAGAGGCAAAACCAACAGCTGTTGAGGCTGAGGTCCCCAAAACAGCAGACTTGGACAGGAACTCTGGTGCTCCTTGCTCAGCAAAGCTTTCAGATTATGTTGCTAATAGAGTCCCAGGAAACTGTACATCACTTAGGAACAACAGCAGATGACTGTGGAACAGTTGGTTTTCTCTGAGGCTGGGCAAAAAACCGTGAGTGGTGAATAGCCCAGAAAAGAGAGGGGCACTCTGCCAAGATACTGACAAGCTGTAGGAAGAGGCAGGCTGATGAACAAAGCCCAGAAACACCAAAGTTCTTTTCTTTCAACTACTTAGGTTTTCCAAATTGCCTTAATGTGTTTCTCTCATCCTTCCCCACTTCACAAAACTATAACTCTTCAGCTCCTTTTTAACTCAGATGAGGAAGTCCTGTCCTTTAGCATGTTCAGGTGACATATTTTCTTAGGCTCCTGTGGAAAGCAGGTGGTGGCATTTAGCTACTTTTTAGCTAGAGCACAGGGTATTGGTCCTTGTCCTTTTTGACTCCTGGCAGAAAGATCAAAACACATGCAATTTGAAACTCTAATGGAAAATATATTGTGAAAAAAACCCCTCAAGTTAGTGTTTACCAAAATTCTGTGTGAAACTATCTAGCCCAATGTCTGTGTTCTGATGTGTTTCCATATGCAGGACAGAACTTCCTTTTTATTCAAGCCCTCAGGTTCCAAAGAATGCAAAATATGACTTTGTAAGATAAGTGTTGATCTTGCTAAAATTAAAAGTGTGGATTTATTAGTGAGATTAAACCAAAGTCATATAATAGCAGAGACAGGTTCACAGGAATAAGATGAACACTAACAATCAATCAGTTGAGCTCCAAGCCATGTGCAGAGATCAAATGCTGGTATTCACTAAAGTTCTGCTCTATGCCAGGAAAAAAGTAGCAGCCCAATGTATTGCATTTAAGAAATATATTTTTGTGTAGCACAGAATGACATCAAATTGCACCTGTCAGGAGATTGAGATTCTGATATAACTTAAATCATGATATCCAAATGGCCAAGTTCTGAGCTGCGAGGAACACCTGCCAACATAACTAATAGTGAGGACAAAAAGCCTTTGGTAGCAGGTCCCTTGAGAAGGAGATAATAATATATGTGCCCTGTTCAATAAGCTCTTAGCCTGAGGTATTTCCAGTATGCAAAGAAAAGAAAGCTTACTTTTAATTTTTCATGCTCTCCCCCTTTACCTTGATACGTTTGTTCCATTTTCTTCAAAAGGGTTCTCAATTAGTTTAACAGAAGTTTTCTAAAACCAAATCCAGTTCTGTGTGTAAGCCTTTAATGGGAGCTTCCACATGAAGAGAGGAAGTGAGGGCTAATTATTATGGAAAGAATAAGTGCAACAGAGGATATAACAAAACCAGTGCATATAATAGGTCCTACTGTGGAGAAGGTCAGACAGGATCTCTTGATTATCCTTAAGCAAAGCAGAAGAAGGAAACACTCCATAAATTAAAAAAAAACAAGATACCACTATATATACACACGCACATTTTTTATAGTAGAAATCTCACTTTGTATGATACATGGCTACAAAAATTTACTTGTACATTAAAGAAAGTTTGCTGTGGAAAACAAAAAAATGCAGTTTCAGGACAGTATATTCTAGATAGTTTTACTTCCAAAATGGAAATCTTGAATGGAGAAGGGCCAAGAGGCAAAAGTAATTGTGGATTGAGACTTACAGGACTGCAGAGAGCAGCCAGATCCACAGCCCTTCTCTTTCTCCTTCATACCCTCTACTCCAAATATTATCCATTACTGACATATTTTTTAATGACAGAAAAATATTGACTGCAGTCACAAGCACAGACCAAGCTCCAGCTGGACTAGCAGCTTTTCACTGGATGTTGCTGCTGCTTCAAATCAGAGGAGCCATTTCTAAGATTGAGCTAAACCTGCCACTTCTTTGGATGTAGTTAAAGATTTTGTGCTGCTGTTCAACCACATAGTTGAACAGACAAATGAACATCTATCACGTGAACAAAATGTGCCAGTCTTCTCCACATGATGTCACAGCTTCTCATCATGTGATGGAAAGAGCATGAGCATTGAATCAGCACCTGCTTTCATACAAAAATACGGGAAAAAAAGTACCAGAGACAATCAAAACACAGAGGTTCTGATAGACCCATGTTCAACCAAAAGATGAAGACATATAAGCAAGTTGCATTCTTCGTCTTTTAAAGAGACTTGAATTGTCACATAAAGGAATGTTTTCTTATCATATTGAGAAGGATATACTGGGTCATAGGGAAGGGAGGTAACAGAGAAAAGGTTTACAAACTGTGTGGTTTTTCTGCCTAAGAGAGGTTATGAAATAGCTATTAAGAGGCTTTTTAAGAACAGGCCAAGCAAATCTTGAGGGAAATGATAAAAGATATCTTTTTGCGCAGCAAGAAATCAGATAAAATATTTTGCAGGGTTTTTGTCTATGAATTCAACCCAGAAGGCCATCACTGCATTAAAGTGTCTATCAGTTGACTATAATTTATAATAAATATGTTGTGAAGCTTCTAGTCTTAGCTGTTCTCTGAATTGATGATATGGGGATCAAGATGACTTTCAGATGTGCAGGATATGCTGTGCTTAATAAAAAATGTGATGTACATAAACCCCTCACTTGGCTGAGGCCCAGCAGAGAAAGTTCACTTGGTACAGCAGTCACAGGCAGACTTGCCAGCTCACTTCTAGACGTGTCTTTCTGGCTTTGGCAAGACACTGTAAGTTCAGGTGCTGTCTACATCTGTCACTGTTGACCTATAGCACAGTATAAAAGCTATGCAAACAAATTATACTGTGTATCCTCAGTTGCTTGCCATGTTCCCTCAAAAGCACTACTGTTTTTTGAATGTCAGCTATCAGAAATCCTCTGGCTTGCTGCCACAGAGTATGGCCTTTTTTTCTGAACACTGAGGACTTTTTTATCTTGTCTACATAGAAAAATTGATCAGCACAACATTCTTATGTTATTCTTCTTGGGGGATAGGGAAGGGGAATAAGACACAGAGAATAGAATTGGATGGGACATCCCATTCTGAAACAGCATTGAGGAAGGGTCACAGGAATTCACTGTTGTGCAATAATAGAAAAAAATATACTCTTATAAACCTCCTATTATAACTTTCTTTGAAGACCTGTACTGGAAAAAAAAGTTATACCATTATACCTATAGGGTTGTTAAAATATTATTTCTCTACTGTAATTGTAGCTATGAATAAACCTTTTAACATCCTTTCTGTTCATGGAGCTGTGTTCATTGAAGAAAAAAAGCACCTCACTCAAGGTACCATGCTGACTGAGGGCACAGGAGTAACATGATGGACTGATAGATTTAACCCCGAAGTTTAATTTTAAGTTACGGTTGATTCATATTATGTAGTTCCATGTGTGTAGCTACTCCTTACTCAATGTTGATTGGGATGGAGTATCTGCAGAACCATTCTCTGTTGTCTTCTCTACAACAAAATAATCTGTATCTACACTGTTATCAATATACTATCTGAGTTTAAAAAAGCAATAAATATTCCTATGACATTAAAAAATTATTTATATATATGATCATTGCACTGAACTCTTGAGAGTTCATGCTAAAGTATTTCCATCCCATTGGGTGAAGCTGTTATATACAGTTCCCTTGCTTGTAATTGGTACATAGAATGTTATACAGGCAGCCACAAACAGCATGTATCTCTTAAAAAAAGGTATTTTAACTGTGGATATACATGCAGAAGAAACTCATAGATGGAGGTATACATCAGCAATTTCTCTGTGTCCTATGTGTGCAGGTGCTGCTGCAATGGACTATATGGGTAAGAAGATGAGGCTTTGCGCTGATGTGTTCTGATGATAGCTTCACAACACAAGGAAAATTGGAGAAGCAATAATAATACCATTAAATTTAGAGTTTATGGTGAAGATTATGAATGCTGCTGAAATAAATCTTGTTCTGTAATTTTAACAGCCATCTTCATCTACATGCCCAAGACATCTGCAATAGAAGCATAAAGATACTTAGATCATAGTGCCCAATGATATATTGCAATTTCCATTATGTAGTCATATCTGCCTGACCATAATAAGCTCTATTTAAGACCAAAAAGCATAGATTTCTTGCTAATATTTCTTTTAGAATATTGTTACAAAATCTTATTCTTCTAGTGTTGCAAAATATCATAAATTGTAGGCTAAACTGAGGCATATCTAGCTTCTGCTCATTTTCTCTTTTGTCAGCATTACCCTTTACCATACAATGTTATTTTGCTCATTTTAGGCCATAGCTTTTTTCCCTGAACTTCCTTCTCTTCTGTTTATTCCCCTGATGTATTTTTAGGAAACAAGAATTTCTTCACCCAGTCTTGGTTTTGCTGGTTTTCCCTGCTAGGCCGAAGAACTTTATTTTTTCATTCATGCAAAACATGTTCTATATCATACATGATATTTGAGTGCACCCTTTCTCATCCCTTTAGAATTAACTTTTTTGAGTTTTGGTGACTACATGCAGGATTTCAGACTAAGCCTTACGAGTATTAATAACATTAATACTCTAATATCTGACCACAGTTCTTGCCTGCAGGCAGGGGGCTGAGGGCTGTGATCTGAACTTTTTTACTGTGAGAGTGTCCCAGACTGCCGTAGTAGATGGCTTTGATCCCAATTAACAACAAAAAGATATTGCAGTCATTCGAATAGCATTTGATATTGTAGCTTAAAACAATTTCTGTGCATAACAATGAAAATTACTATTTATTACTCTGTTTTCCTTTTCAGGTACTTGTATACAAATTAATTTTCTGAGTAAGCAGTGCATGGTTTATCAGACATCATTTACCATCTCCAAAGAGGAGTTTTCACTCTGTTTTGACTCTTATCTAACCTCCTCTCTGTGGTGAAGGAATTCCACCCTCTCTCATCTGTCTAACAAGTACACACTTACTGTATTTACTTTTCCTTTGCCTTACTTTTGAGAAAGCTACATAAAAGTGAGACCAAAAGAAGACGAGATGAGAGGACTGACAGGTGGGTGATGTGCCCAGTAGCAGGGATAAGCAACAAAGGAAGAGAGCACAGGTAAAAAAAGTTGATGAAACCAAGAAGTCCTTTTTGTCTTCCTCCTTTCCCCCTAGAAACAAGATGTAGTCTCCTCGGACTTTTGTAATGTTGTCTTTTCTGAGGGCCCAAATTGTACTAACGCTTGAATAGAGTTGATGTAGATATCCTGAAATGACAGAACATCAATATGAAATAACAACAGCAGTCACTGTAATTATTACTAGTATCAGTTAATTAGGGTTTATTAATTATTATATTAGAGTTATAGTACACTGATTATTATTTTTTCCTTTGTTTGCAACATGTTCTGTGGCTGTTGTTCACCAGCCTGTATTTTCTCTCTCCTTTTCTCCTTGTACGCAGTATCTTCTCTCATGCATTAAATTCTCCTGCACCACTGCACTTAAAACAGCCTTTTGCTGAGTGATCCATCCCAGATGATTCATCTGACTTTTCCATTAGCACAGTTTCTCCCTGTTATTGCCCACTGAATATAGTGCAAACCGGTCACACATTATAAGTTCTTTTCAGTAGCATCTTAAACTTGTCTGAGCTTTAAAAGACATGGTTCCCAGAGTCTTGTAAACTTAGCTGCCATTATGTTACACAGGGGAAAAAATTATTTTCCTATCCCTTTTTTTTACTATGTTTGGAGTGACTGTAAATCTATTTAAGAGAAAATGAACTCTGTACAATGTTTTTTTGGTACCAAGTGAATCCCTCAGATTCATGCCAGCTGAATCAGATACTGATATTTACTCCTTCCCTATGATCATCAGTACTTCACGACTGCCAAGAGACCAAATTTCTCTTGGTAATACCGGTTTAACATTTAGCTTTCTCCTTTTCTGCCCTTCCCCTCCAGGTATCCCTTTCAAATCCCTATCAAATACTAGGAGTGATTTACTCTACAAAAGAATGGGGGGAAAAATTTTTCCGACATGACACTACACTAGTCACACTACTAGTGTTTTCAGTAGGAAAGAATACTTAGTAAGAATTTCTAGACATTACACACAGGGCCTGGAGAAAGCAGTTGTGAACAGTACTGATATCTCTAATTGGCCCTCAAGAGGCTTTTGCCAAAATGCCTAGTAGTTGTAAGTTTTTTTTCTTGACATTATACATTATCATGTAATGGATTTCATTTTGAATAGTATATTTATATGGACTTTTTTCAGTAGGTTAGTAGTGTTTCTCTACTTCAAAACTCTTTTATTTCTGTCATATTCTAGTCATATTCTCAAATTCATGGTTTCATGGAGGTTTCAGAGTTCTGAGCTACTCCTAGACCTCTAAATATAAGGCAAATACATCCCTACCACACCTGGTAGGTATAATTTTCTGATTGCAGATATAGCTGTTAAGTACGTATCTATCAAGTGACTTGCCAAAGGTCATACAGATAGTCTGCAGCAGGGTCAGGTCTCTTGAGTCCTGCTCCAGTCATTTTACCAGAAGAAACATACTCCCTCCTAGCATTTCTGGCACAGCTTGTTATCGTCAGGAAGATGAAGAATGGATAGATGTTATCTGTGGGTGTCAAAGAATTAACTTTTCCTTTAATTTGACAAAATAATTTAACACTGACTCTTAATGTAAAAGATCATTAGTGAAATACATGAAGAGACACTGTTGCCTAACCTAGGTACAGAAGAATTATTTTCATATCCGTGAAATAACATTAAAATTAATGAAAGATATAATTATTTGATATGGAAGGATAGTCACACTTTCCAAAATAAGTTTAATTTTAGCTGGCACTGAGATTGACAAGTTTAAATACAGGAGGATTTATTTTAGAAAAAAGAGAAGGGAGTATAGCTTAATAGTATAGTACCTTTAGCAAATTGAACTATGCAGTTGCTACTGGTGACTTCAATAATTGCATACTAAATAATTCTTGAATATACAATACCAAGATTTTTCACTTAACACCCTAATTTTCCTGTAGTTCTGTTTCTCAAATGATGTAAAGTATAATATTTGCTTTTTAAGGATGACATCTAAATGAAAAACTCCCTAGACAGCTTGAAGAGGTACAGGTTAAGCATCTAATTGTGAGTTGGGTCTGTTTTGTTTGTTTTTTATTATTGTTGTTTATTTATAATACTGCTTCAAACTAAACCTCATGCTTTTCTTTGTCTGGTTATGTGAGTGGTTAAAGGGTGTGTTATTGGAGCTACCTCTGCTGAATAAAAGCTATTCTGATGAAAGTCACAAAGCATTTCTGCTTACATTATTACTCTTCAATTTTCACTAAAGAGAAAATTGAGACATTTGAGACAGGATGCACTAACTTTCATTGCAGTTAAAAGAAGCGTAATGAAATCCAAGACTTGTACCTAGAAAGAACTTACCTTTTCAATGACCATACTTCCTTAACTGGAGATAAGGATTTGCCAAGCTTTTGGTTACCCTTTTTCATCGACTCAACCTGTGTATTTCACAGGTTTTCTGAAATACATAAAAGACATGAAAGCCAATATAGGTAGTTCATTAGGGCTGCAGCCAGAGCCCAGTGGGGCAGAGGAAGGGCAAACAAGAGAGAGCCCAGTTCTTATCTGCATTTTATAAGATAAGTTAATTCTTTAGAACTTAAATGGACAGTAGGTATCAGACAGTACAAATGTGCCTAATTAGAAAAGTCATTGTAAGCCTCAGTGGCTGGAAGCTGAAGGTAGACAAATTCAAACATGAAAAGGGCCCATTTGTTTGGGTATGTAAGTAATTAGCCACTAGAAAGTCTTACTTCATAACTGAGAACTTATGGTAGGTTTTCTATAATTAGAAGGATTTGCATCAAGCCTGTCTTTTTTTCAAAAGATGAACTCTCCAACCGTACCAGAGATTTCTGTCTTAGTTCAGAAACTGTAAAATGGAATGAATATGGTCTTCTTGCACAGACAGCAAAATGAAATAATCTGCCTCTAAAGCTATAAATCTATTAAATTTTAGAATTGGGTCAATGTGGAAGAATTTCCTTACGGCACATGTTGAAAACTATGGTGTGGAGGGAAGATGTTTGTTAAGGTTATAAAGTTCTGGTATGGCAAATAGCATTTCTGTGTGGTAAAAGCAGTCTACTTGCACCAGAAGAAAGTATCCCTCAAAGCCATTTAATTTCTGCAAACAAGGACATCCAGATCTACTGCATCTGCATAGCATGACCACTGTTCATCCAGCACAGCAGGGTTGTTCTGGATTTAGGAAGAATGCTGCTGGTGAGCATACTTTATAGTTTGCAAATCTGCCTTATAAATCCTTCATTGTACAAATACTTGTTGGAGCATTCAGACCTCTTCATAAAAAATAAAATTTCAAAAACCTTATCACTAAGTAGTTTATAAAAATGGTTTTAATACCACAAAATCAAAAAGAGGTGAATCCTGGTTTTGTGAAGTTCTTTGGATATTGGCTTGTTTGCAGGGAAAAATAAGGCAGCTTGCTTGGAGCTAAGATACTAATCCATCTCAGTGAAAACTAAGGGTACACACTAAGGATATTTAACTCTGTCATCTTTAGCTCTGCATCTGGAAATGCTGCATTGTAATTTAGAAGCAAAAGATGGTCTACATCCCTTCAAACGTTTAGTGGCTAGTTAGAGCTGTGTCACGTGAAGAATCCTAGTGCTGATACATGTAATTATACAGTTAAACATGGAGTCCCTGACAAATTAGTCAAACAGTAAATCTTTTCTTCAGCACCACCTGCAAATTTGCATAGGGAATTTTATTTCTGCTTACAAATAGGATCAGTAGAAGAGACATCATGGTCACGATGAGAAATATTCAGACTATAATTTTTTTCATATTTCTGGTTCAACTTTACTACATTGTAGAGCTGCAAAGATATTTGCAAGTAAACGGTCCAGAAAAAATAGCTGGTTGAGAATGTGTAACAGATATCTTCCCTTGCAGTCTTTGTGGATTTGACATTTAACTTTTGGATACTTTTAGAGCACTGTCTACTACAGTCCTTCAAATACTCACTTGATACAATTTTCTGAAAATATTTCAGCGTATAATTAGTAAAGTGTCATATCAATATGTTTTGATTTAGTTTTTAAAGTAAACATATTTTTCTTAAAAGAAATTGAATATTTAGTTGATGATGTAATGTAAATATTGTTAAAACCTGTGAGTTTTAGTCATTGTAGAAAAGGATAACTTGGACAAGAACTAAAATGACTGAGTTTCACTTTGTCTTCATAGAGAATGAAATGAATATTGATTACGGTTCCAAGATCAACAACACACAGAAGACATGGGCAAACATTATATTTTTCTATCATCCTTCAATTTAAGCCTATTCTTTTGGAAACTCATTTAGAAGCTGGGCTGATTTGTGGCTTCTAACTGTTCTAAATTCATGCAGAGCATTCTGATCCAGTCACCTTATTTAAGAACTAGACTGAAGCTCAGTTTCTTTCAGAAGTTTAGGCGTTCAGTGCATATCCATTGAGTGCCTGCGTTTGGGTGATTTTAGCATTGGTCCTGAGGGTTTAGGGTACATGAGCTGTGAGATTCAGTTTGTGCTAAGGGGCAATAAATCATAAAATTTTCCTAAGGATTTATGACAGAGGCCTGGTCCTGCCATATATTCTACTGATATCGAATAATAAGCAAGAGAAATACAAAAATACATTAATATAGTCTAATGTTAGTCACAGTAAACAGACTGGTTAATTGCTAGTGATGACTAGGAGTGGATGATTAATTATCTAATGTGGTTAAGGTCATATTCTTAGAAATAAAATCTCTTACATGTGTTTTTAAGCTTATACATGACCCAGATTTTTCTGTCTGGATTAGACTGTGAATGAATCTAGATTTGAAGGATTTGTGTATTCTAGATTAGGTAGGGAGAATGACAAGTCTGAGCAGGTATTCCCAAAGTCCAACACAGGTGAGTCTTAACAATGGCCTAATTAACTAACTGAATTCTTGATTTGGCTTTCTGTCTTCAAGTGTCCCTTGCATTATTCATCAGCTGCCTGTAATACTAAATTTTGTTACTTGTTAGAGTTTTTGGTGCTCCTTCTGTGTTCAGTAATTTGCGAGAAAATACAATCTGGAGGTTTCACTGGCTAGAAAGATAAAAAAGCTAAATGGAGCTGAGTAAGTCTTATTTTATGTTCAAAAAATATATGCAAGCTCTCATTTTTTGATACACAGTAGAAACAAAACAGTGGGATATACCTTCTCTCACATATCTCCAAGACACTTTCTCAGTGAGACGTTTACCTGCAAAGCTTTTTTTCTATTTCAGTTTCACATAGCAGGTCCTTCTCTCACTCCAAATTGAATTCACTGCCTTTTCTGAAGATTCCTGGATTGTTCCTAGTACACACAAGTTTTGAAAAGTCCAGCAAGAAAATAGGAAATAAACTCTCTTCAATCAGCATGGTTTCTGACCAGCCATATATATACAGCCTGTATTTTGGAAAATAGCTTCACTTTTTAAAGCTCGGAACAATAACATGCTCTGAATTAATGGCAGCCAGCAGTTTGAGATAAGGCACCTGGGACAGGGCAACCCTGGTTGTGTGTATATATTAGGAAATGAGATTCTGGAAAGCAGGGCCATAGAAAGGGACCTGGTGGCCCTGGCTGATGGCAAGTTGAACATGAGTCAGCAGTGCCCTGGCAGCCAGGAGGGCCAACTCTGTCCTGTGGGCATCAGGCCCAGCATGGCCAGCTGGGCGAGGGAGGGGATTGTCCTGCTCTGCACTGGGGCAGCCTCACCTCCAGTGTTGGGGGCAGTTTTGGGTGACACAATATGAAAACGACATTAAACTATTAGAGAGAAAGTCCAAAGGACTCTCTCAACAAAGTTGGTGAAGGGCCTTGAGGGGAATCTGTATGAGGAGCAGCTGAGGTCACTTGGTCTGTTCAGCCTGGAGGAGACTGAGGGGAGACCTCACTGCAGTTACAGCTTCTTGTGAGGGGAAGAGGAGGGGAAGACACTGACCTCTTCTCTGTGGTGACCAGTGACAAGACCGGAGGGAACGGCCTGAAGTTGTGTCAGGGGAGATCTGGGTTGGGTATCAGGAAAAGGTTCTTCACCCAGAGGGTGCTCAGGCAGTGGAACAGGCTCCCCAGGGCAGTGGCCACAGCACCAGCCTGACAGAATTCAAGTGCTTGGACAATGCTCTTGCTGTGGTGTGACTCTTGGGGCTGTCCTTTGGAATGCCAGAACCTGGACTTCATAATCCTGCTGGATCCCTCCAATCTCAGCATATTTTATGATTCTAAGACCCCCATTTCAGCTTGACCCATCTTTTCAACAGAATCCAGTGACTGTCATTATAAGCCATCTAAACCAGGAAGCAAAACAAATGCTTATTAAAATTTTACAGAATTCATATTGTATACATAAAACTTTCATAACAATATATTTTTTTCTTACAGGAAATATTCACATTTGCAACAAAAATTGATTTGATGAGCACTGAAATTTCCCTTCAAACTTTTGCCTTTTTGTTTGAATTTTTTTCCCTCTTTTTACTCTGGGAATTTTTGTATTTCTGTTTGGAAATCTGAGTCAGAGAATGTTGCTTTTGTACAACTGGAGAATTGTTTTACTGCTTCAGACATTCTACTCTCAGCTGTCACAGTTAAATACCTAATCTCATATCCCCCTGCTATTTCCTTCTGTAATCTTCAAGAATTTGGCTTTATTTTTGCACCTAGATGTATTCTTCATAACATGTGTTTTATTTACATCTATACCACATAAATCACCTCTGAAGCTTTTTCCGGGTCAGGATTCTGATTTATTTCCAGGATTGTGAAACATTTAAACATTTCCCACATAAACTTATAGCCTTTTAATGGTGGTTGCTCTCAACTTTCCTCTGACTAAAGAATATGAGTTTTCAAATTTGGATTGCAGTGTTTCTGCAAAATCCTTTGTTCTTCTTCAACAACTCCATAGGAGAGATTTCCTGGGGTCCCTGTTGCACACTGACACATGAAGTGTGCCAGGATGACATTTTGTACTCTCTCATTGGTTGCTTTTCCATAAGCTGTCAAAAGAAATGCGATATGCTGATTCCAGTGCCTTTGATACTGTTCTAAAATGATGGCCAGCTGAGCCCTTCAAATCTAATTGAATTTTGCATCCATCTCATTTTATCATTGGTGCTCAGGGCAGAAGCAAATTATCTTGATTCCCAGAATCTTCCAGGACAGCTGAAATATTTTGGGTTAGAATTTCCCCCTTCACTGATATACAGTCCCTAGGGATTTAAAAAATCCATTCGTTCATTAGCAGAGCTGGATGGAAAATACTAGGTGATTTTGGTGAAAAAGCTAAATCATTAAAATTTGCTTGTTTTCCCAAATGGGAATGAATAAAAATAAAATAGAACTGGAGGGTAGGAAAGATTGATGGGATTTCAGGGTCTGAATCTTTCAAGAAGTGGGTGAGCCAGAAAGGAATTTTTTGGGTTTCCAGATGCCCTTATGGAAGGTTTTTGTTAACTGACAGAATTAGCATTGACCAAAGCTTGCCAGCACAGCTGCAAAATCAGGTCCCTGCCCAAACTGCTCTTTATATCCTAGGTCTGGGAGCCATTCAACCTTTCTTAGCCCAGGAGAATAAAGACATGACTGCACTGTGGAGTAAAGTACAGAAAGTTGGTTGCCAGCCAGCCTCATCACAGGTTTGCCATGTGACATCAGTGCAGGGCCATGACCACAGCACCACCTTCAGCTGTGCCAGGGTACCCCAGTGCACACAGACAAACCATCTGTGCCATCATCCTCCCAGCATAAGGACTCATTCCTTTATGTAGGCATGACCAAAATTTCAAGATACCAAGGGCTCAAAAAGCTTCTCTCAAGTTCACTGACAGGAATTGGAAGTTAAAACATTACTGTTGATGCTAAATGACATTTCTTCCTGTGGATGCATGTTTAGTAATATACTTTTGGATGGATTACTCATATTTAACACCTAGAGTTATAACAGAATAATGATTTTCTGGAATCACTGACCAATTAGGAGGCAAGCAAAAGCAGAATGATAAAACTGTTTACAAGGCTACATGAAAGCCAGCATTTAAAATTCTATTCATTGCTAGTGCCACATATGATTTTGAACTTATTTGTAAAGCTGTGTAATGAATTCTGTTAAAGAGTTGGGAAAACTTACGATGTATCCAAAGAAAACTTGAATTTTAACATTGGTCTTGTGAAATTGGGAAAATTATGTATTTCGTAATGGAATAGAGGATGCTTCCTTGGTGTTTAGGAAACAAACTCAGGAGCCAGAACATGCCTAGTTATAGCTCTGGCATCAATTTTTTGCTGCATTTATCCAATTACAGCAACATTTCAAAGTCTGAATGTTTAAATATAGCTAACATGTTAAACAGAGAGTTAGTTCAATGAGGAGGAAATTCCCTCAGCTTCTTTGGAAATCAAGTGCACTGATTCAGGAGGATGAATGTGAATGCTTAACTTGATAAAATTAAGCATAGTGATTGGACAGTGGTGGCCTAATCAGCACTGTATTTCATTTTGCATACCTGTGAAATAGGACTACTAATATGAATGAAGAGTATTCAGTAGTGAGTAAGTCACTCCCAGACTGGCTGTACACATTATACAAGTGCAAAGCATTATTATAATCTATAATCTGAAATTCTGTTGTTGGACAGACTCCTTACATATACGTTTGGTGCAAGAATGCAGTCTAATCCTGTGAGAAGCCTTTTTCTTACAGTAAAATTATTACAGTAAAATGACATCTTTTGTAATACATTACTCAAATATACTAGTGGTAGCCAATACTCATTTGATACAGAGGGAAATGTCAAGTATATTATTCGATTGCTATTCACCCTGCTCCAGAGACAATAATTGGTGGTATAATCAGGTAGAAAATTGCTGCAATGAAGAATTCACTAACAGAGTATGATTAGCTCCCTCAGAAAGTTACTGTACTTTTTTAGAATCACAATCTCTCTGTTACTAGCTGCCGAAGAGTGTTTTTGCCAGTATATTCTCAATGACTACTCTCAAAAGTACCCTTCAGTGGATAGCAAAAAACTGAAAAAGCAATTCTCTCATTGAGTAATGATTGCTCTGGATAGACCCTGTAGCACAGTATAATACAAACATAGAACTATATGATTTATTTATAGACCCTTGGTTATAATGACTCACCAGCTATTCCAGTAGTTTGTGGGCTACTTGACATGTTTTTTTTTTTTTTTTTATTGAAAGTTACTGCAAGAATGAGTAAAGGCTATCCTCTAGTACAAATCCTATGAGATTTTTATAAACTTGAAATTTAAAAAAGGCTTACTTTTAGATCCCTTAATAATGTTTCTTCTCTCAAGGCAGATATCCTAAAGAGAAAAGTGCAGAACAAAAGTTTGTTATTCAGGTTCCATTGGGACATGCAAAAGGTTTGAAAGGACAGGCTCAGTATACTTTATTCTTGGTTACTCAGGAAAAGAACATTTCCCAATGGCATGAAGAAGCCACAGGGATTATCTGTAGCATAAAGAACCCAAGATCTCTGGCAAATTACAGGTACAGTATGTGATAACATTCATCAGACTCATCGGGGAATCGATAGGAATCAGGCTTTCTCAGTGAGCAACAAACAAACAGCAAATTAAATTCTAGCTGGTCTATCTCCTATGGTGTGTCAGTACATTTAAAAAAGAAGAACTTAGATGTCCCTTTATGCCATTTTGTTCTCTGCATTACTCAGTGTAAAGACAGACTTGTTGCACTGGCTGTGTACTGTGTGACATAAATATACACTGTGATGTACCAATCTAACTCTGACAAACCATACAGGAAAAAAAGAGCATTGCTAAATATAGGAAAGGAACTATGAATGATTAGGGACTTACAGGAAGTCAGATAACCTCAAAATCAAATGTAATTTTTGTTTAATTTTTAATGACTTGGAGGTTCTACTTTCAATCTAACCATATAAAATTAAATTTACTAAAAGCTAACCAAAAGTTGCAATTTTAAAAGTACCTTGCTTCTGTTTGGAATTCTAGTCAGTGTGCCTTCAGGTGAAGATTCATCTCTCCTCACCTCTGACACAACACAGAGACACATAAATTAAGACCTAAGCTGCCTCATAGTTCTGATTACAAGCAACAAAAAAACCCAGTGATAACTCCAGAAGCATTACAAATCCCAAATGGCCAGAGTTGAGGAAGGGCCAGGAAGATGAGGCTCCAAACCTGAGGATACCAGCATATCTGAAATGAATGGGCTCCAAGGCTGTATTGGGTAAGTTATGTATGGAAGATGCGATAGACTAGATTTTATGGGCAAAAAATAAAGATTCTGCATATTTGTCTTGTAAAAGATTGAACACTCTGCCACTGCAAAAAGTTCTGCAAGATTTGATCAGGTGAACAATTAACAATGCAAGATATGGTAGGTTATTGACTTGGGATTTTATTTAGAAGTTAGGCCAAATAAGTGGTTTGAAGAAATGAATTGTTCTATAAGAGGAATCACTTATGAGCGGAGTACTTCCTAGAAGGCTGACTCAAAATATATATTTTTACTTTCCTGAAGTCTAAGGTTGGATTGTTTTTTCTGAAACTGACATTTAAAAAAAAAAAGAATCTTGATTTTAAATATCTGAAAATTTGATTAGTAATTATTTAATACTGCAAATGTAATCTGTTCTGACAACTCTTCTTCCTCAAATGAATTTGGATTAGCTATAAAAATTTCTTTTGTTATGCATTTTGAAAACATATTTGATAATCATAGAATGATTTGGTTAATGATCCTGAGAAAATTTTAAAATGTCAAAAAATATCTACTTTAAACTCTTGAATGGAGAATGGCTTTTCCACTTCATTTTTTACGTAGTAGTTTCTCATTTTTCAACCATCTTAACGTATCAAAATATTGCAAAGTTGGGAAGGACCAGAATTACTCAGAATTACCAGACACCTGACAGAACATCACCACAGCAACGTTCTGCAAACACAAAATGAGAGCCCTTTGCCTCCAGTAAACAGAGACCTGCTACCCCATCTCCTACCACAATTTACCAGAGAGTGTGCTTTTCATCAGAAGCAGATGACTATATGAAAAAAGCAATTTGAAAGCTTTATTTCTTTTCCTTCAAGATTTTCTTTGCAATGCTGAAGCTTTAAAAATTGCCCCAATCTAATGTAAAATCTGTAGAAGTTTATTCTAGCTTCTGTAAATCTTCTCTGGGATTTGTGGTGCATTTTACATTTTTCTTCTGCTCCTGTTGCTAACTGCTTTCTGTTTCTGTCAGGAACACATCTATTTTTTTGAGTAATTATACTATATGTGTATGATGATCACCTTTAATATATTTACCATCAGTTTCTTCTCCCTACCCCATGAATCCATAACAATCCTCTCTGTGCTGCCTGATAAAATAAAGACTTAATGTAAAGAACTCCATCATAGATATAAGGGAAAAGGATTGTTTGCTGTAGGAGCAAAGCAGACAGTCTCAGTATAGCAGTGGCACTAGAAAAAAATGTGCAAGCTGTAAATTTTAATGAGGAGCATGTTTTATTGAAAGGAAAGTCTTTACTTTTTATTTGTAGATGTTAGCTTGCATAGAGCCTTCATTCTGCAATGTAAAAGTGACTAAAAGGACCCCTTCTGCAATGAGAAATCAAAATCCATTCTCTTTTAAGAAGTTTTCTTTTATGTATGGACCACCAAGAAAGAAACTTCCAAACTGTTCCTGCCGAGGTTTGAATTGAAATCTCTCCTCACATTTCCTGAACTGCAGGTGAGATATCAGCCTCTCACTCTGTCGGCCTTAGAGATCAGCATGGAACTGGCTTAAGGTGGCTTGATATAGATTTGCTATTTGCAAATTAAAATCCTTTATCTCTGAAAAAAATCCAAAATAGAATACTGTTCTTTATTAACTGTGGCCCTAAAGTTTTTAATGGCTCTTACCTCAGAGGCTCTTTCAAGAGTTGTCTTTTCAGACCTATTATACAGCCCTAATTATTTTAGGTGTTAGAGCACATATGTGAAACTATTGGGGTAGCTCATGCAAACTTAGGATTTTAGGACTAAGAACATTTACGGCCAGATATGTAAGACCTATGAGGCTTTTTATCCCCAAAGAAAATAGTTTAGAAGGACTAACTTGAGGAATAAGCAGCGAATAAACGTATTTTACCACTGTCAGATAGAGGGGCTAGATCATGGACTATCTTAAAGCATTTTACATTATTGGCAGTTCAACTACATTTATCTGCCCCGATCTATGCACTTATTTCAGTCTGCAGAAGGCAAGACCTTTCCTGAAATGTAAAACAATTAGATGATACACCTGTCCCAGAAGGCAATTTTGCAAATAGCATTTCTTCAAAATTTTTATTCCTTATTTTTCAAACCTAATTCCTTTATTCATTTTATTATTTTTATTCAGGATTTACATGTTTTCTATTTACTATTGTAGCACATGAATTTGCCATTTTGTATCCTCATGATGGACAAGTTGTTAAGTAGAATTCTTGTTGTCTGTTACCATGAAAGGCTAATCTATTTGGGGTGGATTTCTTGAACTGCTGCTTTCCCAGCTAATGTCTGGAGGTCAGTATCATTCGTTTGTAGGCTTTGCACTTTAAAAAATGACAGACTATGATAAGACAGGGGCTGCTCTCTGATTGTTTCCACTGGGTGATTCTTTCTGACAGGGCATTCCCCTGACAGTGAAATTCTGCTAGAGCCTTTCAGATCAAAAGGACTTCTAATACTTTGAAATTTTCTAGAACTTAAACAAGGTATGAACATTGGGAATGAGGTTCTGTTGTTATCGTAGTGAAGAGTACCTTAGAGGACAAAAACATTGATGCTACAGCGTGATTCTACTAAGAATAAGATATTGACCCTTCACAAGGTAGTTGAATTGGAATTCAAACAAGCTAAAGCAGGGATATGAGAGAAAATCAAGTTCCATCCTTCTTTCCATAATCAGGAAAAAAAAAAAAAACTGGAGTCATATGTGTAAGTACTTTAGGTAGTCCAGATCCTTTCCAAAGCTGGGATAAACCTACAAGGCTTGGTGGATTCTACTTCAACCTGTGACAGAACTTGAAAGTTCTTGTATATTCAAAAACATACATCAGTGAGCATGTCCTGTACAATTCAAACTGGTGAAGCTTGATTTTCCAATTTTTTACCCAAAGGAGACAAAGCTGCTTTATAGCCTGTGCTAAACAGAGGAAATGTACAGAGGACCTTTTGGGGCTTCCAGTTATAACTGAAATGGCCTACTTTGCAGTCTTGTGTTTCTGTGATTGTGAAGGAGTAGGTCTCATTCAGTCTCCGTGATGTACCATATATTACAGAGGATGCGTGCTGGGACATTGCTCTTCTACCATGGTGTAAGTCAGAGAATTTCATTAGGCAGATGAACCAAGAGTGAGAGATTTCTGTTGTCCACAGACTGGAGAAAATGGGATGATGGGAGCAATCAGTGAAGGTTGGAGGCATCTGCTGCTGTTCCTTACATTTGCTTGTGGACATTTTCATGAAAAAGGAGGTATATCATAAATGGTAGGGTACTGCAAGTGTTTAGAGTATTTTCTCTAGAAAGGAAAAAAAGAGGCTGCTTAAGGAGCTGACAGAAAGAATTTTGGTCTGTGCATGATGCATGCCGTAGATAAGAGAATTGAGAGACAGTGAGATTGTTAGCAAAACAGTGTACATGGAAAAAGAAGCCACAGGCAGGAGAGAAGCTAGCAGAGCATTGACACTGTGGGAACAGCTGCAGACTAACCACAGGCTGCTCTGAAGAAGGCTGGCAGAGCACTGGGAACAGCCCTTTGAGCAACCCATCTACCCTTACAGCAAGGAAGATCTGGGTCTAAGACTTTTCGGGGCTATGGTGTGTTTTTTATCATCAGAATTGTACCAGGAAGGGTTCAGTCAGTCTGTGCTCCTGTAAAAGGCAATACATCTGCCACACCCTAAGGTCTGTTCTTGGACATCTCTGTGAAACACAGACTAACTGCGCCTGTTAGCTTGTCACAGCTGAAAGGCATTGCCACCATGCTCCTCATGTGCTATGGATCTGCTATTAATTTTTGTGAATGTTTTCCCACTTAAGAATCTCTTGAAAATTATTATGGAAGTGCAGATTATATTATGGTAACATGCGAAGGCCTCTGTCTACATTTCTACCTTCTGCCTCATTCTTTTCACATTGCTGTTACTGAAACAGTGTGGGAGAAAATGCAATACTGCACAGTCTTTGGTTTTGTGCCAAAGTGGTTAAGCAGCAAAATCAGGCACCACTGTTAGTGATGGCAGTCTGTAAAACAGGAATAATTTTCTATTGAATACCTGATTGAATTACTCATGAATTGCTGCTCTGCTGAGAAAATTATATTGGTGGTTGGCAGGCGGTCACCATTTTTATTTCCTAGAGTGTATTATCTGAATTTGCCTGTCAGGTGATTGCCTGGTTATCCTCTTCCCAGTATAAATAGCTATGTATTTCAAAATGTGACAAATAATAGTAATAAAGTTTATAGGAGAAAAAAATAATTTTTGCTGCTACAAGGAATAGCACTTAACCCAGACATTTATCTACTGCTTACAAAAAAACTGGGCTGAGCAGATGGTAATATATTCCAGTGGTTTGAAAATATAAAAAGTAGTAAGATTCACTGTTTTTTCCCCCTCCTTCTTCTTGTAGCTACAGTTTAGAATAGCTTTGCATTGAATTGGTATTTTATTTCTTTATGCTTATGGAGTTTGATGATTTGAACAGCCCTTGCAATGGTATAATTTTGTTCAGTGAGCCAGGCATTGCAAAATTGTGCATTTTAATGTAATTGAGATAATTTTGCCTGATAGCTGGTGGAAAATTACATAAAAATTTGTATGCATTGGCCAATTCATTTAATGTGATATGTCACTTTTTCAGATGATTGGCATTTTTTCCTGGTGCTCCAGTGCTGTGCAGCAAATCAACTTTTTTTCAGACTTTGTCTCTAATGTTAAAATAATGAACAACATAATACTTCCCAAGGAAGAAATACATTGCTCAATTTACCTTTGGCAAGTGAGAATGTAGCCATTAGGAACAGTGCTTTCCCAGCTGGTCTTTGGGATGAAGGGCCAGTATACTGGTAATAGATACATGGGTTTCATTCAGACCACAGAAAACTTATGTCATGTAACACTTGACTGTGAGCCTCTCTCTGTTCCACTGTGAAGCACTGGGGCAGATTCCTCTCATTTCACTGCTGCTGCCCAAAGTGGTGCATTACATCAGCTGGACTGAAAACTAGACTGTTTGTGGAGATACCATACCCATGACAGATTCTTCTCAAAATGGGTAGGATGTCTTCCACAATGATCTTCTTGGTCCTTTTGGTTATAGGGAGCAACAACATACATGCAACAAACGTAACAAACAAAGATCTCTTTTTACATGCACGGAGCACAAAAGTGTAAAGTTCAGTGACTGGAAGGAAGGACCTAACACCATGTCTTATAGGTAATCTTTTGTCAGGAGCAGGAAATACAAGGCCCTTCCTTGCAGAGGTTCAGTGACTTAGATCACTGGTTCAAATCCAGCTCACATCTGAACCACTGATGAAGCTTGTGCCAGTGGTGTAATGGCTCCACCTGTAAAGAGAGGAGTGTCAGCATCCAGCAGTGTCTATCCAGCAGGCTGCTCAGATGGGCAGTGGGACCTGCAGCTGCAGGGGGGCCCCGTGGGTCTCTGAATTAATGCACTGTAACTCTTACATAAGCATGAGACTCCTCTGTGGGGAGGCTCAAATGAGGAAAGAGGTATGCACGTGCACTAAAAGCAGCAGAGAGACTCCCAGTGAGACAAATACATGCTAAGCTGTTATAGGGAGTCCCTATAGATCCCTCAGCACTGCTGGGATATTTCAGGCAGAGGATTTCTTTTTTTCAGGAATCTAGGGTATCACATCAGGTCAGACTGGCAGTGCAAAGCACATGCCATGAGATGTGCTGCCAGTGTAATATGAACTATTTTTATACTTGTATCTACAAAATATATGGTGGATGCTTAAACCTCTGCCTTTGGGGTTTTAGGTTTCAGAGAAAGACTAGGGAGCTCTCACTTCAGACATCAGCTGGTCTAAACAGACCATTTTAATGACCCGTGCCCACTACTGTTTACACCCCTTCACTCTCAGTGCACATACTAATGACCACAGAAAGACCAGGTAAACAACGCAAAACCATTTCTCTAAAAGTGCTTTTTTTTTTTTTTTTCCTGCAAGAGTTGGTAAGGTTGTGGCCAAATTAACTTTGGCATAGTCTTTCAGCTTCTCGTGTCAGAGCTCACTATCTGAATTCTACTCTGGGGCTGAGACAGAAGCAGAAATCACCACCCAAAATCTGCTCTTGTTGCAGGGCCTCAGTGAGAAACTGACATCAAAGAGAATCCTCTCACTGAGGATCTCTCTGAGTATTCCCTTCTCTGGTTGGAGACAATGTGGTTACCTAAGGGAGAACTTTTTGCCAAGGTGGTGCCTATAGCCTAACGCAAGAAGGACAACTGAGTTGAAGTAAGGTAATTTTTCAATAGAAATGTTTTGTATGAAATGTCTTTGCCAGATGTGTGTGTTTTTTTGACTTGCTTTCAACGGAAAATTATTCATTTTGTGAAGATATTCCTTAAAACAACATTTGGAATATGTGAAAGTAGGTAACCTCATACTTCAAATGCATGGAATTCTATGGGACGTTAGATATGAATTTCCTAAAACTCTGATCTGAAGCCAGATCTGATGGTCTTATTACTGTAATTCAGAATAAATAATTTAATGGTGAATGTAGTAATAGCAGTTATGCTAAATATACTTTATAGAGCCTTCCCATTGTGGATTCCTTTAACCAACAGGGCAGTTTCGTGAAAAGAAATTTATTTAAAAAGTTTGCAATGAGACTTGTTCTTGGGACACCCTCTACACACCCTCTTCCCAGACCATCTTACATATTAACAGTGTTTTGCAGGATAGAGGAAGCAAACAAGTATCTTGCAATGTTCCCCAAATGTGCTCCATGAGACTAATCTAAAGTAAGATACATTTAGTCCAAAGAATTTATTTATTTATTGCTTTTAAAGTGAATAATTATACATGGTAGTCCTGAAGAAAACTGGGGCCTTGATTTGTGTATCCAAAAAGTCTTGAAGTCTTAAGATCAAAATCACTAGTTCACTGATAATACTATCATAAGGCTTAAATAAGAAGACAGATGTGGGCCAATATGGCTGAGATTTAACTCATATGGTCTTGACTCCTGTTACCACTAGCTGCATCCATTAGGATGTATTTTATCAAATCAGAGAAGGTACTTATATCCTCACGAGATCTAGCTTTCAGTCTTTGAACTCCCTGTTAAGTCAAGGTCTGAGTTTGTAGCTCTTACATGATTTCTAATGTCTGTTAAGGTAAAATAATATACATTAATCCAAATATTAATCAAAACCCCCAAACAAGCAGCCTCGCTAATGTACAGATGCATCAATCTATTTAAATATGGTTTAAAGGAAGCCATCAATATTGAAAAATATTCCAGTTGGGAAGGTTTAGAGGCTAATAGGCATTGCTATGCTCCTGACAGCATGCTGAAAATGGTGATAAATGCCAAGGATGTGAAGTGCATAATCATATCAAGAAATATAAAGTACTTGATCTTCTCGTTATAAAAGGAGTGTTGCATATTCAGAGTTGGTATAAACATCCTGAAATGGGTTCCGATCTGTCTAGATTAAGCATGCAGCTTTCACAAAGGGATCAAGTAGGCAGATCATCTCTGTCTACTTTAGATGCCTGAACTGACACAGGGAGTTTTTTCCATTGGAAGGTTCCAGAAGAACGTTTCTGTCTCTGTCATCTCAAAAGGATTTTGGGAACAATTGGAAATCCTGTGAGATATTCCTGGCACATGCAAATCTATGCCATACAGTAACTCTAGCACTGTTTTCCAAAAGATAACTTCTGAAAAAGTACCCATGCAAAGGTGACTTGTAAGTGGACTATAAGACTCAGTATATTCATGAATGTAATCTGGGTGAATAATTTCTCTAATATGTTAACCTTATTGAATCTTTGATGTATTAGGTTCCTTAGCTTCCTCTCTTTTTAGATGGGGATTTGGACCAGTAGAAAAGAATTCAACACAATCCCTCTGCAACAGATAGGCACCAGACCAGCTCCCCCTTCCTCTGTATACTTTGTGTTACTCATTGTTGCAATCTTTCACTAGAAACTGTCATCAGTTGTATTGTATGCAACTGTCCAAAATCTGAGACTGAAAATTCCAACATGGGAAATGCAAAATGTATTTTTACAAAATCTTTTTGAAGTATAGTTATAGAAATAGTTGAGTTGGCATTACTGAGAGAGAAGTAAATTCTGATAGAGAAGAAGCAGAATGGAATAGGTTCTGGACAGAGGAGCTTAAACTAGGTCTGCTACTGACAGAACTAGTAATCTAGGATGGCAGCCTGGGAGATTTCTCTAAAGTGGGGCAGAAGATCTGAGTCTCATCCGCAAACCAACAATGCATTTCAAGGACTAATAGGTTCCCTAAACAGTGACCAAACTTCTTAACTCAACTATTCAGTACGATGTAGATTTCTGTCAGTTGTATGTGTTTATGAATGCAGATATATTCGTGGCTTTTATTCATCGGAGTGGAACAGCAGTAGAATGACAAAGCTGTAGATTCTTTGGTCTGGGGGTTACTACTGAGAACTAAGGTCCTACATTCCATCGCATGACATTTCTGTTGATGGAAAATTAACAGTTTGAGAACAATGACTCCTGGTACACAACCGAACGTTAGAGGAACACAAGTTTCCTGCTTTGAGGAACTGCAAAACCTGCATATAAAGGAAAATTTTATGTACGGTCTTCCTGGTGGTAAAGGCAAATGAATCTCTCTACCAGCCTTTGTGCTGTCAATGCTTATTTATCCAAAAGAGCAGTTTATTATGAAATGACACTTTTGAAAGACCCAGAGGGAAGGATTTAGACAGCATTCAGAATTCAGTAGCATGAATAGGAAAAGAGAAGTTGGCATCTTCAGAAACAACCTACCGGTAGTACTTGCACATAGCATTTCTCTCTGCTTTAAATTACAATTCTGTCATTTCTGAAAGGAGAACAGGAGTTGAATGTTGATTTGACATTTTCTTAACTGATTTAACTGGAACCGAAAGAATTATATCTCTGCAGAGATCCAGAAAAGATTTGCATTTTATGTTGATCCTTGAATCTTTATCATTTTGGACAGAGGATTTCTAGTTTCACCAATTAATTATTAACAAAAAAGCTAGACCATTTTTGGCTTCCCATGATTGCTTGCTGGCAGAGTTATCTGAAGAATGATAAAATGCTATTTTTCTGTAGAATTACTTTCACTACAAAGTATGGTTGTGCTCATAAAGTTTGAGAAAAATATTAATTTCTGGCTTCTGCTTTACTAAAGGTTATACTGAGGTACAGGGAGAAGTGAAGCACCATGCAGTCATGCACAAAACTGCTCTGCTTTCAATCCATTCAATTGAGTCATCAAGGAGATTCTGCTCCATACCACCCTTCCTTGATTCTGTGCCTACTTACACCTTGTAACCCAACTGCTTGCCTACATCTGCTGTGTGCACAGTCCAATTTGAATGTATGGGGTGCCCAGGCACTGTTATATCTATTTCAGGAGACACACACTGGCACTTTTTCTATAGCAGACACTGCTCAGAGGAAAAGGGTTTCAATTCCATTAAGAACCATGGTTAATGTCACACTTGCATTCCGCAGCTCTCCCTCGAGCATGTTACAAAAAGAGTCTTACATTCTTGTCTGGATAGTTCACAAAACACATCTTCCTGGACACAAATGTTTGTGACTATACCTGTACAGTGGAATTTATGGATATGGAAGTCTAGGTGCATTGCTAAAACAAGGCCATAAGGAGTGCAGGTAATGGAAAATTCATCGCTTTCACTGATAAGCTCTCCTAGTGGTTTATGACTCTCATTTCTAAGAGTCGTATTTTCAGTTAAACTTTGCCGATTTTATTTTTGAAATATCTGGTGACTTTTTCATATCTGAGAGTTTTGCCATACATAATTAAATCTCACATAAGCTTGAAAAGCAAAGCTTACCTGTGATCTAAAGTGAATGTTGGTCTTAGGTGAGCCTCCTGCTTAAAGTATCTTTCGTCTACAAATGCATTAATTTACTTTGCTGCTAGTCAATTAACTGTCAAGGTATATCAGCAGTCTAGTCTTCTGAACTATATCCATATCTAAAGACTGAGGATAACTCCTTTTCCAAGCATTATCAGATGTTGTGAAGAGAGAAATCAGGTCTTCTCACCAGCTCAGAGGAAGAATCAGCTGACATTGTATCAGAAAATATTACTGCTACTATTTATTCCTCTCACACAAATGTATTAAGTAAACATATCTGAAGATGTTGAAAGATTTAGAAACTAATCAAAACAAAGCAAGTGCAACAAAATCCCCCCAGAATTGCTTCTAGCCTATCAATTTTTTAAAAAACTATCAACTCATTAATTTTTTAACTTTAAAATTAGGTGCAAATCATGTTCTTTCCATTTAGGATTAAGAGGGGAGAAAAATAATGATTTACAGTTAAGGTATCTCAAATAAATATAAATATGTTTTTAATAGAAAAACCTTTAAAAGATATGCCAAGAGGAATTAAAAAATTCAGACCAAGATTTATTTGTCATGCTCTCAGTTTTCTTCTAGATCTAAATGTGTAGGGTGCTCAATCAGATATTTTTTTGCAGACACAGTTTTTATTATCTCCTCTTCTAATTTTATTTTATAAATTTTTTCAGGTTACTTTTTTGCTTCAGAATTGGTTAAAAAAAGTGAAAAATAAAATAAATAATATCACTGTTTTGAAGATGAAATAATAATCTAAATGTTGAGTTATCATTGCATTACTGCAATTCTAAATAATCATAGCTGAGATAAATTTAGTACATATTAATTCCTGTATTTGAGCCTTTGGATTCTATTGATCACCTGAGTATTTAAGCTGTAAAATTCTACATATACTTTGTAATTTAATACAGTGATATACTTCATTATTTATCCTTGGGAATGGGTAAAGATTTAAGCCTCCAGCCTGCTGTCTTACATAACCTAAAAGGCATCTTTTCCAACATACGCTTCTGCCTAGTGACCACAAATCTGTCCCTCAGTAAGCTCATGAGTTTGCAAAGTGAGGTTTATGGTACACAGCTTCTGCTGGGAACTTTCCAACACGTAGGGAGTGTGATGCTGCAGAGCTGGTCAGACACCTAATCCAATGATCACACCAAAACAGCTGTTGGTGCATCATGAAAAAAGTGATCATACTGAGACAACAAAAACCTGCCTCAAAAGGCAACTTAAAATACTTCACTTTAAAGAACTTGTATTTGTAAGAAATCTACACATCTGGGCAGGTGGTCTGGATTGTAGATATGTCCACTGAAGCAGCCATCTTCTATTTCCTTTATTGTCAGCTGTTAATGAAAAAGGTGATTTGGAAAATGAAGTTTGACTCATTATTTTGGGCATCTATATTAGAAAGAATGAATTATGTCCTATAATTGTCCATTTTTTCTAAATAATTAGAGACTGGTTAAGTAAGACATAGATGTCTACACCATGTCAGGTGAATCCTACACATTTCTGTAGAATACCTTGAGTTAGAGCTAAATATCTCCATAGAAAAATAGGTTAATTGGGAATGACAGGCAAAACTAGAAATGTTCCTGGGAATAAATTGGATCAGTGAAGCAAATGGGTTGTTACTCCTAATTCGAAGAAAGGTTCTTTCAGGAAAACCTCTGTTTAATACAAACAGACCCCAATGAAAACTAAACCTTTTACAGTTACTAATAAAATGAGATATTGCCCTGAGAAGTCAAACTCAAGTCTTTGAAACAGAGCAGACAGCATTCATGACTAATCTCCTTGTCATAAATTAGGAGAAATAAATAATCTGTTCTCATACTCACATTTTTGAAAGATTTTTATTTTTATTTTTTTATTAAAAAACAATACCTAAACCCATAAATGTTAGGTCATATTTAAGTCTGGTACATGTATATTTACAGATAACACTGTCAAAATCTCATTAGCTGCTACTACATAGTGTTCTAAGAAAATTTTAGTAGAGACTTAATTAAAAACCAGGATTAATTTCTGAGGTTTTTGTGTGGAAATAATACATATCCATTGTTCTGCTGTTTAAAACTGAAAATTGTGCTTTATTATCTCACTTAATTTAGTAGCTAGATTTAGAAGATGTTGAAAGATGGTCTCAATAAAACAGTATGGGGGAATCTGGAGTCCTAGATCAATAATAAAATTTAAAGCAAGTAGAAAATGATCTGGTTTTGTACAGACTATGGGCTAAACAAAGAATATCTGTACAGAACCATAATGAGACATTTTGTCATCTGGGATGCTGCCTCAGCTGGCCCTCTGCCTCCTGCCAGCTGCTGCAGTTGTCTTCTCTGGACCTGCTCACTCCAGACTGAGGAGCTACACCAGCCGTTTGCTGCTCTGATGTGCTGTACTATGGCTCAGTGTCTACACTGCTTATTGTGAAAATGTCTTGATGCTCAGAAAGTTGCATTACAGCAGTTCTATTTCCTGTGGTCTCCTTCTTACTGTGACTGAAAAAATTAAAGGTTATTAATTTGAATATGTGCCTGCTGCACAATGGTAGTTTTGTGAGATGTTTTATCATTTTACATCATAGGTGAAAGAAGGTGTGGAAATATCCAGTATATCTTGACACTTGCTATCTTGAGTTTTTCAAGTTGTCAAGTCTTTCATTCATGAAAGAAATGAGAAGGATGAGAGCTGTCAGGCTTAAAAGATCTAATATTACTAAGCATCAGGGGACACTGTTTAAGAGCACTGAGAGAGGCCCACAGACTGATTCCAAGGTCAGCCAGATCACTCGGAAGGCTTGACCTTTCGGATTCATTATCTTAGGTTTTTGAATTATAAATGAAGTTTATTTGCAGGGAACTTCTCCTGTATTTTTTTTTTAATGTAACAATTTTTTTATTTGAAAAAGCAGTTTTATATATTTGATTCTCTGACTTTTAAACTTGGGCTTCTCTTTCATCTCACAGATGGCCAATGGCTATGAAATATTAATGCTAACAATAATATAAATAGTAAATTAAACAATGAAAGCTTCAGCTTAAAAAATCTGAGTCTTACATGAGAACAGACTTAAAGGTGCATGTGAAGGCAGAAATGAATCCTTATTTCTTCCAAGTAGAGTAAGAATTGCCTGTTTGTAAATCAGACAATCTTGTAACTTTATGTTTCTACTTGGAGCACAAATGGTAACCACTTAGCAAGGTGAACTCCCTGTCTGGTTTCTCCCGATATTTGTTATTCTAATTTATCTTAGCAGAGAGAACATAAATTCCCTGAACGGCTGAGCTAAGCCCTGATTTTGCTGCAGGCTCCTGCTCTTGCATTCTGTGTGTCACTCCTAATGCCTTCAGAGGGTATGCAAAGGAAGCGGCTCAGACCCTGTAACTCCGTATTGGAATAAAAACGATTTAATATTTTTTCAGTTTCACTTACCAGTTCCTGCTCTGATGACAGTCTTGCTACACATCTTGCAGTTTTAACAATCTTTCCTTTCTTTTTGTTGTTGCTTTGTTATGAAAATTGTGATGTAGTTTTCCATAACATGCTGTTTCCTTGCAATATTCTCACTCAGTAGGGTAGCTCTCTATTGATTATTTATTTTTGGAAAAACCTTACAACAGTCCTACATTGTGAGCCCTTGTCTCTTGAGAGATGACTTTCTAAAGTCTGTGAGCTTTCACAAAAGAATACAACACCTGAAAGTAGAATCATTCTGAATTGCGACGTGCCTGTGCAGTATGTATTCAGCCTTACAATATGGAATAGTAAAAAGCATCTCTTCAACTGTACTATTTTTCAGATTATGTTTGTATGAAAGTTATTGGCCGTTTTCTAAGTCCTGCTATTAAGGAACCATAAAACAGCTGGAAAATGGATGTGTTTATTTTTCTGAAAGCCCTCTGTGTTAAGCAGCCATATGTTAGGTAAATTTCTTACAGTGCCACTGTGGATGTGCTTGGACCTTGAAGGAAACAAACTGTGAGTAGAGATTTTATTTTCTTGTTTTAATTTAGTTGAATTGAATAGGCAAAATGCAAACCCTGACCCTCATTTCCAAGGTTTTGCATACCTGTTATAGTAGAAGGCGATGTTCATTAGGTAAGTCAGAGTTCAAATTTTTGGGATCATTAAGAAGGACTTGCTCAAGGCCTCATCATCAAGTATACAAGAATAAACCTGAGCTGTTTGATGCCTAGTGAAATACTTTTCTTCCCTTAATCACAAGGATATCTTTGTCTTGAAGAAAAATCCTTTACCGAAAGGAGGAAAGAGGGTAAGTTCATGACTGATTCTTCTTTGTAGTTTAGGTAACTATTCAGAGTTCTCCTTTCTAGCTCCTTGGTATGACAACTGTTAGGGCACATGGCTGTTTGCCATCTTCTCCAGTAACACCTTCTTTCTAATTAAGGACTGTCGAGTCCAGTGGAGTTTGTGTTTACCCTGGGGGGCAGAAAGAGCAGAGCTGCTCCAGAGCTGCCTTGAGGGCCCATCACACTCAGTGCTCACAGGTCCTCCCACCAATCCACATCTTTGCTAAAAAGTAGATCCACAGAGATTTCTGTACTGTGAACAGGAGTGCAACAAGTACACAGGGTTTTTCACCTTTCTCTCTCACTTAGTTGTTTTTCTAAACATCTGGAGCCCAATGTGGCAAGTGACTGATTTAACAGAGGGCAGAGCCAACACAGTCAGACATAGCTGACTGCCCAAAATTTTTACCTTCGTAAAATTGTTAAATCTTCCTTGACATTGTAAGATTGCTTATTCTTAACAGAAACAACCCACTCATCATTAAAGAACACTTATAAATTAAATATGTCTGAGGCCTGCTCATTGACTAATTTTCCTTTTTTTTCTCCATAAGAAGCCAACAGATCAATGCTTCCCTTTTGGCTCCATCCCACCTGGAGCCCTTCAGAAAAAGATTAAGGGTCTCTTTCCTTGCAGTCAGCCACTCTACCTGTACTACTATACTTTGAATGACTTCTCTGTACAGAACACTGTTTTGTGGGAGACAGAATACCAAGAGACATTCATATTAGCCATCCTGCTGGCAATTGTGGAAGAATTTGGACACTGTATACCAGATAAACTCCTTTTTAGAGGACATTGAGGAGAATTTCTCAGTCACTATACCTTAGGTTGAAATAGGAATACATATTTTTAATATATATTATATATAATACAATAATATATGCAATTAGTATGTAAGTCAGTAAGAAGCTCAGTGAAAGGAATCTAGTGTGGGAGTTGGACTGGTGGGGACTGACTGTGAGTTGGCCTTGGCTGACTACCCAGACCAGAGGGCATCAGCCTAGGACTGTGGGAGGCAAAGTGTTGAAGAGAGAGAGTGTCTAGACATGGTATGGAAAGTTTTGTGGGTACCATCAAGATGGATGCTGTTGTTGAGCTAAAGAACCTGCCAGTTTAGGCATGACATAATATTATAGGTTGAGTAAATATACTGTTGAATAAGCTAAGCTAAAGTACGTTACTTAAGTAGCCCATTAAGGGGTTTCACCTAGAGGATTGTGGGATTGTTATGTTAATAGAGACTATGTCATAGTTCCATATAAAGTAACATTGCTAGTGATTGGTAAGCTATGTTTCCATATAAAGTAGTAGAGTTGTTGACTGGTTGGATAGGACATGGAAGCACTATAGCCAAGGGTATATATTGGCATGTCTCCTGCATTATGTTGTCTTCTGAGGTTGATCTTCCTAAATGTGATTACATCTGATGCTCTAATAAATGAGCATCAACCTAATCAACCCTCAGTTTTTCCTGCCTCTTTCATTGCTGACCACAGTTGGAGTCCCCACGGGTGGGCGACATCAAGGGTCACTTGTAACCCTGCAGCCAGAATGGTGGGGACAATCTAGGGTCCCTTTTTGAACCTACTATTATCAAACCTACTTTTGACAAACTGGAAGTGTTCCACTGTTGTGGTGTGCGCATTCCACAACCCTGAAGACCTTCCATTGAGAAAGCTCTAATAGAGTCATTTACATGACAAAATGAATTTAGGGTTACACATAACATGGTAACCAATGCACAGTCCTATAACCAATCTACTCAGCAGCAATAAAATGTGAAAATTAGCATCATGGAACAATCTATTCTGATCCGTTTGACTTACTGTCCTTTTTGAATTCAGCAACACTGCAAATTCCAGAGAAGCATTTGCAGATTAGAATTAAGATTTTTGTGTGATGCCATAAATCACAGGTGAAGAACAGAAAAGTTGGTGGTTAAAAAACATGTCTTTTCTTGAACATTTATTAACATGTTTGTCTTTGACTATATGCTTGGGGCAGAGCAGTTAAATGTCCAGACATGGATGGGGGCATTTGCACACAAATTTACACTGTATTTATCTGCTGCTCTCTGGGTACATCTGACTGTGACAAATATTACAGAGAATGAAGAGATTACTAATTGGAAAGTAATATAGATGATTTGGACATCTTGCAAAATCCATCTGTTCTCTTCCAGTGTTTATATCTAGGCACACTGATATAACACAACAAACACTAAGGTATTATCTAAAATTGAGAAAAGGAAGAGAAAATTTGTGCAACACATGGCTTTACATGAGCAGAGAATGCACTATGGGTTACTAGATCTTCATCTTAAAATAAAGACCACCTATATTTTAATGAGTTACAGAAAGAAGAGAATCCTCTGGATCTTTATTTTTTTTTATGTTATTAATATAAAATTATTGTTGTTAATTCATAGAATCATGGAATGTTAAGGGCTGGAAAGGACCTTAAAGATCATTTAGTCCCAAGCCCCACTGTAATGTGCAGGGACACCTCCCACCAGACCAGGATGCTCAAGGTCTTATCCAACCTGGCTTTGAATATAGCCAGGGATGGGACATTCACAGCCTCCCTGCTCCAATCAAACAATAAAAGGTTCATTCCTAATATTGAGCCTAAATTTCCACTCTTTCAATTTGTACCCATTACTCCTTGTTCTGTCACTATAGTTCCTGACAAGAGTCCTTCTCCGGCTTCCCTGTAGACCCCTTATGATGCTGGGATGTTGTTGTGAGGTCTCCTGCACACAACCTTCCCTTCTCCAGGCTGATCAGCCCCAACTTTCTCAGCCTGTCTTTATAGGTGAGATGCTCCAGTCCTTTTACCAGCTTTATGGCCCTTCAACACAGATGTGAGCATTTAACAGCCCTGGATATTTTGATTTTTTTTTCTAGAATGAGAATTATTAGCTTTTTGATAGATTTAAAGTTAATGCATGTTTTTCATCATGACTTGAACTCATATTTTATTGGAAGAATGATACTTGGTGGAATCCTGTTTCCGTTTAAATCAGCTGCCAAATTTCTACTGATTTATTAGAGACAGCCTTTAAAATGCACACTTTGATTTTGCACATCATCTCTGCAAAATTACACTGATTATCTAGTAATGATTTTATTTGAATAATGAAGTCTCTTCTCTGAAGTTGTAGGATAATTTATTTGCATTTTGAATTAAATTGTGACTGAGATATTTGAGATAATTGTGCTTGCTGAAACACCCAAGGAATATAAAGAGATCCATACAAATCTTGAATGAAATACAATTACAGTTATCAGAAAGTTTATAATTTGAAGCTTTTCAGCAGCTTTCATGATAATTTGCTTCAATGCAATCCAAATATTAGGTCGTCAGCAACAGGAGCATTTTTCTTGGTCATTCATCAGCCCTGATACTGCTGGGTAACTTCTGCAACACCGGATACATAACCCATGATATATGGATTTCTCTTCAGGCCTCCACTTCTCATGGACCACAAATTAGAGAAAGCCGTCCTCTGTAAGAAGTCTAGTATTAGGCTATATACAAACTTCTGTTTTCTGTTTTGTTTACTTATAAACTCTGGCAAAATAGAGTACAACTAAAAACTGGTATGTGCCGTGGAAACCAGGGTTTTTTCCTTTCCAGGCAGGATATCACCCTGAAGTCCTGGTCTAAAGCAGTGCATCTGCCCCACTGAATGCTATGTAAATCATTGTCAGAATATAGAAGTAGGGTGAGGCTATTCCAGACAGCTGCCAGACATGGGCATAAAAGATCAGTACTGGAAGGAGTGACTGTGACACAAAAGCATGGCACCAAACCAACAACCATGTGGTTTGATGGCCTTTCTAACTCACCATCTTCTGCTTTTTGTTCCTTTCTGTTCGTCATAGTCTTCAGTTATTTCTTCTTTTCTGTAGCAAGCCAGACAGAACTGATAATCTACAGCAACGTCAGACTTTTACAGAAATATTTTTCACTATATGTGAATGTTAAGTAGTTTTTCTTTGTGCATTTGACAGTGATAGGTAGTTTCAAAACAACTCAAAGTGATGCCTTTTCTAAGTTATTTGTATAATTTGTTAGCTTTTTATACAACAGTGCTTGCTGTTCCCAGTGGGAGGCCTTACCCTCACTTCTTCCACACACACCTTCAACTCTGCTTTCTTTAAAAGGAACCCAAGAAAAACAGGGTGTGGACCTGGCTTTGCAGATGTTATTCTGAATCTCTCACTGAATCTTCACTGCAATGCTGTGGAATGCCATTGGGCTCTGTGGATCTGTTCTTGTGGAACAAGAATAAGGATTGGGATCTGACGGTTATTACAATGAGAATTTGCCTGCCCCAGAATTCAGAAAATGCCAGGGACCTCAAAAGGAGTAAGGCAGCTTGATGCTTTCATGAATGTACTTTTTGATGCAGAGCAATGATGAGTGGGATTTATTGAAGTACTGGTTCAATATAATATTTTGGAACTATAAAATTGTATACAATTTACAAGCTATATATTGAACTGTCAAGCTGTGCACACTGATGGCCTACATAAGGGCAGGATTGTTTGTAAACTTGTCCCTTGCTTCTTATTGCCTCCTGGTGTCTGTAATGCACTTGTGTCTTTCCCATAATTATCCTCCTATTTCATATAAGTTGTAAAGCCCTGTGCCCTTTTTGAGCTATACTGATTTCAGCTGCACTCTTCAGAGTACAAAGGTCTGCCTGCAGGGAAGTGGGGTGAAGGGCAACAACCATTTAAAGGGAAAGACCTCACTTAACTCTGTACTCTGTGAATACAAAACCCCTTCAAGATATTCTCTGTCAGGCACCTTATGACAGGATTTTAGATGGAGCAGTTTCTCACCTACAGGAAGAGTGGTGTTTTTCTATGAGAATTGCTCCAGATTAAACTGTGTTTGGGATCTGAGGTGGGTGCCCGTGCTCCCTTTGGCTGTGTTACAGCACAGTGAGGCAGGTGAGTGTATTTGATAATCTCAAGGAGGAGACCTTGGCCATCAAAATTTATGCATCTAAATAGACCAGACCAGATTTTCTCCTTGGATCTTCTAGGAAATATATCATTGTTTTTAGCATGACTTGTTCGCCAAAGAGCTGTATGTGCCTGCATCGAGCAGACTGACTTTGCTGTATTTGCATGAGTAGGTTTGCTTTTCAGCCTACGGTCAGAAGAGATAACATTGATGCAAGTGCTGCCCTTGCGGTGTCTCCACAGGCAGAGGAGCCTTAGTAACAAGCTTTTACTGGGAACAGAGACATGTGGCTCTTTAAGCTTGACTCACCCCCACTGTTGTCCACAGAAGAAACTCCAAACAACTGCAGCTTGCTGTGAGGCTGCTCTTTTTTTTCGCTTTCCCTCCCAGTCATCATCTCTCAAAGCTCAGAGTAGGTGTTGTCACCCATGATATCATGTTTTAAAATTACCGACTTCCAAAACCCTTTATGCTTGATCTTGGTGTCTCTGGGCTGTCAGTGAAGCCTGAAGTCTTTATCTGCCTATTAACCCCAAGACCTATTCATCAGTGATATATTGGTAAACACTACTATGGGAGCAACCTGGCTTGCTACCAGCAATGTCCTTCAGTGTACAGTTGTATTGCACAAAAATAAAATGTGGCAGCAGAAACGAGGCTGGACCACAGTCAATAGCCCCATTGCCTTATACAATATTAATAAGTTGGCATTGTAGAACCCACACAAACATTTTAAACTGAACTTTTTTTATCAGGTTCCCAGTACAAAGGACTCCAAATGCCACCAGCCGTTCAATCTTACGAGCTCCTCTTCTGTACATAGGAATGAGAAAAAATCAGATTACTTATGGAAATCACTGGAAACTAAGGTCCACTTTATTTCAGCAAATGGAGGCACCACCCTTTTCATTACTGTCAATACAATTTCCAATGTCTTTTGCTGGGTGAAAGTTGTTTTAATATTGCTTCATTTGCCTCAGAGAAGTTACTAAATTAAAATGGTGACTCTAACAAAAGGATTGGGGTGGCTGAGAGGGGTGTGTGAGGCAGGCAGTCATTTACATTTTTCATACATTTGTCTTTCTATTATAAGCTAGGCTTTTACAATTCAAGATATGATTCCTACCTCAGAATAAGTTGGTGAAAGACAACAATTTCTAAGAAATGTCCCCTATCTCCCATTCCTGTGATTTCTCCTGGCTTGAGCTGCCACTTCTGTTTTATGTTCTGTGCTGCAAGGTACAGTGCAGAGCTGCTGCAATTTTGGGTGCTCATCTTTCAGTCAAACCCACCTTAATGAAGCTGTCAGCAATGAGAACAGAGATATTTGCTAGAAATTAAATAAGAAACGCTATGTTAAAATGTATTGATCCCCCTTTTTAATGGTTTGAGATATTATTTATACTATTTCCTTTATATGCTACAGTTTCAAACTCATATTAAAAAAATATGTCAGGCTGCTGGTACTGCATAGAAATTGTGAAGGGCTCTTTCAAAGTTACTGTTTGAGATCTCAGTATTTAATGTGAACTTAAACTGTGTTTAACTTAACTGAACTTAGACTATGCTTTCGTTTTCTGTGTCTTTAACAACTTTATTATACCTCAGCTGTAATGTCTTTCAGAGGAACCTTTATCTCTGCTGCTCCCTATGAGTTCACACATCTGTCTGGTGTGAATTCTGCTCACTCTCCCTCTATCCTTATTTTTTGCCTTAAGTGTTCTCACCTTGAAAAGGTGCAATTCACGTATCAGCCTGGTGCTTCAAGAAAAATGAGTGATTCTGCAAGCAGCGAAAATTTTTGATTCCTAGGCCTACGTGCCTCATCCATACTTTCGTCTTTCTTTTCTCTTCTTTTGCTTAATTTTGTTCTTTTTAGCCTCTTTTGAGGTACTTTTTTATTAGGTTGGTTGTTGGGCTATTTTGTTGTTTTTGTTGTTGATTTTGCTTTTCCCTTTTCCTGAAATCCTTATTTTATTCTGATTAATATGAACTCTGACTATCAGGTACTAATGCTGGTGCAGAAAAATATACATAAAACAGCTATATAATTTATGCAGAAGAGAAGGAGAAAAACAAAACAAAAACCAAACACTGAAAACAAAAGAAAAATATTTAAAAAAAAAGCTTTAAATACTTCAAGGTCCTACTTTTCAAACTATGAAGACCTCTGCATGGCTTTGCATAAGAAGCTGGGATTCCTTCTCTATTTACTAAAATCTTTCTCTTGCATTAGTAATTTATTTGCATGAAGGTATAAATATACTATTTGAGTTTAAAACCACACTGACCCATGAACCTGCCTGTATTATGAAGGGGTGTCCCCTAAAGACAATAGAGGGGAGTCAATCTATATAAGAGATGAGTAGGACTTCTGTTTAGCAAAATTTTATGGACAAAATTTTAGTAACTGTGGTTACCTCCAGAATGGTGGTTGTTGGTGGTAATGTCTGATTCTGCTGAGAACGTATATGTTGGTTACACATTTCATTCAGGGGAAATCAAATTGCAACATCTGGTTTTGTAAGGATGGAGATCAAAACCCAGAACACAGAGAAGCTTGTTGAAGACCTAGCCATACTGACTGAAAACACAGCAGTTGGACACATTGATTTGGGGACAGGTTACTAAAAACATCTGTAAAGAACCAGATCTCTGAGTGCCAAGAGGGAAGTACAGGGTTTAACACTGAAAAAGCACTCAATTTAATGTAAGTGGAAAACACAGTTACCTTGAAAAAACTGCCACAACAGTTTCTCTGTTTTTCTTCTTTCTGGTTTTGGAGGAAGGGGACTATATCCACATTTATTGCAAATGAAATATTTGACTAAATTAAAAAACAAGCCCCAACCTCAAAACCCCCAACCCTCCAAACAAACAAATAAATAAGCAAACCCAATCAGAGCCCCAGCTCAGTAAAGCTGGATGCACTGCTTGTCCTTTTTGAGGAAAAAATGACAGGTTGATTCAGATGGGCTGGAGACTCTGCCATTGTTATGTTTGAAATCTAAAATTTAAATCTGAAATTTAAAATCCTTTAAAACAAAGGCAGAGAGAAACAGCTGAGAGAAAAGGCAGAAGAGCAAAGTTAAAACTACCATTTTGGTTCCCTATCAGGACTCTTCCTAGCACTGTGTTAAAGGACCTTTTTCTCTGTAGCCTGAGTACAGACAGAGTAAAACATTAGTTATCAGCTATCAAAAGATATTCCTGGCCACAGAAATATGTTTCAATTTCTTTCTGTTTTTGGATAAAGCATCTGGGCTATATAATTTTCTTGCTCCTAACATTTGTGAAATTTCAGGATATTTTCAGAATAAAGCAAATCTGAGTTATACTTCCTGAGACAATTGCAAGAATCAAAATCTGGGAGAAGAACCTTTTCCAGATATCCAACATAAATCTCCCCTGGCACAACTTCAGGCCATTGCCTTGGGTCCTGTCATTGGTCACCATAGAGAAGAGATCAGGGTCTGCCCCTCCTCTTCCCCCCACAAGAAGCTGTAACTACAGTGAGGTGTCCCCTCAGTCTCCTCCAGGCTGAACAGACCAAGTGACTTCAATCACTCCCCACACAGCTTCCTCTCAATGCCTTTCATCATCTTTTTTGGCCTCCTTTGAATGCTCTCTAATAGTTTTGATACCAGAAATTGAAGACATTTCTTTTACTGGTAGCAGCCATGTTTCCATGAGAAGAATTTTCAAGTGTACTTTTATCTGAAGAATTCTTACTGGAACATGTCTTGTACTGGAAATCAACACAGGGGAAGTTTTTAAACAAAGAAAGGCTGGGCGGGGTGGGTGGGAATAAATAAGAAATGAAGACATTATTAGAAAGAGTGGAAGGTGGAAAAGAAAAGATGAAAACCAATTGTGATAAACTAATTAGGGGAGACAGCTAAAGTCAGAAAAAGTTTCAATGCCATCACTCATTCCTATCTGTTCAAAATGTGTCACTCAAAGAGCTGCACATAATGTGACAGCTATTCTCTCTCCCTCAGACCATCTATTTGGTTTCCATAGTGATGAGTCTAGTTCCAGGACAGAATGACCAGATTTTTTTTCCTACATCCTGTGACAGATTAATAATTTGCACTTAGTGGTATTTCCTTCCCAAAGGCACCCCTAAAGTCTAAAGGCTTGCCATAAGACTTGGGGAGTGTTAAATCCTGTATAAAAAGCAACAGTGATAAATAAATTTCACATTTTTGAGAAAATCCAAATGTCCAAGCTGCATTTCTTCAGCATCAACTGTTAGCATGCAGTCAAGTTTGGTTCCTCTTTATCATTTTTACATTAAATTAATAACTAAAATTAATAAAATAATTTTTATTTTCGTTCCATTATTGCCTGCTACAGAATTGTAACAGATGCTGGTAGCAAGTAATATGTTTATGTCTGAAAAGTTGTTTCTACAGTAGCTCTTGATCTGTAAACAGAAAATGTTCCTTAAGATACTTATTTCACAGTCAATGAAAATACCCTTGTGAGTATAGGATGTAGGGAGTAAACCATTGATTAATAATGAAAACACGTCTCTGCTATACACAGTCAGACAAAAAAAAACCTCACAAAAAAACCCCAGTATGTTTAACAATAGATCTTCCTCAAAGCTGAGATTCCCAGAAATAAATAACAGACTTAGGATAAATCCCACTGATTGTCAGTGGAACCCAGGCTCCCAAATCCTACCCCAAATCAATCAATTTTATTTGTAGTGTAAGCCACTTCTTTTAGGCAAAGGAAAAACAGAAGAACTCTGAGTTTTTATGTGAAAGATCCCTGTGTTTTCTGTGGTTTCCATGAATACATTTTTAGCTCTATAATTACTGTTTTCCTGTTCCTAATAAAAAGTTGTTCAAAGCTATTCAACTGCAATTAGCGGTGTCTGATTGCCTCATTGGTTTCTGTTTGCCACAAGGCGAGACTTAATTTTAAAGCAGTAGTACATAGAATTTCTTGAAAGAAAATTTTCATATTGGAAACAGAGGGAGCTCATTTTTCTTTTAACTGGAAAAGTTTTGAAGGTTTGATGAACTGAAAGTAAGAGCAGAAGTATGTTTTGGGGGATTTTTTAAATTAAATACAAAGGGGAAATATTCGTAATTTTCCAGAAGCTGGTATTTTCTTAAGGCTCATGATCTGAATTAGTTTTATTGTCTGTTTGATAAAAGTATGCAACATTGATCTTACTATACTAAAATTTAATAGCCAGCAAATATCCAGTGCACTGTACTGTAAACTTGAGCACACATGGGAAGGAGAAAATGTTATGGTGTTTTTTAATTAGTATGCACAGATATAACAAAGAAGATGATGAAATATTTTAGACATTGTGAAACACCGTTTAGAAGATAGTGATTACATATATACTAAGGAATCAGCAACAGCTGAAAAAACTGTATTTGAAAATAAGAATCTAAGAGTACTAAAGAAGATATTTCTACAGAGAATTATACATGACTTTGAAGCCTTGTGCAATAGGTAAAATATTTCCAAGACCTTCAGCTTTGTGTTTGAGTTCTTTCACATTCTTTCTGTATTTCTACGCTCAAATAATCTTAACTCCATGTGGTAGTATTTTCCTTCCCATCCATTCAGATGCTAGGTCTTTGAGACAGACTCAAATCTCCACTCCCACATCTGCACAGAAGTTAGTACAACATGCTGGCTCTGGCCTCACTACAGTCTTCAATGTGGATAATGGAGTTTTGCCAAGCTATCCCTCATTTCAAGAGACACTGCTACCCCATAAAAGAGCAGGTATTTTATGTACTCCTGTCACCTCTTGCTGTAACACTGCAATCACCTATATATCCTTCAGTCTTCTACAACTTCTAGTTAGAATACACCAAGTCCTTTTAGAATGAAAAAACTATTTTGATGGAAACAACTCTAGTTTGCTAGACGTCTAGAAAATACTCATGGACTCAAAGAACTGTTTGGGTTTAAAGGGATCTTTAAAGATTATCTAGTCCTGCCCATGGGCAAGGACACAATCCATTAAAGCAGGTTGCTCAAAGCCCCACAACCAACTTTAGATGCTACAGGGATGAGGCATCCACAACTTCTCTGGGCAAGCTGTTCTAGTGTCTCACAGTACTCAAGATAAATTTCTCCATTATGCCCTGTCTAAACCTACTGACTTTTGGTTTAAACATGTTTCCTCGTTCTGTCACCACAGGTATTGGTAAAAGATCTTGCTCTTTCTCTCTTGTAAACCCCTTTTTTGTTCTGATGGCCCAAAATAATGTCTCCTTAGAACTTTCTCTTCCCCAGTCGTACTTTCTCCATAGGAAATGAGTTCCAGACCTCTGATCATGTCTTCTCTGGACCTGCTCCAACAGCTCCATACCTTTCATGTCCTGTGGGCTCCAGACCTAGACTCACTACTGCAAGTATGGATCTCATGTGAACAGAGCAGAGGGTGAGAATCACTTTCCTTGACCTGCTGGCCATGCTTCTCTTGATGGCACCCAGGATATCTGGTTGGCCACCAGATCAGTCAGCACCACTTGTCCCAGCTGAAGTGTTATTGAAGGATTTGGTTATTTACAGTTTAACTAGGACCAAAAATACTTGTGTCTGTGTGTTCCTGATACATACCTATACTATGAAAATCAGAAAAAATGACAGAAGTCAGGGTTGACAATGCTAGGGTTTATATTTATTAGTTATATTCAGTGCACCTGTTTCAAATATTAATTAAGTTTCTGCATATCATCTCCCTTTCACCCTCTTCTCCCTATATCTTCATTAATGCAAATGTGACATATGGAATCTCTCAAAATTAATTATAATGGACTAAAAAAATCCCACTTCTGGCCCTGACAAATAATATAAATCGCCACTATGTATGAAATTGTCTGACTACTGATGAAGTTGGACCACTAGAGGAAAAGAACCTTTAAAAAAGATCAGCAGCTTAGTCGAAACCCATATATTGCTTATAAAAATGAATTCAATGTAGCACAGTTAAACATTAAGATAAAACAACAATATATTTTACAAGTACGATAAAAATGTGCAGTCACATCATCAAAATGTAAACAGCAATCCATACGGGCAAAAAATTGCCTGTGAATTCTGTTCCATGGCTTCATGGTACATTTGATTTAGTTATTTGGACATGAACCCTGAAAGGTTGATTCACCCCCCCCCCCCCAATATATTTGAAAATAGTTCAAAATACACAATATTCCAATGAGAATTCTAGGTGTAAGAGAAGGCAATTGAAGCTTCTGGGTTTACTTCTTTACTAGCAGTGATGTCATTGGATAACTGCCTGATGCATATTAGATAGATCTCTCTTTTCTTCCTTAACACTGCTAGATTTTGTCAAGGCACAGCAAGTAAGCAGATGGATCCTGTTCATGTTTTAATTAAAAAGCCAACCTCTCCCGTCTTTTTATTTTGAATAAACAAACCCTGTTTATTTTAAATGTATGTGGTAAACAGTTGCTTCTGAAAACAAACTTACTTTTGGTCAACACCCTCTACTTAAGTTGTCCAAAACATGCTCAGTGTTTCTAAAAGCATTGCCATATGTTATAAAATTAATTAAATTTTAAAATGCCTTATCATCTGGCATTTTTGTCTTTGAGAGGATTTCCTACTTATTGCTACAGATGTGTTTCTGAATTGCAACATCTGGCACTTAGTAATTGGGTCTTTGCTTCAGGCAGTAGCTGTCTTTGGTCTAAAATTACAGTTAGTCTAAATTTAGATTCCTCATACTCCTGCTATTTTGTACCTCTCTCCACTCTGTTATGACACATATTTGGATAGATTAACAGATGAGACCATATCTGTCAGTTGCTTATTCTCTCTGCCAATTACCATTTCCTTCTGGAGAGACAAAAGATTCACAAGAGGAAGTAGATCCTGTGAAATTCTGGTCTCTTGGTCAAAGCAAATATGGGATCTCTCTGCCTCACTCTTGTAATTTCTTTTCTTTTACATTTCCCTTTCATTTTTCCCATGTTCTTTTTCAACTTTTTCCTTTTTTCTTTTTTTTCTTTTTTTCTTTTTAATTTCATTCTTTCTCTCTCTTCTCTCATTTCTTCCTCTTTAACTAATTTCCTTCCTTCCTTCCTTCCTTCCTTCCTTCCTTCCTTCCTTCCTTCCTTCCTTCCTTCCTTCCTTCCTTCCTTCCTTCCTTCCTTCCTTCCTTCCTTCCTTCCTTCCTTCCTTCCTTCCTTCCTTCCTTCCCTCCTTCCCCTTTTCCCCTACTACCCATCTCTTCTTATGAACAAAATGCCACAGTTATGTTTAAATTATTTCTGTAGACTCATACACCATAGTTTTGAAAGACTAAAATAAAAATTGCCTTGATCCTGAAGGAAACAAGAAGAGCAGGTGCCATATGGAACTCTCCAACAGCTGACTAAGTGGTATAATTGTCCAACAAAATATGTAAAGCACCTCCACCTGGGGTGGGTCAACTTAATCATATAAGAGTTAAAAAGTACAGCAGTTATATCTTGTAGGAAGAAATGCAGATTTTCAAATGATAAAATAGAACATGTAAAAGTTTAATTCGTAAGGCTCTTCTAAGAAAAAGAATGAGCAATTTGAAGTATTGAGTGTGTGATCTCTACAGACACTCTGAATTTAAAATTCAGCTGCCTTCATAAAGACTTCAGTAAATAAATCATTATCTTGTCCCTCACTGATTCAACTTTACTGATGTCTAGACATTATATCAGTGGAGCAATACAGAATCCTGGCTAAATGACACTTGATCTCCAAGCTACAAACTAGTCTTCCCTTAACTGCTACTTGCAGTGTCTCATCACCACAGAATGAAACCAGCTGTCTACCTGAATTCCAACCCCACAAAAAAATATGAATTCTAATTCCTTGTACTGTGTCCATGTTCTCTGTGGACATTATGTGTATCCTCTGGCAAACTTCATCTGCATCCACGCTTTCAAACTCTTCCATCCTCCAGCATGGAGCAATGCAACTGGCTCCTTAGGAATGGCTGCTACAGGAGTGCAAGCTGGCACATGCTGTATGGACATCAGTGAGTATTTGAATGACAAAAGGAATTCACCTTCAGGGCGCATGTTTCTTCTTTGACTCTATTTAATTTACAGGTATAAACCTCCTCCTTTAAAGGCATGTCTTAAGTTTGTATGATTCATGCAAATAGGATTAGCCTGCAACTGACTTATTTTTTTCTTTATGATTGAAATTGACCTGGTAATCAGAAATAATTGTTCCTCAGCTAAAGCCCTGTGCTATTTTAATATCTTCCGGACTTAAAACATATACAGATTTCACTGCATGTTTTACCTAGGTTGCTACATTGTAAGAAAAATATTCTAGTTCCTCTTCTTATGGAATTCTTGCTCTCACTGTCCTAGGGTGACTAAACCAGGACAGTCACCTAATATGATTTCAATTACTTTTTGTGGGTACAGGTAAAAGAATACATATATTGAAAAGCACCTACTTTGATGAAAACGTTATTTCAGAATATTTCTTTTGTGCCTCTACAAAATGAGTCACATTCTTTCATCACAAAGACTTCTTTTGCATAAAATGTTAAGATATAAAAATTATTTGAAGGCCTAAGAAATCATCTTCACACTCTTCATCATGCTATTGGATACATATTTCCATGTCTGTTTGTCTGAAACAAGAATATGATCCATGCTTCTCTTTCTATTGCTGAAGGAAAGGCAAAGGGAATTGCAGTAACCTAGCAAATCGTGACCTTATCCTTTCTTAGTTTCAAATTTATCCTTGCTGAGGAAGGCCATTGTCAGAGTGCCATAGCTTGGGCTGTGGGCAGTCAGCAGCTGAGATAAAGACAGTCTGTCCTCTAACACTATTTTTATTGGGTACCTGCATAGCTAGGTAAAATTAAGCTGAGATATACAGTTTCTATAAGAAGTCCTAATCAATCTGTTGTTCAGACACTCTGGTTGACTTAGGAACCTGGAGTCGATTCAACTTGTCTTTGTTCCAAGTGTTCACAGATTATATGTTCTTATCCCTCTAAAAATTTTACCAGCTTTCTCTTTGATCCTGATGATATATTCACTTACTTTAGGGGTTATTTTTCCATCTGAATTGCTATCTCCCCTCCTTACCTCTTTCAGTCTGATTTAGGTATCTTTTTCACAGAATCTACCAAAGACTATGGATAAATATAGAAGGAGGATAAATGTGCCTGACACTTGCAGGCTACTGCTCTTGCCAGCAGAATGTAGCTGCAGAAAGGATTTAGCAGGAGAGAATAAATAATGACTAGAAAGATCCAAAAGAGGGGAAGAAAGGGAGAGGGCTCTGCTACAAGTGGACTGTATTTGGTCTGTTCAAAGGCATTTAAGTAGTTTCATTGCCCCCACTTTTATCAAGGCAAAGAATATATTCAGAAAGTAACATTTTAAATTTGAGACAGGAAATCTCTTTTATGTTTTTGATTTTCTTTTTAAATGAATGGAGAATCTATGTTGAACAGCCTTTTCCAAATGAGGAACTGAAACGCTTAATTTATCCAACAGTGCAGATCCCAATGATCACATGATAGCATTTTGGGATCAAAAGAGGTCAAGATAGAATGCCATGAAAAAAGGGAATGTACCAAAAGGGTCAACTTAAATTCAATCTAAAAATAGCAGCAGTGTGTAGTAACAGCTTAGGGATAACACTTTACCTGTACCAAATCTGAGCTACTTTTCCCTAGTTTTCTATTTCTTCTATCTCTGGAGGCCTCTTTTGCAATTCCGATACTGGTTTTTATCTGCCACTGGAACATGTGAATTGATCTTTATTTCATATTCATGATTGAGGCTCAGTTTGCAAATTCCATCTTCTATGGATGTAGTAGTCTTTATGATGGAAACATTGTTATCCAAATGCTCAGCTTTATAGGACAACTTAGTTCAGCCTCTTAAAAGAAAGGAACCAAATGTTTCAAATTTTGAAAATGAGAGCTTGTCTGTCATAAGATGGTGCAGATTTGGTATGGATTTGAAGGCATTTTGTCATCCTCACTCACAGGACCTTCAGCTTCTTATCTAGCATCCCAAGTAGCCCTTCTTTGGTTTCAGTGGCTTTCAGTCAAGTTTTATTATTCTCAGAAGTGTAGTCAGTAAAATCATCCTCATCTCTTTTTAATCATCCCGTGAAGTTTCTGAAAGATGTAGACTTTAAAAAGAAATATATCTTATTATTAAAGACATACAAATAAATGCAGCCGCTCCCACGAAATTTGTGTTCTAGTGAATTTTATACCATATGCACCACTGAAAAATTTCCTTCAGTCAGGTCTCATCAGTGCACTTAGTTTATTCATCTGGATCCCTCATGTCTGCCATTCAATTTTACTGTCTTTAAAAGCTGCATAGATTAAGAGACTACTGTAGTACTATATAGAGCTACATGGAATGAGTTTGCTTTCGGCAGCTATTTTGGTGTGCTAGATTTAATCTAATAATCATTAGATACATTTTATTTTCATTCTATGTTTTATAATTGTTAGAAGCTGCAAATATTTCAGAGTCCAATAAAGTAATGAGACACTGCTTATATTTAGACAAAAATTATGTTCAAGGATGTCTATTCAAACTTGTGATTCAGCATAAGTAGGATGAACTAATTTATTTACATTTTTAAATATAAATCAACTAATTTTTTTCTGATCTCCTTTTCCAGCAAAATTGTGTGTGTTGCCCATCAACAGTTCTCTAAATCAGCACTAAATTAACAGGCGACTGACAAATAATAAGAAACACAGTACTATGTACCAAAAAAAGACTAAATTTTGAAATTTTGCACACTAGTCATACATATCTTCCTACTGTGTCATTCAAAAGCAACCAAAGGGCAAAGAACAGGGACTAAAGAAACCTGGTCTTGAAAAGTAAAATTTGCAACCTGATTACTTTGTTACATTAGAAAACTAGTTTAATTTTAATTTGCTTTTCATCATAAGACAACATGAGACAATATAAACCAGGACAAAAAATATTGCAATACAAAGTAATAATAATAGTTTATAATGCTCAGGTGTCAAGATAAAGATCTTTGAAGGTGAAGGAAAACATGAACATTTTTATGTATGCTATATATAATCTCTGTATACATAAATATATACAGATTACTTCTGAGGATTTTATAGTCTAGTAAAATGCATTAGCCACAATAGAAACAAATATTACTAGGGGCTACTGTCTTAATAAATAATTCATTTATATAGATAGGTTTCTGCAAGACTACCGGAAAAAGAGAAATTTTGGGGTGTTGTGTTACTAGCATTTAAAATAGATTAGATGAAAAATGTTACTAATAGTGACAGAGCCTTTACATGATAGCTAGTTGCTGGATGTAATAACCAAAATATTTTTACCTAAAGCCATCAGAATTAATATAATTTCAGACATAATTTAGTCAGTTTTAATTCACAGAAGAGATGGAGTTGTAGGCAACACCCTTAACTAAAAAGTTTATGGAGATTAGAGAAACATTTAAATAAAATTGGGCCATAACTAAGGTGGGGTGGGGGTTGTAGCAAACTCTAGGCTATAAAAGAGACCTATCTGTAGATATCAATAAAGTCCACATGGCTAAGGAGAGTAAAGGCTGAAGTGGGATCTCTTTGTGTCATCAAACTGTTTTCAGCCTCATAAGAAAATGGAAGCAGTTAATAAGAACTCTTTAGAGATATAAAGAAAAAAATGAATGTGGAAATATGATCTAGAAATGTCTGAAGTACATACCACAAGTTTTGTCTCACTGTTCATGGTTAAGTTTGTTCCCAGACCTTGGTGCACACCACTAAGGTTTTGGAAGGAGATGGACAGCAGAGCAGGACTATTGACAAAAGTCAGATATATATGCAGGTATCGGGGGCCAGGTGGATTTTACCCAAAAATGGAAATTGTCATTTTCGATGCAGAATCATGGCCATCAGGGGTGTTTCCTCATGATCAGCAAAAGAAATCTTCTACTCATTTTTTGAAAAAGTGGGAAGAGAGATCTGTGAAATAATAGGCAGGTTAACTTCATCTTAGTCTTTAAACAAGTAGCATATCCTATTAGAAAGCATTTTCAAGCAAGAAAGGCAATCAGAGACAGGAAAAATGGATTTATGAGGGCCATATCATGTTTGATCAGCAGGATTGCTTTTTGAGATGAAATGACTGGCATGTGAATGAGGAAAATTGGTGAATGTAATCTAACTTGTCTTTAGGAAGGATTTTAGTAACATTTTGTACAGCTGGTTCATTTGAAACTGACGGAACTAAAGGCTAATCCTGTTAGATGAATTAAGAATTGACTAGACTGAACAGCTTAGAGGGTTGTAGCCAATGATTTGAAATTCAGTGAATGGCCAGTAATACAGGGATTGTCCTTGTGGCTGAAACTGAAGCCATAATTGCTCAGTATTTTTGTCAATAACCTGGATGATGAGACAGAACATATATTTAGAAAATTTATAGTTCATACTAATATCAGTGGAACTGACATGCGGTTTAATGAAAATAGCTCAGTTCAAGATGAAAACAAGATGTACAAAGATCAAGACCCAATTCCTCAGAATTCAAATGCAGAAAGAACTTGCATATGAAATCATGGGGGTTGTCTTATGACTTTAAATAAACCAAGCAAATCTCTAGGGTGCAAAAATAATAAGCATGTTGAAAAGAAATAAAAAAAAGTACTCTAAGCAAGTGCAGGAACATTATTCAGATGCAGATAGAATATAAGATTTAAAAAAAAGGTAGAAGAAGAATTAGAAAAGGAAACCAATACATAATTAGCAGTCCATACAAATTTTACCAATGATGGATTTCATCCAACTGTATCTTTCTTTCTCGAGACAACTTATTTTAAAAGTGAAGAAATGTCATAAACTTGCCTGTCTGGAATTCAGAAAATACTATGAAGGGGCACAGGGGAAATTACTGAACTGAACATGTTGAGGAAGGTGAGATTTAGAGAACTGAAGTTGGGCTAAAGGAAAGACAAGAGTGCTTGGTGTAAAAATTGGACTTTCCAGGCAAGGGTTAAATATTTCTAAATTACACATGTTGGAAATGATCTTGCTTAATATTTTCATTAATATTGTGAGCACAGAAATGGACATGCTATAGAAAACCAGATGTGACTAAAAGCTAAAAAATTTTGCCAATACTACACGTAAAGTGAATATTTTGAAGAACAGATTAGTAGCATTGAGTTAAGTTTTTCAAACAAGTAGAAAATAGTGTACATATGGAATAGAGGATAAAATTTTGGGTTACTTATCAAACAGAAAAGATATAAAAAATATAAGGTCACACTAATGAGCAATGACATATATTTAAGAAGACAAAGGAGTTTGTAAGTGATATCAGTATATTTCTAGTGAGCATACAAAATGAAATTATAAATGTTAAAGTAAAAAATCATGGTGAGAAATACTTTGTAGTACTATATAAAGATCTGAACACACGTGTTTAAGAAAGATATATTCAAGTGGGATTTATAGAGCAGTACTGAAATCAGGCCAATGGAGGAAAAATGTACTTACATTACTCTGGAAAAGAAAGTTTCTGCTTCTGTCTCATGAACAGATCAAGGATGGCTGTGGTGTAACAAATGCCAAAAAAAGGGGATACAATGAGAATGCATTATTATTATCTGGTAATATCTAAATTTATTCCAGGTTTTCAGATTAAAGTTTACAATCCAAAGGAAGGATAAGAATCAACAGAGGGAGTTTCACACAAAATCTGTGAATTTCAATGAAAGTTACTTTTATATTTTTAATTTGCTTTTCACTATAGATCAAAGTGAAATTTAAGGGAATTGTCTGCCCACTGTAGAGATGAACTGCTAAAGCAAATTTCTGCCATCTGCTCTAACAGTATACAAGTACAAGCAAGAAAGAAAAGGTATAGGACACCCTTTCTGATTGGAAAAGTATGTTTTTGATGTGAGATTATATTTACCTCAAACTTGGGCAGTCTGGAAATAGAGGTGCCATATAAGCTTTGGGAGAGAGTTCTATTGGGACCTGGATTATCTGTAAGAGTGGGGAGGAATTCAAGAATATTCTGTAGTAGTCAAAAAAATCAGTACTGCTAGGGAATTTTTCAATTACATACATTCTGTTGATGAAAGATGCTGTTTTTTCAAATAATTGTTTATAGGAATTAGACATTTTTAACTCAGTAGGGAAAAATGTCAAATGGGCAGGAAAGGTGTGAAATCATTCTTATTGGGGAAATAACAGTAGAGTCAGAACTGTTTTACTTGGGGTCAAATTAAAATTGTTTATTTCCTTAGTCTATTTGACTCAAGCCAGATGTTAAACTTATCACTGCTTAGGAGAGTTCTCTGACCTACTGAATATGATATCAGCACTTCTGAGATTATGGACCTCTGAATATCTTCCAGATCAATTTATGCAAGCAATTGCCAAACAGGCAGAGGCTTGGACTGAAATTTCCCAGAACTCAAATGTGAGTCAAGTCCATTCTTTTGCAGTCTTGCTCTCACATTTTTTCCACATTTTTAATGTGTCAGGATTATTCTGAAACGGCACAGAAAACCGTTTTGATTCTCAAAACTTTAAGTAGCGAAAAATGTGTTTTCTGCTAATTCTTATGGAAGTTCCAATAAAGAGCCCAACTGATGAATCATAAGTCACAAATAAAAGTCTCACTCCTTAGTTCTTCATAGGCGTTTTATGTTTCAAACATTTGCTGTCAGCCTTGTAAGACACCTGCTGTGCTGCTGTATTATTGAATAAGATTAGATATTTCATTTATATTGAGGAGACTGTGAACAGTTTTCCCACTGAGTGACAAGACATTGGGTTGAAAAGATTGAACTGTGGGTAGATATTTGAATACACCAAGGTTAGATATATAACCTAGCTGACCAGTATTCCTAGGTTTCCTATACAATGAACAAAGAAAAGAATAGGTTTAATTCAGAGCAGGACCTTGGTCTTTTAGGGCAGAAGCCTACTATAGCAGTGATTATCCTGCAGCAGATGAGTCTGGATGCTAAAATTTGTGTGTACGTTGCCACTGCAATATCTTAGTTTTGACAAATCAATGTTTTCCATCAAAATTAGATTGCTGAAAAATTCCCCATCAGTGCCAACTGGCACGTGTTTACAGCTGGAGTGAGTCAGCCACATACATTGTCCATTGGCACACACAGCTGTTGCTCAGACTGACACCAGGATATGATGAGTATTTGGCAGGTTGGTCTGAGTGCAGCAGCAGAGAGATGCCTCTCTCACCTTCTGCTCCTGCAGCCCAGTGGTGGCCCAGTAGAATGGCCCAGGGAACAGGCTCTCTCCATGTAGCAACAACTCTGGATGCAAATGACTGAAGGAAATCCCTGAAAGAAATGTTTTTCTCTCTATTTAGGATTTTATTAGACAGGAAAGGTTGTGCAATGGTTATGTCCTAGCTAACACAGGACAGTAAAAGTGATTACTCTTTTCAAGGAGAACAAGCGAAGAAACTAAAAAATATTTAATCTATGATGAACACTTTCTTCACTTTAAGTTGAAGTTCTTCCTTAAATTAATTGTGATAGTCTACAATAATTTTTGCCACAAGAAAAAGATTGATTGTTTTGTCAAAAAGACAAATTGATTTTTCTGTTTTCCATTTTTCCTTCAGTCTGAGCTATTTGCCATATTTGACTTAAATTCATGAATAAATAATTAGTTACTACATACCACTCCTCATCCCCATAAAAAGACACTTCTGGACACTTGCATTCAAAATGAGGAGAAAAATCCTCACTAAGAAAAGATATAAGAAAAATATTCAGTTCTGTTGTCCTCCAGTTCTTCAGAATTATGTATGGGCCCACTGACTTCTGCAAAACATACTTGCAATAAATGGTTTCGTGTTCACCTCGTGTAGTGCACCACTACTCAGCAGGATATAACTGGCATTTTGCTCTCTGATGCAAAAATATTTCACACAACAATACAAATATTGCCATCACTTACCTCAAGGCATTGATTCTCTTAAATAATAACTGCTTTCTTTTTTTTCCACACTCCTGTACCTTCCCCCTTGGTGTTAACACCAGGTGGCCTGAGTTGTCTTTCCTGTCAGAAAACTCCTTCTGAAATGACTGCATTGCTACAGTCTCTATCCCAATCACTATTAGTGTCAGTGCTGCTCTTCCTCAATTTGTTGAATGCATCTTTGATAATTGTCCAAATACTGCCCTTATTTTTACTGCAACATTTTCATATGCATAATTTCACTTCTAATCCATCCATTTCCACTGTCGTCCTGGCTTTTGCTGCTGGTTTGTAATGCATTCTTCCTACTGTACTTTCAGCAAGTGCTTTACCTCTCACTCTTCCCGTACAGTTACGCCTTCCTATACTATAATATTTCTGACTCTATTTTTGCCTATCTGTGTTGCTTCTTCATGGAGAAAGGTTTTCAAGCATAGCACTTTTCATAAAGAAGGAATTGTCTAATACCTCCTCTGGCATGCAATTCATGTATATATAGTTGCTAATCATAAAACTATAGAATCATGGAATAAAGTAGGGTGGAAGGAATACCTGAAGGACATCTGGTTCAAAATTTAAACACTCCTGTTGTTTTTTGAAAACAGTACAATCTATGATACTCCTGTTCACTCTATGTTCTGTGATTATGATAATGAATAAAAGGGCAATTAAAACTATTTTCTAAATGTCATGCAATACACGTTGTATTCTTTGATGATAAATGCAATCAACGTGAAAGAATTAAGCATTTTGGATGTTCTAAGCTGTTTGATCTTGTTAAAAGGAGTGATTTTAGGAAGATTTATCACAGTTAGGAACCAAGTACCCTCACAGAGTATAAAGACAGCCTATTATAACAGAATTCTTCAAAAGAGGGCAAGTGTGAGCTGCATCATTTCAGAGCTACCCTTAGTTGAGTTCATTTCTGATAATCAGAAATGGACTTTCTTTGAGAGGATCAAGTGCCATTTCCGTTTTTAAATGCTTGTAAGGAATGTATGATGTCTGATCTGGTTAATTGAAGGTCATACCAATCATAAGGCTAATCTGAAAAAATATAAATAAAAGAAAAGCTTAGCAGTTCCTGTTAAAATCCAAAGTATCTGCAGTATGCCTAATTGTTAGTGTTTGAAAATTGAATCTCATTCTTTTTTTGAAGCAAAATTTTTATTCTAAACCAAAAATAAGGATACTCACTGATAGTCTTTTCTCATTGACTAAATTTGAAATATGCAGACTTGTTTGATCTTTGGCAGATTGCTGTGAGTTGCAGCTGGATTTGAGATATATGAGAGTGAGAACACACCAAAGAGGACTGTAGGCTAATTGCATCCTTGTTCAGGCTGAGGGAGTTTTACATTTGACTTCACTTAGAATGGATATATTATGGTTCAGACTGAGTTACAGTCTGAATAGTCTGAAGTCTTGTGTAGGAAATTGCTGGTGCATCTAAGGCATGTAACACTTCCAAAATAAAATAAAATTATTTTAAAACTAAAACTACATGTTGCTTTTGTGGAAAAAATAGGAAATATTAGGAAAAGAAAATTTGCTTTTCTGTTTCAATGAAATGGTTTCAATTGCTTATATCCCAAAGGGAAGGACAAATCCTCAAGCTAGGTAATATGTGTTATTGTTGTGAAGAACTGTCTCATTCTTCTGTAACTCTTCTGAAGTTTCTTGTGGGTGGAGGCTATTTTTTATTTTTTCTGTGCATAGCTTTGGCCATTGTTAAGTCACAAAGCACCTATATACACTATATGCCATCTAAAATTCTTATTACTATTTAAATAACAAAGTTCTTATGATATATTTGAATTTTATTAGGTCATCTTGTCTACCTCATAGTGTGTTGGCTTTGGCTGGAATAGAGTTAATATTGGTCCCAGTAGCTGCTACAGTGTTGCCTTTTTGATTTTAAACAAGAATAATATTGACAACACACTGATGTTTTAGTTGTTGCTGAGCAAGGCTTGCACAGCATCAAGGTCCTGTCTGCTTCTCACACCCCCCCATCAGTGAAGACAGTGGGGATGTACAAGTTGTTGGGAGGGGACCCAGTCAGAAAAAATGACCTCACCATATGGCCTCATGCTCAGCATACACAGCTGGGGGAAGAAAGTGGAATGATGGGAGGGACATTCAGAGTGATGATGTCTGTCTTTCCAAGTAACATTATGCGTGATGGAGCTCTGTTTTCCTGGAGGTGGCTGAACACCTGCCCACCCATGGGAAGTGATGAATGAATTCCTTGTTTTGCTTTGCTTGCATGCACAGATTTTGCTTTACTTGCTAAACTGTTTTTATCTCAACTCACGAGTTTTGTCACTTTTTACTCTTCAGTTTCTCTCCCCCATCCCACTGGGAGGGACTAGGTGAGCTGCTGGGTGGGGCTGAGTTGCCAGCTGGGGTTAAAATCACAACACATGGTTAATGAATCATTTCCCCACTGCATTTCCAATTGCTTTGACCAAATTCCATTTTAATAATTCAAACCAAATGTGCTTCTATTGTTCACACTGGGAGGCTTTCATTATTCCTTATGACACTGCATGTATGTGATGTGTATTAAAACAAGGGCCTGCAATTTAACTATTGCCAAAACTATGACTTTGTTTTCTGTTCAGCTATTCTTATTCACATAATATTCAAATTCATAAGAAAACAAGAAACTCAAGAGCTGCCTCTTTTTTGGTCTTCAGTAGTAACAGAAGATACCTAACTCTCATCTTTTCAGGTGAAGAACCTGCCCTGATGGTCCCGGGCTTACTGGGACCAGGTTCAGAATTTGGTAACAGTGTAACAGATGTTTCTAAAGTCACTAAAAAAGTCTGTGACTTCCAGGTAATCCTTTTGAAAAATCCTACCGAGGCAGAGAGGAGTTAATGAAACTTGTTTATATTAATCCAAGAGCACACTGTTCAAAAACATTCTTTTGCCAAGAAGCACAAGTTGTGGCACCTGTGTGGTAGCTATGTATATTGTGAAACAGTGCCAGAGAGCAGCCTTTACAGCAGGACAATCACAGAGGGATCAGGCTCAGCTCCTCTTCAGTTTGTGGTGTGCCTCAGCTAGCCCTTTGTGACCAAAAACTAAAGCATCAAACCACTTGGGTCTTCAGTGGAGCTGAGGGGAAAAAGGTAGGAGAGAAAAATAAGGTCCAGAAGAATATGCAGGAAGATCTACATGTTGAATCTTGCAGAAATTTTCATATCAAGGGGTAATACTGTTCAAAAGATGAAGAATTCTGATCCACAGCCTTTGATCAGTCTCAAAATTAAGTGAAACTCTACGTAGATGTTGAAACATATTCCTCAGTGCTAATAATTTTCTAACAAGCTAGATATCTAACAATATCAATCATACATGTAGTCTTACCCTATAATAGCATAAAAAACTGATTGAATATAATTTTTAGGACAGTCTTAAGGAAAAGATTGCTCTTTGTAAGCTCAGTTAGGGAGTTTGTTATGCATGAATTCATTACTCCAGCTGACTGGTTCTCATGACTGAACATATCCAATGGATTCAAGTGTCAGAGTAGAACAGTCTCACACCTAATGCTTACAGAGATTTCCAAAGCAACTGACATTTGCTATTTTAAAATCATTTCACATTAGCTGAAGACTCGGAGACAACATGGGTTTAAAAAATAATGGAAAGGTGAAGTACATTTCCATCTCACTCAAAGGCACCACCGTACATTGGGAAATGGAGCCCACACTACATCTCTTCAGTGACCTCATTTTGTGTCCAAATATGTACCACTGAGCCCAGGAATTTCCCAGCAGGGTGTCCTGCCTCTACCTTTGTGGTTTAACAGAAGGATGACAGCACCCTGCTGTTCGCTGTTCCCCTTTAGGGAGGTCTTTTTTCCCACACTCCTGTGCATGCACATATATGCTCGTGTGTGTAGATATATATATATATATATATGTACATGATCAAGGTATAACCCAGAAAATGAGACAGTTATGAAGAGCTGCCCTTTGCAAGGACCAGCAGAGAAAGAATGAACATCTACAGCATTAGCAGGTACAATGTCCAATTCCACTAGGCTAAGGCAATATTATAGGTAAGAGATTAACCCAGAAAAGGATATTATTCTTCTAAAAATAAAGAGAGCAAAAGCTAATTAAAGCAAGTTGGAAAGGACTGTCTTTAGGAAGGAAAGCATTAGCAGTTAGAAAGCTCATTGCTAAAAGGTAAGTGTCTTAACTAAAAATAAGTTGTTCAATTAACAAAAAACATTTTAAAATTACAGAATGTGTCATATGAAAATGTTTAGACTTTATGATTCTTTCTCTTTCCTGATGGTGAAGTTATTTCATTTGTTTCTCTTTTCATTATCAAAGCAGACTTCTGCTGTAGAATTTTATTAAAATGGCAGCTCCCACTGAGAGAAAAAACTCTATTTGACGAATGGATACCCTGACGGAGTGACTCTGTGTATAAAAACTATATGGAATATTTTTGTCCTCTATGTGCATGATGTACATGGACATGAGAACAGGCCCACAGGTTTACAAGTATGCGTGTGTTGATATTTGTCTAGAAAAGTCTGTGTTTTATTCTGTAAAGATATTAAAAATCACAAATGCTTTTTTTTTTTTTGCATTATTCCCCTTGTCATTATAATCCCTATAGCACAGTCACATCCAATAACTGAAACTAATTTCAAAGGGCTCAGATGTGTTGCTTTGACACAGACCAACATTAGAGGCTATTCAGCGGCAGCAGCAGCAGTTCCCCTCCTCTCACTGTAACACTGGTGACTCTCTGACTTCTTCCAACAAAGGAATGGGTAGGCAGCAGCACATCATGCACGGGTCTGTCAGAAAATAAGAGTTTCAGAGGCCAGGAGGATGTATCATTTTAATTTTCAGCAACAGGGTCAGCATTTTTCATTCCCTGGAAGGTTTATCAAGACATGCATGGACTTTCCCAGTTGATAGACCAGATCCTGGTACTCCCATCCCAGGCACTGCACTAGGATGCTGCACATTACTTTGGCTGTCCCAGCTGCACCAGCTATGAGAGCTATTTCCTCTAGTAGAGGAACAGAGGGATAACAGAGAAAGATCATGCCATAGTCTTCTTCAGTTGCATACAATCAGTTTATTATTGTCCATATTCTGCTGTATTTCCCCCAGAGGTTGCATCCAGCCCAGTCTTCTCCAGAGTTGTTTCTGAAATCTTGCACCAGACACGGGTACTCACTGGTTTATATTTTAGTTAATTTTAATATATCGGGTAGTTTTTGTGCCTTCTTGAATGTCCCTTTTTATTACATGATTAATTCTACATCACTTTTAGAATATGGCCAAGAAAACCGGTTTTCAGGAGGTTTTGCCAGGTATTTTACATCATGCTCTTTGCACTCTTTGGTAAAAACCTACCTTAAACTTGTGTAAAAATAAAGTTCGTGGCATGAACTGCTATATGAGGGAAGAATATGCAGCAATTTAACAGTTAGGTATGTCAGACACAGGGATGATATTACTAGATATTATCATTCTTTTCTGTAGCAATATCTAGGCAGGAGGTCAGAAAAAAGTGTATAATACCATTCATGTTCCTTGTTGTTGATACACTTTTAAGAGCTACTTGAACCTGTCACATAGGGCTTCATTTGGTACTCCTTGAAGTTAATGGAAAACATTGGATTGACTTAAGGCCATAGTTCAGACCTATAATTGATCTAAATGAGATGCTAATAAGGTGTGTATATTAATATCTCTACTTTGCCTCCTCCAGGTACTGGCACTACCATTTAACTGTATCTTGTCTTAAGCTACATGCATAAGTCTCTGAGAAAAATTACTGTTTCCTTGAACTGCAGGGCTAACTAGAAAATACATGAGTGAAATATGAAATTTGAAAAAAAGGGGAAAAGACAATTTAAAATAACTAAAATTTGGTGTGATTTTTTATAAGTAGAAAAAGTAAAAATATCAGTTATGCAAATTTTGAACCTGTAAACAAGAAATTCTGGAGACTTCCAAATATTTTTTCTTTTTTGACCTTTCAAGCAGCAGAGACAAATAACATGAAACTGAATACCCTCCCACTACCAAATCCATTTTACTGAAGGTGGCCTTCAAATATTTCTGAATGTTACTGATTATCTCCAGACAAAAAATATGACACATCATTGTTAATTTAATATACCTGAATAATTTTTTTTGTCAGGACTTCATAAAAATGCCAAAGAAACCAAGATCTGAATGTAATTAATGGGCCTGCACGTCATTGTTCAAAACAAAATTTTGATTCTTGGACTAAGATTTTTGGAATGGGATGAAAAAAATTCAAAATGTTAGATGTTCATACGGATTGTCTCCACTAAATCCTGAACCAGAGTGACATGAAGACTCCTACTAATTAAAAAAAGTCAGCAACTGTCTAGCAGCAGGTCTTGGGGGGAGGAAATGACTAGGATAGCCAGTTTTTGCAAAAACAGAACTTGTTTTAATGAAAGAAGATCTTGGCACATACCTAGCCTGATGGTGCGTCTGGATCTATTGCACAGGTGCAGAAAATCTGTCCCTTCCCAGAAGGAAGGAAGGGAAGTGCAGGAAGTGCAGGAAGTGCAGGAAGTGCAGGAAATCAGTCCCTTTGCGCATGCACAGCACATGGAGCACTTCCACAGGAGCATTGCACCTGTGTGACCTGTGTAGCTGCTCTGTCACCAACGTGCTTCCAGGCTGGCAGAAGCGCAACCCAGGAAAATGGCAGCTGGTGCAGGATTATCAGGCTGAGTGCTCTTCAAAGGGTAAGGGTACATGGCAGAAGAGGTGCAAGAGAAGAAAGTCTTGTTAATAAATGTTGAAAGTACTGTTTACCTTTTCCATGGTACAGGTTTTGACTTCAGGACAATCCTAACATAGTGCAGCCATATTTTTCTACAACTTTGTCAAGTTTAATGTCATCACAGCCTTATCAATCAAACCTATGTGGATTAGAAAATGTCTAGAAAGAACTTATAAATAGATACAAATGCAAAAACTATTTTTAAAAATAAAGTGGAAAACAATATAGTTGATTAGTAAACAATTCAAGCCTCACATGGGTGTATTAGGAGTGTCTGTTGTACTTAACATTAAATGTTTTCTAATATAGTCTGACTTTTAGTTACTACCTGTCTATATATTGATAGATATTAAACATGATTGGCCCAAATCCTGAGCCTTGCGGAACACACTTGTCATCTGGATGTAACTCCATTCACCACCACTCTCTGTGTCCAATCAACCAGCAACTTTTCACACAGTGAACAGTGCACCCATTCAAGCTGTGAGCAGACCCCTGGAGAGTGGTCTGGGAAATGGTGTCAAAGACTTTACTAAAGTCTAGACAGATAACATCCATAGCTGACTTACAATTTCTGTAATAAGTATGTAATAATGTAAGTTTTGAGAGTTTCTATCTCAAGAATTACAGATCTGTTAGAAAAACAGTCAAGCTTGATGCAAAAACACAAAGCAATGGAGAGAGTGTCTACACTATTGAGTCATGTGCTTTCCAGGGACAGATACAGTATTATTGCAGTCACAGTTATGTAACAATATTTCATTTGAGAATAGAAAATAACTTATATCGGGTAGACAGTGCCAAAACTCAGTTACCTTCAGTTTAAGTTGCTTAGATAGATTCAGAAAATGTGAAGAGAAAATGTGAATCTAACGTTATGGTCAAATTAATATTTGATCTTGTATCCTACATTGAATACATAACAGACCGATAGCTCAGTCATTCTTCTACTCTATGAGATTACAATCTTTGTCTGCAAACAGTTAGGAAAGGATCTGAGGCTTATATTTATGGAACCAAAGTGAATAATTTGCTGATTGACCGTTTCTGAATGTCTTTTGTTGTTTGATGTTTTGCTGTTGTTGTTATTATGGGGGTTTTATTTACTTTTAAAAGACAAAGTGTTGCACAACTTCCAAAATCACAAGAATGTGGAACACGGGAAGAAGTGGTGCTGAGGAAAAAAGAGTTCTTTCAGATAGTAAGGCAAATGTAGTCATTAGAGAAACAAAAAATATTTTCATCAAAGGCTCCTGTTACAGTGAATAATTTGTCTTAGTCATCCGTTGGGGATGTCTAGTAAAGGCATATCAGTGCGCACATATCAGTGTCTGGAGTCTTGTAATTATACTGTATTTAGTTTCCCCTTTTAATGATTAATTTTGTTTGCACATTGGAATGGTGTTAGAGTGTTCTATCTCTAAGTGGTTGCATTTGCATTCCCTAGTCTTGCAAATCCTTGAAAAGGATGAATCTTGGATTTTCCCTGTTTGCTCCTCTCCTGACAAATTCTGCAACTGGTGACTTGCCCATTGTTTGATGTTACAATGATAATCATGCCCTTTGTTTTAATACTCTAGAGAGAAGATAAAATTTGCACTGCCTAATGTTAAGCCTTCTGATGTAGTGGGTCATGGAAATAAAGACGCTGGGATGTGTGGAATTCTGGAGTGTAGAAAAGAAGTTGCAAGTTTTTTTACATTTATTCCAGAGGAGAAGAGAGACAACAGAAATAATTTTAAAAATTCTAGACATATGAGAGTTTGATATTTTAATAATATTTCTTGGTGAGGCTCCAAATTGTTTGTCTTTCACACAGAGAAAAAATAGCTTGGGGTCTCAGAATATGTATCCTCTCAGTGCAGAAAACAATCTTTCTCAATGGCAGGTGGTGTTTTTTTTTTTTTTTCCCAAAAGAATAGTATTTATTTCCCAATTCAGTATAAATCCTGCATTGTATACAAGCAAAGTCCAGTCTTCTTAAATTGCTCTTCCTTCAGATACCTCTTTTTTTCAAGGAAACATTTAGCTACTGAAACTCATCTAAAGATATGCCCATTTTCTACAGAGGCTGCCTCCTGGGAATTATGCTGCATGGTCTTAAAAATACGTTGTTTTCTGGACTGGCCTTCTGTTGAAGAAAAGGTTAAATGTGTCCCCAGTGATAGTGAAACTTGGCCTGGTAATAAGCCTGGAAGATGACCTGCATAAGCCTTTGGGAGAGTGCACTGCCCCATCTGATTCATGCTTGCTGCTGCTGCTTCAGGAGTGTGGCCAAAGCAGGACACCAGTGCCAGCTGTGCAGCGGCTTTTGTTTGCGCCTGGTGTTGGCACTTGTCACCTGAGACCACCAAATTGTTTTCATAGGCCAATGAGCTCTAATTAGGAGTCATTCCAGCACAATTTCATTTTCAACAGAGAAACTTAAATTACCTGGAAGCGCATTACACATGCAGAAAGAAATTAGAGAAATATTTTTCTTAAGTTACTGACCTGGGATACTTTTCTCTTTATTAGTTCCAGAAACCTCATATTTGTGCACATATTACATATCACATCTCCCAAGGAGAAGGAGAAAAGAGCACTTGGGATCAATCACAACATTGCTGCAGAGGTCTTGATTATTGCAACAACTGTTAATTATATATAACTGACACTTTTTACTAAAAAAATGGGTAACAAAAACAAATGAACAAAACCAAAACAAACAACAACCAAGCCCTCCCCCAAAACAAATCTAATGAACAAAAAAATCCCAAAACCCCCAAACAAACAAACACAAAAAACCACAAAAAAATCCCCAAAAACCAAAAAAGAAAAACTACCAGAAACTCAAAAATAGAATAGGTTGGATGAATAAGAGATAGTAAAACCTTTAATATAGAGAAATCTAAACAGTTAATTTAAACAGTTAAATTTTAACAAGTCTACCTCTTTATTATTTGGAAGCTTGGTGTGTATATTTTCCTACCTAAATAATTTTGTACCCTAAGCCTTGGTTAAGTTACAGACCCATGATCTGTATTGTATGTTTGGATCTTTCTCCTTTTTTTAATTTTTAGGAATAGATTTTCCATCTGTTATAAATATGAATTATTACCTATGAATGGTTATTTTCCCTTCATACATGCAGAATAAAATCAAAACCTTCACTGCTTACTCATAACAGACATTTTGGCTTCACAGTAATAATTTTTACACCTGCTTACAAAGCCCACCTGCTGCCTTTTAAAATACATGTTTAGATTTGCTCCCAGCTATTCCTGTGCCTCCTGTGTTCTTGTTTGCTTGACTTCTTCCTCTGATCTAAACACCCACACAGACTGAACAATTCACAAAAGTGAGTATCCCTTTGCAAGCAGTGATTCACCTCTGCTGTTATTGCTTCATTTGTGCTCTGCAGGAAACGACAATTGAATGTCCACAAAGGTGCCTGTCAGCTCTTCCACACAATTTCAGCAAAGACCATGGCTTTCTTGGAGACGGTGTGCAATTCTAGTATCCAAAGTTAGCATTTGTAGAGTGCTAAATTTAGTAAATGTTTTACCTACTGTACACCATCTCAGAAGTGAGAATAAGGATCTTAATTATCCTGCCAAATAACCACTTGCCTAATCTATCCAAATACTCATTTCAAAGATACAGCTTGATCCTGGAACAGAGATCTGTTACTCAGAACTGATATTCTTTAAAGAAAAGCATTACATAAAGAAATAATTTGCCCAGCTCTGGAGCATTTATTTCACAGCTGTCATAGTCAAGAACCCATTTTCAGCACTGTGCCATGGAATGTGCTAACTGGCAAAATCAAGCTTAGAGAGCTGCAAGTTTCAATCCATTTTGAATCATAAGAAATCAATGTGTTCATTTGTCATCTCAAACAGCCATGCCTTTGTCCGTGAACAACATGCAAACCAATGTGCAGAACAACTTCAAAACGTAAGTATCAGATGTGAGAGTAAGGTTCAGAATAATTGAAGTTAATGCCACGTTGATAAGCGTAGGACAGATCTTTGGAGAAAGACAAAGATAAATAACAGGAAACATCAAACATCCTTTCATCCTTCACAGTTCATTAACATCTGAAAGATGATACTACCCATTTAATTTTGGATATGGAATGGTGATATCAGCGCAATGTCCTAGCAAGAAAGACCAGATCCACAAAAAAACAACCAACCAACCAACCAACCAAACAACCAAAACCCCACAAAAAAACCCAATCAAACAAAATACTTACGGAATCTTTTGAGTTGGAAAAGACCTTTAAGATCATTGAGTCCAACTGTTAACCCAACACTGCCAAGTTCAGCACTAAACCAAGTCTGTAAATGCTACATCTACATGTCTTTTAATATCTCCAAGGGTGGTGATGCAACCACTTCACTGGGCAACTTGCTCAAGGGCTCTTTTTAATTGAATGCTTTCAGTTCCATTCTGGGAAAGGTCAGAAATTAATCTTTTGAAGCACTTAGATCCTCATGTGTAAGGGCTGTCAGAAACTCCAGGTATCTCATCTTTCCTTCCATCTTCTTGAGGATTTAAAATCTATGAGTGGGTCCAAGCAAGCGCCTGTTGAACAAACATTTCAAACCGTTCCTGCCACTTCTGTCAGAGGATGACAGATCATGACCTTCACCAGTCCAGTGTTTTAAGACTCTCATTCATAGTATGAGTGACTATGGTCTCCTTTCTTGAAAGGAATCAAGTTTCATTTCCTCTGCTCTCTAGAGCATACCTCTCCCAGTGCAGATACCCTCACAACCCCACCTGCTTACTTTGGTTCAAGCATTGCATAGTATAAGAGTTATCAAGCCAAAAATAAAAGACAAACATGACTCTAAGCTGGTAGGAGAGTCCATTTTCCCTAAGAGAAGGAAGGGGGGTGGCAAGGTGAACAAATTGAGAGCAGGTGTTGTACTGCACCCTGATAATGTTTTTAATTTCTTTGTGTAATTGTCTGCAAGCATTATTTACTTCTCTCCTGAACCTAGAAAAATCTGTTTATCCTTTCATGGATGTACATCCATATATTCACATTATAGTACATGCTGAAACTCTTGGGAGTAAGAGAAATGGGTGAAAATATAGTGTACAGGAAGGGTTGCATTTGCTTAATTTACTGATTTTCCTGTCAGATCAGGAAATTCCCTTCCTGAGTTCACAGGTTTCTTTCTACCATGCTTTTCCATAAGCTCAGTTCCAAACCAGGCAAGACAAGAAGAAAGTAAGGTTCAAAAATGTGGACTCCAGAGAACTAACCAAAAAGCATATATTAGAAAGCTGATGATTTCTCATCAGAAACATGATTCTTGAAATGAAAGAATAAGACTTTCCACTTTCGGCTTGAGTGCCTCAGCTTCGTTCCACTGCTATAGTTTAAGAACTATTGCTTTTTAATGTGATTAGTGTGGAATCATCATCTCTAACTTCTAAAGGGAATGAACAGGCCTCTGGATAATGCATACATTTATTTATTGGGATGGAAACCCGATAACATTAAAAAAAAACAAACAAAAAACCAAACCAAAACAAACCTCAAGCATATATAGCTTAAGCTTCTGTTGGAAACTAAAAGTCTCAAACAGTATCATTAGCTTTCCAGAAGCTTTAGTCCATGATTTGCATAATGCTGTGGTACCAAGAACGAGGCACAAGGAAGATTGTCAGATATTTGGGTACTGATATGCTAGTGTGTGCCATCTTTCTCTCATCTCTCATTTTGTAGAAGAAAATTCAAGGAAAGGGGCAATTACATTTTGCTCTTGAGATTAAGGCAGCTAAATGTAAGTGGCTTTGTATAGTTATCTAAATGACTAGGTGGCTAACACTATGATCAATGGATATTTGGTCTCCTTTTATTCATTGACCAGCAAGTTTGGCTTCAGCGTATAGCCTAGGGCATCCAAAAATGCTCATGATGCTCACATGTGGGTAGTGGAATTGAGCTACTAGTGACTGTCTATCTGACTCGTTCTCCTCAACACTTAATTATCTACAACAATACCCAGCTCTTCCCTGATGGGCCAGTTTAACTCCCTGCTCAGTGAAGTTTTGATCCTCCCTTGCAGTGGCCTTTCTCGTACTCATACAAGGTAGTTCCTCTTCTTTAAATGACCACAGGTTTATCAGCATTGTCCAGATGGTTTGATGGAATCTTGGTTGTGCAATTCATGTACCTCATTGAGTTCATGAAAGGAAATTTTTTTGACCCTTTTAAATCCAACAAGATGTGATCTTATTTTACATTGTATATACACATTCTTACACTGATTTCCTTCCCACACTCTCCAAATGACTTTGTTAAAACCACTGGAATAATATTCGAGTCCAGTTATTAAAAGATATCTCTGCCCAAAGTAAGGTGCAAATTAGACCATATCCCAAAGTTGAAAGTACAGATATTGTTTAACAGTAAATGAGAGAGCTGGGGCAGGAGGGGTTTGGGAGAAGGGGGGAAGAAATATGAAGGGGGAAAGGGTAGAGAAAGAGAGAGAAAGAGAGAGAGAGAGAGAGAGAGAGAGAGAGAGAGAGAGAGAGAGAGAAGCAGACAGATTATAATCACCATCATGTGAGTTCCTTCATTGTCTCCCCTGGCCCTTTTCCTTACAGTCCTCTCAGTGGTGGGATCCCCAGAGTGTTCTTCTGAAGGTAACTCCTTTATAGAGTCCAAGTCCCAGGTATCCAGAGGCAAGGTGCCATTGCCCCAGCTTGGGACAATGTGTGTAAGCAGATGCTTCATTCCTCACAGTTTGCCATGATGGGAACTTTTGTCCAAATATGTTACCCAGATCTGCCTCACCAGGCCTGGCTTCCTGTTGTTGTGTCCATGCTTTTCCCACAGTCTCACAGTGGCATATTGTCAGGTGTGCTAATTCAAAACCTTCCAGCTCTGTATAGACCTGAATTTAATGTCCTCCTCTTTGCCATCTGGGCCTGTTTTGGTGGCTTATGTTGTGAGGACTTCCTCCTTTGACCGTGCTTTGAAACAACTGACTGTGCTGTTTAGGTCTTGATGGACTTTCAATATAAGCAAGGGGACTAACATCTCAGTTATGCCTTTTCTCTTCATCTTCTGTTCCCTATACACTGTGTGCAGCTTTTGTTTCAGTGAATATTATTTCCTTTGGTTTTTTATCAGGTTTTGGTGGTGTTTTTTTTTTTTTTTTTTTTTTTGGTAGGGTAGGTTTGGTTGGTTGGTTGGTTGATTGGTTGGTTTTTCTAAATGAAAATACTGTTAGGAATTTATATTGAAAATTACTGTCAATGGAACATACCTGGTGATTTCAACAGCAGATAATGAGGTGTGATACTGTTATTAATCTCTGGAAAATGTTTGTTCTATAATCCTGTCCTGGGTTGACGGTGCCTCCTATCCCAATCGTGCAGCTTTGTTCCTGTGTTCTACATTGTTATGTCTAACAGCTGCCCCCCCGCTTTGGCAGGCTGTTCTGCTGCAGCGGGGCTACTTTTTTTTTGGCTCTTGTTTTTTTTTTCCTTTTGCTTTTGCTGCTGGCTTTTGCTGTTGCTGCTGGCTTTTCCTTTTGCTGCTGGCTTTGCTTTTGCTTTCGCTAGCTTTTGCTGCTTCCATCGTTTTTTTTTTTTCTTTTTTCTTCCCTTTCTCTTTTCTCTCTTCCCCCCCCTGCAACCCCGAAGATCATTGGACCAGCTCCGGACCTGACCTGGGAATATCTGGGGATCTCCAGGGCCTGCGAGAGAAGCTCTGCTGCCTCCCTTCACAGCAATTGCCTGAGTATCATCTGGGGCTATTTTTCTTTTCCCTTGTGTTGGGGAGTGTTTTTGTTTATTTGTCAATAAATAGGTTTTTTCCACTTCTCCTCTGAGGAATTCCTTCCCAAACCCAGAGCTGGGGGGAGGAAGGGGTGGTGGAGGTTTGTTTTCTGGGGGGCTCCTTCTGGAGACCTTCCCCTAATTTGTCCTAAACCAGGACAAATCCCACAGAAAGCATCTCCCTAGAAGACATGGGCTTTATCGAACAGTAGATAATTCACTGTGCCAGTGGAATGAAGCTCTTGGCCACATTTTCCAGCCCATGATTTAATTATTGTTTTAGATCTTCTGGGCCCAGAAAAAAAAAATTAGTCAGGACTTTGAACTTGACTCTTTCTTCTAGAAAACAGGAAGGGCAGAGAGGAGGGTGTGTAAGGAAGAGCAGAGGAGTGTGTGTGCAGGAACTGAGTGTCAAGTGAATTGATTTGTGACTGCAGTCAAAAATTTTAAGGCTAGATGTGGCTTCAGGTGTTGTAGTGTAACTTCTTTCATAATAGAGGCCACATATTATTCTTGTTCATCTTTAGTGGGTTGAGAAAATGTTGCTTAACTAAAGCTTGTTTCTAAAGCCTCTTGTAAGGAGGTTGAGGAACTACCCTGTTTTCAGTGAATTATATTCTATTTGCTTCACTAAGATCCATTTTTTTTCTGGGTGTCTCTGCATTTCCTCTAATAACTGTTGAATTTACTTGCTGCTGGAAGCTGAATTTAACTGGAAGGGGAAACTCTCAAAGATATTAACATTAAAATTGGCTTCTGGGTAGAGTAACTGTTAATGCTTCTGCTGAAGGAAAGGGTGCACCATAAAATCATCTTTTTAGCTGGTCAAGATGTGGCCTCACCAGGGCTGAGTAGAGAGGCAGGATCACTTCTCTTGATGGGCTAGCAATGTGCTTCCTAATACACTCCAGGATACCACTGGTCTTCTTGGCTACAGGGGCACACTCCTGGCTCATGGGTCTCACTGTTTTCTTCTGTGCAAGCCCTGACTGTTAAAGGATGACAGACACACAAGTTAGGTGAACTGTGTCCCTCTGAAGGTCTCTCAGGGGACTTGCTTCCTTCTGTTACCAGTATAAGGAACACAGGAGATTACAGCATCTGAATGTCCCTCCCTTTTTGCTCCACAGTCTTTTCAATGAAGTAAGGTCTAAACTGGGTACAAAAAATGGATGCATTAGATTTCATACTGAGGAATCCACTCAGGAGAATTTCAACAAGACTTGCATTTTTTTAGATGTCAAATGTATCAGCAATAAGAGAACAGAAAATAGGGTTTCTTTCCCTGTAAATTTAGTTTAAGTGTTCCTAATTATTTTCTTTTTAAAATCAGAATAATGAGAGACTTTTGTGTTGTTTGAGAAGTGCTACGCAAAAGCATTTCTTTTGCTAGTGTATTTTTTCTGACTTAATTACAATCCTAGTTCATTTTTCAATATCTGTTCAGTGTTTTCAAAAATGTGGCTGAATATACTGGAAAAGAAACAACATTCATCTACAATTTTATTATCTAGAGTGCTAGTGCTACAAAATACCTTTTCCTGGATATCACGAGGATTATACCAGATAGCCAGAAGAGACTGAACTGACATATGCTGAGTAGAGATTTCCATTTATTTTTTGGAGTTGCATATTCAGATCTCGATGGAACCAGCTATTTCCGTGGCAGCAGAGTTGTGCCTTGGGGTTAAATCTGGTCTTCTCTACTTAAGTTTTAGCCAATGCCACCTGGTGAAGTTTTGAAGCAGTAAGGCTGAGTTCTGTCAGTCAGATATATATTTGATTTGCCTATTAAGGAATAAGAAGTAGATACAACTTGGAGAAGTCAACCTTTGTTAAAGAAACTCCTTACATTTGTCTTCAGACTGTTTTAATCATGTTGCAATATCTTCCTTCTGGGGGAAGAGGGCATTAATCTGGTAAACCAATTCCAGTACTGTTTGAAACTTCCTAGGTTGTTTGATTGAAAATGGCTTAGCAGTGTGCCTGGTAACACTGTGCACTGAACTTGTAATGGACAAAGATAAGACACATGACATTTCATAAAACACTGAAAAACTCTGTAGGAAGTCACATTCGAATTATACAGTTCCTGTTTCTGAAAAAGCTGGTCAAGGTCCATAGCACTGGCCAACCACGCTTCTATGAGTACAGCTTTGCCATACAGAACTAGAGGTACTCGTGTCACCAGCAGCAAAGTTTATGAGTGAGTAAAGGCTGCTGTGACATCTGTATGTCAGTGACATTCAGATCTGTGCCATCATACATTCTTCCCTGGGCCTCTGAGAAGCTAAGTTAGTGCCTAGCAGAAACAGGGCTATCAGTAATAGTTAGCTTTGTTTGGCACTGCCTGAAGGACAAAAAACCAGCCTCTATATCTGGAAAATCTGCAACACCTAGCAAGGAAATAATTGCTTCCAGTTGCCATTGGAAGGCAGTATCTAGAGTATCTTTATTCCTGTGGCAGTGGTTAGCATTCAGCTTTAGCCCACTATTCAGCAATAATGAATAATACCAGGTAAGGGAATGAGAATTAAATGTGACAAATATACAGAAGTAATTACCATAATAGTTGCTACACGTAAGTTTTACCACCTCTGTGTAACACGAAGTTTTTGTTTTTTATTTTTTTAATATAGTCATTCAGATAACTATACAAAGCCACTTACATTTAGCTGCCTTAATCTCAAGAGCAAAATGTAATAGCCCCTTTCCTTGGATTTTCTTCTATAAAATGAGAGATGAGAGAAAGATGGCACACACTAGCATACCAGTACCCAAATATCTGACAATCTTCCTTGTGCCTCGTTCTTGGTACCACAGCATTATGCAAATCATGGACTAAAGCCTCTGGAAAGCTAATGATACTGTTTGAGACTTTTAGTTTCCAACAGAATCTTAAGCTATATCTATCCTTGTGCTCTAAGGCTATCACACTCAAAATAATAACATAACATTTCAGTTATATTCAGAACATTTTTTCCAGATTCTCAAGCACCATAAAATATAGTAGCTCCCTTTTATGAAAAAAACCCAGACAAAACCACATAAAACACACCAAAAAAGCATTTTCTTTTGCTAAAGTCATAAAGATATTATCACTGAAAATAAGAGGAGAACTGTGCTAGTTTCAGAGTAAGCTTTTGCCAGATTTTGTTAAAATTCTTACAGAACAAATATGATCTTCACGTTTTATTTGAAGACCCAAAATCTTTGAAAGTACCTGATGATACCAGTAAAGGATCTTTCAGCATCTCAACCTAGTTTATCAAATCACAAAAATAACTGAGACCCAAACACTACTTCTCAGAAGGATCTAATTTGCAGCTCTGTGATGACATCCAAGTTGATGATGTTAAATCACCTGGTATGGTACAAATTCACTTTGTTCTTAATGTTTGGCTTGGACTTCTGAAATTCAAAAGACACCTTCAGACTCTGGACTCCAAAGACATTAGTCAATCTGCCAATTTCTAGGATCAGAGACAGATACCAGAATTACTTGGAAGAGCATTGCAGCAAAACTCTCAGGTAAGAATAGACAATTTAATTTTTTCCCAGTTTGCATAGGCTCACTCTATAAACAGAAGTAAGATTATATATGCTAAAAATAATAAATAATATTTCATTTTTTATTTATTTTTGAATATCCTGAAAAGCTAGTTGTTGTCCTATTTTTGCACTTTACAGATAACACATACATAGCATCATTATAGTATCCTATAGCATCATTATACCATTATATAATTATATAGTATCATGACAGATAATACATAAATATCATACATTCTCATGCAGATGAGGTTCTTCATTCTGATCCATATATATATATATCTCACTGTAAGCACTTTAAAGGTTATAATTCAAACCAAAACAGCTTCTGAGAACACCAGTATTTTTACTACCCTACACAGAAGTAATAAAGCAGTGGAAGAATGACTGCATTTTCCACCAGTATCAAATACTGGAGGTTGCAGAAACAATCAATTCACATTTTGGGAGAAATATTCATGCTTGAAGGTCTTCAAGTATGACCGATCCCTATTTATGTAGAGAATGCAAGATCAGCAGCCAAAGGCTGTATTTTCTGCTTCTGTTTTCCATATTATTGTACTTACAGAAACAAATCTTGTTATTGCTGTGTGGACCTTATTTCTCAGAGAAAGAGACTCTCACAGAAACCAGAGCTCTGGAAGCCAAAGGCTGTAGCACTTGCTTCATAAAGAAGGAGTTCTACTGTAATTTTGATATTAAATAGGTTGTTGGCAAACAAAAAGTCAGTACTAGCAATAGGAACAAAATTCAGTTCACTTTCTCTAGATGGACCAAGAGAAGCTAAATAAAAGTTGAACAAGAAGGCAATTTCTATCTCAGAACATTACACTGGAGTAAGACCTTACAGGAACATGGAATGCAGAGATTCATCAAGAAGTTGTGTCTAAGTTGTGACTAAGACTTGGTTTTTTTTGGAGAAAGTGAAATGCATTTCATAGAATAACAGAAAGTACATATGTATTTCATGTTGACAGGTAAATTGGAAATTAAGAGATTTTGAAATATCCTTGGAACTGTTGCCATAGCTGCCTTCTCTCTGTGCCAGTATAAATTTCCTTTTTTCTCAGCAACAGGCTGAGGTACAGTATTTAAAAAATGACATTTTAAAATGAATAACTGCATCAACAGAGACTTTTGTAGTCACTTTCTCAAGCAGTCAAGAGAGAGCACTTTTGACAGTGATAGGATTCCATGTGATAGAGATCAGGTAACATCAGCCTCACACCTGCTATTTTCTTCTGCATTTGTGGACAGCTTTCTGTTATTCATAGAACTGCTCAAGCATTCAGCATATGCCATAGAGTTCCAGTGATTTAGAACCATCTGCTTAAGGTTTTATTTTGACAAGCTGAGCTGCTGAAGTTCTCACAGTGCTGTTCAGCCTTTTACCAAATGACTAGTAAAAACCACTAAACACACTTGTGAGCTACCTTTGGTAAATATGTTTATTTCTTAAAAGATTGATGCTGATTAAAGTGACCATGTGATGGGAAAATTACCCCAAGCAGGTCAAAGTAATATGCTTTAACTGCTTCTCAGCTGTAATTTAGTTTAATGGAAATTTTTACCTTACTTCATATTTCAAATAGTTTAAAAAATAGCCTTTATCTTGTACTACACTCTATCCCTTAGTATTTCAATTAATGTGACTTAATAGTTTAATTTCACTTTGAATAAAATTGCTTTTATCTCTGTTAAAATTTTTTTACTGCCTGGTTTTCAACCTGTTTCCACATATTTATCTATGGGTATGAATAGTATATGTACGTGTATTAATTTCAATGGCTTTATGTGCTGATTTACATTGAAATGGTACTGACATTGCCAGCCAAATAATACCCAGGAAGAGCTCATTGAGCTACTCAGGCCAGGTCACATCATTAACAGGACTCTCCTTCAGAGAGTTCCAGGGTCATTTTCAGACAGAAGTACCCATCAGTGAAGTCATCTTTTCACCAACACTCTTCAGTAACCCAAACCCCATTTTCTTTCAGCATGTCCTCTGGTCTAGGATGTTGGTACTGATAACATTCCTGCATTGTCCAGTGCAGGGAGCTGGTTATTTTCCTCGTCACAGCAAACCCAGTTACCATCCAGCCAGCTGGAGGAGATTTGCCAGATCGCTTCAGACACACTTACACAGTACAAGAGAGCAAAATATTGCCATTTCAAAATGCCATGACAGGATTAAATTCTGGCAGGTTACCTCTTGATTTTCTTTGCCAGTGCTTCTCATTTGACAAATAGATTCGTAGACTTGATGTGCAGACCATTGTGATCACTTGGTCTGTAATGATTTTCTCAGATGCTGAGTCAAAGCATGTTTTCCAGAAGGATATCTAATCTCATTTTACAGACTCAGAGCCAGAGTGCATCTATTGCCTTTCCTGATAAATTGTTAATTACATTTACTGTATCTGTTTCAAGATTGAATGTACATATCTTGTTATACTTTTGTCTGTAAGACTGAAAGTTTACCTTTATTTCCCTTGATCGGATTTAATTTTAAAGTAGAAATAAGTATCTCTATATGGCAATCAAATCACCTTTTAAGCTCCGCTTTGATTAGCTGAACAAATTGAGTCCCTACCACATGTTTCTTTTTCTAATTTACTCTTTGAATGTGGTCAACAGACACTGTCCCAGTAGAATCATTAAATTTTATTTGATTGGAAGGCACCTTTTAGATCATTTATTTCCACACCTTGTGTCATGGGTAGGGGCACCTTCCACTAGGTTAGGTTGCTCAAAGGCTCATCCAACCTGGCCTCAAACACTGCCAGTGATGGCACATCCATAACTTCTCTGGGCAACCTGTTCCCATGCCTCACCACCCTTACAGTAAAAAATTTATTCCTAATATCCAGTCTAAATCTACATACTTTCAGTTTCAAGCCATTCTCCTTTTCCTATCACTACATGTTCTTGCAAAAAGTCCCTCCTCATTTTTCTTGCAGCCCCCCTCTGCCAGCACTTTCAGCCCGTTTTCAAAGGCGAGATGTTTCATCCGTCTGATCATCTTCCTGTCCTCCTCCGGACTACCGCCAACTGCCCCATGTCCTTCTTATGTTGGGGACTATGGAGGTGAGTGCAGCAATCCAAAGGTGGTCTTGCAAGAGTGAGGTAGAGGGAGATAATAACATCCCTTGGCTGGCTTCTTTTTGGTGTATAGCAATAGTCTCACTAGCTGTCTTCAAGGGAATATTCTTCCTCTACACCCCCTTTTTTGTTTATCCAGAAGTTGCACTAGCATGTCAAGATATTAATATATTATGTCTCCAGTGTACCTTCTGAATGACTGTTTTCCAAAATAGTGTTTTCATTACTTACCTAGAACATTCATTCCTCATTCTTGGATCAATTAACTTACCTTCAGCTGTTTGAAAGCATGCTTGGTTGGAGAGCAACAATTTAACTGAACAACACTGATCACTCTGTAATGGTAACCTCCCCTGTTATTTACTGTCCTGACCATCTTAATGCTAGTTATAAATTCATACAGACAAGGTTTTATATTGTCTGCATTCCTGATGAAATTATTGAATAGCATTTGGCAAAGCACCTATACCTTGAGATAAGTGCCCAAAATCTGATGAATTTTCATGAACAACTATGTTTGGGAAGGCCTTAGTCTTTTTACTTAACATATAATGCAGATTTTTAATCAAGCATCAAGAGCAGCTAGGTCAAATATTCTGACCAAAGTCAGATTTACAGTCTTTTCTTCTCAGTGGTTTGAACAAGAAGAAAAAGGTAAACAGGTATGTGCAATGCACTTTTTTTTTGGTATTGACATTTTCAGTTTATTGTCCCTTCACATGATGACTAAAAAGGTATCATAATGTGGTATCAACAGTTCTCAGGTCATTTGGATTGGAGATGACTAGCAGATCTCAAAAGATAAAAAAGAAAGTGGAATTCTTGCTGAATAAGTGTGTTTTTCGTTTAGTTTCTGGGTTGACCAGAAATAATGTTAATGTCAATCAATATCCATCTAAATGAGTTAGATATGAAAAAAATCAAAATATGATAAGATCTGTGTTATAAATGATCAACTAGCCAATCAGATATAAAGAATAAATTTTATTTTTCCATTTTAAATCTATCTGGGACAGACACAGGGAACAACATTCGAATGTTGGGTGAAACAGCCGACCGACAGCAGGGTTGCTATCTCGCACTGTTCCACGATTTGCTGGGGTTTGAGTCCAAGTTCTTATACTATATTTTGTGCCTCCCGGCAGCAGAGGTATTGTGTTTTTCAAATTCAAACCCAGTCTTTTCACTTGATGATGAACCCTGAACAGATTTCCCGGTGCTGGGCCGAGTCTGAAAGGACCTTCCAGGAATCCTCCTTTGGGATGATGATGTCGTCAAATGCAGGGTCCACCCTGGAAATGGGTGTCGATGTGTTGATGGTGGGTTGATGGTGGGTTGATGGTGGGTTGATGGTCCGGGTGCCCAAGATCTGATTAGCTCAAGGAGCTACATCCTGGCAAGCCACCCTCCTTTCTGGTGTAAATCGAGATGTTAGTTTGTATACAAAGCATGTCCTGGTATTTGGTGAACGCCCCTCCCAGTCCGGGAATCAAGGTTACTTTTTATACTCACAGGGTTATAGAAAATATACATTCTATCATCTGCTATAACTTCCTTCTATGTTTTAATTGCACGAATTTATAATCACATCTATTACAATCTGTGAGAGATTGAAAGATCAAAAGTATGAAGGATAATGATCAAGCAAGACCAATTCCAGAATGTGATCACGATTACATGGTCCATGGTGAAATGGTCCATTCAAAAGTTAATTTGAGTGCTATCAAATGAAAATATAGTGGTGAGCTACATAGTGGAAGAACTTTCTGACTGGAAGAATAGCAAAGCCTTTGGGTGCATTAAAATGGGGACAGTTAGCAGCATAAGTAACAGAGTAGCTGCTGTGTCAGCTGGGAGACTGATGTTGGAACAAAGTTGTTCAGCCAGGATCTTCTTATCTAAATATTTCTTGAAGCTTTAAAAACTTCATGGGGTACAAGAAATCAAAATGAGATGCAGGAAGATATTGTGACTTTTTTCAGATAATGTATTAATCCATTAATCCATCAATCCATCAGTAAAACTGAGAAGAGTAGCTTGTGAAACCGGTGTTTTGTAACACTTTCACAGGCCTGACTTCTCTCCATTCTTCTGTCTTTCCATCTTCAGACACTCAGAATCAATCATGGACTACTAGAAGATAAGGAAGGACCAAAGGAGCACTAATGTTGAATCCTGGCTCTTACTGGCTCTTGCAGATCAATTCTAAATATCTTTCCTGAATTTAAAGTTTTAAAGCAGGTGTCTTTATATTGCTGTAACTGAGATCACTGACCAATTCCTAATTAACTGGGAGACCATGCTCAGGTATACAGAATGTCCTTTGCAACTCTTGTGTGATCTGTTAATTTCCTGAACTGAGACTGACTGCTACTAGAAATGAAATCTTCTAAACCAAATTTTCTGCATGCAGTTGTTCTCATAGGAAAACACATCAAGCAGAACTGAATTCTTTTGCATCTCATGGTAAATGTGAGATGTATTTAGATAATTTAACATTTCCTTTTTGGTCTGCTCACTGCACTTTCACAGATTTAGTAAATGTATCTGTATACTCTAAATCTCTCATTTCTGTTCCATGTTATATGCTTATAAATTTAATAATGAAGTGGAAGGTTGGTTAATTACATTGTAATTAATGTAATAATTCTGTTTGCAAAGTACTTTTGACAATTTCTGTTTTACAGTTTTGAACCAAGTCTTTTTAACAAAGACAGTCTTATAAAAGTCTCATCCCCTGTTAATTTAGTTTATCATAGGGCTGTACTCAGCTGACCAGGTACTATCTCTGTAAATCTAATTAACTGTTTAGGCCTTTTTCTGTGTCAGTGCTTTTGTATTTTCCTTAGAAATTGTCCTGCCTGTCTCCAAATAACTTTTTCAAAAAGACTTTTCTTTAAAGGCCAAAAAAAGATTAACTTGATCAATCTTGCTGAGTATTTCAAGATTTTCTCCAACCATTCAACTCCAATAACTCATGAGTTGGGGTTTTCTATCAGTACCATTATGCAAAATCCATCAGAATTTAATTTTATGTAGAGTACAGAAACCAGTATGGAATTAAAAAAAAGTTATTAGTTTCCTGCTGCATGGTAGCCTTATACTTAAATCAAGAAGTGGGGAAAAAAATGAACCCTTAAGATACAGAGGTCATTTTTGCTAGTACAGCAATTGCTATGTTAATTACTCTCACTTAAGTTGCTTCCTAATGGCTCTTTGGTAGCTGCAGCTCACGTTGTAGAATTCATTTCATTCTGAGATGTGTTGTTTGCAGCCCAGAAGCACAGTGGCTGACTGCTAAAGAAGAGAAAAGACTGGGGACTCTATTCATACCACCTAATTTGTTTGCAATAACATTTGCTAAGGATTTTTAATCTGCATAATCATGTGCTTGGGTTAAAAAAACCCGCCCCCACAGAAAAAAAGACCCAGAACATTATCAGGGCATGATTCACCTTATCCTAGCAGTAATGTGACAAGCTGCTGATGGTCCAGATTCAGGCTTTATAAAAATGAAAGCTGACCACGAACATCTGAGAAAACCTTCATATTCCTGACAATAAAATTCATGTCATCAGACATAAATATCCACAATGCACCTGCCTGCTTCAGTCCACTTTGCAGTTTGCAGACAAAAATAAGCACCTCAAGGACATTAGCACTTTTCTTCTGAGGTAGATAGGTACGTAAGAAGTAAAACTGGTCAGGTGAATTTCTGCAGGTGGCTGAAATAAATATGAGATAAATCATACCCCATTCATTCTATAGGTCACATGGACCTATCTTTGAAAAGCTGCAGCTGTGTTTATGACATCTGTAGAATATTCTGACATAAATTTATAGTGTTTCATCATTATGAAATACAGACAAAACCAGCATTCAGACCTCAGTTCCATGCTGGAATTCAGCATGTCTCAAGGAAATTATTCAAGATAGTAGAAGCCATTGTAATTGCCACGTTTTAAATAAAAATTATATAAGGACATGTGCAGTCTTCTTGATTTATATCATTCACCAAAAAGAAAAAAATCCAGGGTACAATATCTCTTTGGTAGCTGCTTTGCAAGGAGGATTTTGCTTGCTACTCAACATTATTTCTTCAGGTAATAGAACAATTTAGTGTACTTTTTACTCTTCCCAAAAAAACAGATCATAATCAGGCATTCATGTTTAAATATTGTAACAGTGTATTGTACTTTTTTGAACTTCACATTTGCAAAAAACTGTTACAGCTCACACTCATTATCTAATTCCTGCATATCTCCTGTAGTGCCTGGTTCATTCTGATACTTCCTTTTTTGATTGCTATCTGACAACTGTTATGGACAGGACTTAGTCCAATGCTTAGTTAATGCTACATCTCTCTTCTACCAAATAAAAAGGATTAGGTAATACATGGGGAAATATTTGGATTTTTTTTCCCTCATGTATTTACTGAAGCTGCTACAAACACTCTGAATTTTATGCTGGTAATTGATCACTAGAATGGTACTTGTCTGGTGAAGAAAAAGAAAGAGAAAAAGAGAAAAAAAAGAGTGAACTTCCTATCCTTCTGAATGGCTGATTATAGTCTCATACTCCTCTGTTACCTTGAAGCAGCACAACAGCTCTGAAGGAATATATTAAGCTCCATAGTTTAGATTCTGTTATATGAATGCATCTTCTAATGCCAAAGTGAGCTATGGAACTGAGTAAGGAGAAGGTGTTTTTTTGGTTTTTTAATCTGCTTGTTGTTGTTGTTGTTGTTGTTATTATTATTATTACTATTATTCACAGAATTCTAACATCCTCCAGCTCTAATATCTACTGTACATATTTTATAATGAAATAATGTATTCCATTTGTTCACATATAAATGAATATTAGGTCCCTCCTGGGACTAAACTCTTCCTGTTAGTGAATTAAAAAAAAAAAAAAGAAAAAGAAAAAAAGGGAAAAAAAGGGATTTTGAGGCATCTAAAACTAGCAAGAGCTAAGAAAAGAACTAATCGTCTTCCAGCTTGGCATCTCAAAACTCAATGCCAATATGCGAAGTCTACAATTCTGAAAAAACTAACAAAAAAATTAATCTTGCAGTTCAGTTTGCCTGGGGTAATAGGGTGGCATTTTCCAACTAAATATATATTTTTATGGAAAACAGCATCAATTATGACTTGAATTAAAATGTCCTACAATAAACAGTTCAGATTTTACCAATGGTTTCTATCTCAAAACACGCAGAAGTTTAAGCAAATATTCTTGCCCAATTTTTAGGCAAGACTTTTTCTGCCTCAGGATCCATGTTATCCTGCAAGAACAACTTTCCCCATCCCCAAGGAGGTGCCTTATGCCCAGAGCTGTGCCTGCCCTGCTGCACCTGCAGCTACCGTGCTCCTGCCACCCAGGCAATTACTGGTTCTTGCTGAACCCTGATATCTCCTTTGTAAGACCTAAATCTCATTCTCCTGCTGAAAGGGATCCTTATGCTGTTCATGCACTTGCACCCTGGAGCTCTGCCTTCCCTCTGACCTTCTCTGGTCAGTTTGCACTTCCTTCATTGCTGCCTTATGTTCCATCCAACTCAGCAATCCCCAAATACTGATGGTTCCACTTCCAAAACGGAATTAAATGCCTTCCACTTAAAGTGCTAATTGCCTAGTAATGAAACCTTTAATCATCAGGTGATTAAAATTTTAATCACTAAAAGGCCTGAGGAAATCCAGTACATAATGCTGAAGATCAATTTCTAAGTTTTTTTTAAACATATGCTTCCAGTGCAAATTGCCTTATGTTGTAGAGATGAACAGTGGAGTATGTGAAATGTGAAGTTCTTCAATACATCCTGTGCTGAGAAAAAGGCTGAAAAAAATTCAAGAGTGCAGCTGTAACTGTGAAATATATTTTATGTGAGATTAATTTATAAGGGGATTTTCTTTTTAAGCTTGTTTCGAAGTCACTAGGAAAAAAATATGTTCCTGTATTAACTTCCCAGCAACTAAAAACAGATTCATGAAATATGCTTTTCCAATCAAATGGTAGATGAGAGCTGAAAATACAGTTTGAAAAATATCTAGAAGGAACTGTAAGTGTTTTGCCATATTGAATAAGAAATAGTAGCTATTGTGCACACAAATCAAATCTCTTCATTCTAAAATTTTGCAATGAGGTTTAGCACATGGATTCCAAATTAATGTGCTAGACAGTAATGACACTACTAGTTCAATGAGCCACAAATGAAGAAGGATTCACCAGACAGAGGAAGCCATCTGCTACCATCTACTGTATCCACTTAAAAAAAAAAAATCTATATTTGAAAAGTTCCCTACACTCAAAGGTCTGTATGTACCAGATCTTGGCATTTCATAACCATGCATTAGCTGGCACAGGGCAGTGGGAAACCCACAGCCTGATGGAATGGATTTACAAAGCTGTGTTTAGGAACAAGATAGGTATCTCTGAGGACTTACAACATTTTTTCAGAAAGGTATGTTTGATGATGCATTAATCATTTGTGATTATATTTTACTGGTAGCAAGCAAATACAAAACATGCATCAGAAAGGCAGCACCTGACATCAGGCAACCACAGCTGGTACAAGGCAAAGGAGGACCTTGTCTGCATTTCTGAACCTTCCCACATTCCTTGTATTTCTTTATTGTAAGGTTTCATGGATTGTCAGGCTTAGAGACTGCCATTTCTTATGTTTGTCCTGTTTGTCCCTTACATTTCTAGCAAAACAAGTACTTCATGTACTTTTTGTTGCCATGCTATAGCTCCCTGGACTCACAAGCAGACCAGGCAATTAATCTGCTAGGAGTCCCATTAAGCATCATACAATTCAGGGTGAATATAAAGGAATGTAGGGGACATAATGGCTTTGGAGGCTCGCAAACATTTTTAACATTTCAGCATACTGCTCTATTGGTTCTGTATTGTTTAAAGCATTTTCAGTCTTTCAGATGAAGTGCATGATGATGATTCTTCACCTCCCTGATAATAAAGAAATATCAGGAAATAGAAAGGAATTAATGAAGCTGAAAAAGATGGTTTATTATGGTCAATGGGCAGGTTTGTGGAGACAAATATTCAAAACCTACAAGGCAAAGCCTCACACATCTCAAAAATAACTGTATAGATACAACTTAAACTGATTCTGAAAAGCAATTAAAGTACATGCTTTTAATCTGTAAGAAACAGAATAATTTTAAAACCAAAAGAACTAGTGAAATGAGTTGTATGTATGTTTATGCTACAGTTTAGTGTATTCTTAACCCCCAATTAATTTAAATTGGAAGGAGAAGCACTCAAATAGAACCAAACTTTTTTTTTCATTTGTAATATTCTTGTATTGAAGGTACTATAGGTACTGCTGCTTAATTTACAACTGCTTTTATATTTGCCTTCAAATTATCTTCCTGTATTAATGGTTTATCAGTGATTGGAGGCATCTCCTGAATGGAAGACATTATAGAACTAAATTCCATTCTATTCTGGGCCATTTGTAAAGGTCAGCTGAGCAATGAATCAATGCAGACCTAGAAGGGAGCAGTTCTCTTGAGACTGGAGATATCCAAAGGGCTGACAAAGTGGAGTTTTGCAAAATCAGTTCAGTACAAGGGACATGTGGCAAATCCAGGCCTCCTACGCTAAGCTGGTCATATTGCACTGGTACCGAGGGAGTTGGAGCTGCTTACATCAGGTCTGTGTTAGACTCAACACAATAGTTGTCTGGGATACAAATTCCTCCAAATAAATAGAGTTATACCGAGGATCAGTCTGGCCACATTGCTCAGAATTTCAGGCTACTTGCCTGATTGTCTGTGTCACAATTGCTGAGAGTTGTAGACTGCAGTATAATAGGACTTCATTCTTTGTGGGTCTGGCCACAGAATTTTTACCTCTGGGACCTTCTTTGTTTTCTTTTATAGAAATCCCTGGGGTTAATTTCTTTGAAGAATAGGCCAGTATTCTAAATTGTAGTCTCACTTAAGACCTGCTTACTTTTGCTAGATCAGGTTCAAAGCAATATGCTGACAAATCAAGATAAATATATTCTTTGCTGAAACACACTGTTTAAAAAGATACAGTTACATGATCGTTCTATAAAACAATATGTGTTGGAGGCTAAGGAGGCAAATACTGGATACAGCATTTGACATTCAGTTCCTTGAAACATTAGGTATGAAAAGTGTATCTAGTACTTAAGTCTGAGTCCTCAATAAGTAGCTTTATTTATTATTTTCTTTACCAAATCTTTTCAGCTTGATTGTGAAGCCGAGTTATAACTGTTCTAACTATGCAGCTAACATTTTAGTCCCTCTTTTCCATTTTTAATAAAATTTCCTATATAGCTTTTTTGGATTCTGATGTCTCATTATGTATGCAATGAAGGTGCAAATACCCTGCTGCCTGTGAAACATTTGAAAATATTACACACAGACATCTTTATTTTTGGAATAGCCTCCTTCATCCTCTAGAAGCACCCTCTAAAGAGCTTTTGACTACATTTTGCATGATACTCTATTTTTATAATGGTGTAGATATAGTCTTGGCTGATTTCTGGCTTTGCTTTTATTAAGGATTGAAGTTGTATTTGATGTCTGCCTTTTTTAGTTCCAGATTTTTGCTTTGCAGCCCAAATATTCTTTCTGGTTTTCATCTGCTTTAGCATGTCCTTGATTCTCCCAACCACTCTTGTTTGGTGCTCTGACCTAATTTCTGTTTAAGCCCTTCCCTGTTTAAGAAAACTGTGTTGTTTGCAAATTCTTTTTTTTTTTTTTTTTGCATCACATGGCTGTCACAGATTTACCTAGAACTATGGTATATCACTGTTTGTGAAGTAATTTCACTTGTTCATGGAATTCTAATATAAATGTAACATCCTGCCTTTATTTTTTTTTTTTGCTGAAGTTGTGGCATTCTTTTCTCCTTCATCTTTTTTTGTCTCCCTGCTCTTTACACTGCTTTAGATTGTCCCTCTTGAGGATCTTGTTTATTAGTGCCAGCTATGTTATCTTGATTTTAATCACACTACACTTATCCAGTAGTTCCTGATTTCTGACTGAACCAGCAGCTCCCATCAGTAATTTCATCCCTCTCCCCTGATGCACACTTCCTTTTGCTTTATGGGCATTGACAAAATGCTGGGCAATCAGACCTTTTACCAGCCAGACTTCAAACTGAAAATACCTAATCTAACTTTAATGGTTGAAGCGTGTGTGCATGTAGGGGATGACTGAAATGGTTTTGTTTTTCCAATCCATCACTATCTTAGTTACTCAGCAAGGCTCTTAAGGCCCTAGCAGACTGTCACCTGAGAGAAAGCTGGGTCAATACTCAGGTTTACAAAAGGTGCAAGCTGACAATGTTAAGTATATCTAGTATTGTATGATTTTCTGCAGAAAAATGAGTGTTCAAAAGAATGCCCTATTGTGTTGCCAGTATAAATAAACATCAGTAACAACTAGGGGTCCAGACAGAACTGACATTGTCAAAAAATCAAATTCTCATTTCTGGATCATTTCTCAGAAATATGAGCAAAGCCCTCTACCCCAAAAAATCTGAAAAATATTTTTGGTTGCTAACATGATTTTAGTAGCAGCTACTTGTAATGATGTGCAAATCACCTTCCATTTTAGCCCCAACCAAAGATGCAGCCTGACCATGACTTAAATAATTGAAGGGATTTATTGCTTTTGTGTATGATACTACCATTCTAGTTTAATTTGAAGTGACATAGACCAGAACAAATTAGACAGACATAAAAGAGTGTCTAAAATCCTGGCCTTACTCTGGAAAAAAGGGAAGGGTCTTCTTACTTTTAAGTAAGGGCTTTCTTATTTATTTGAACAAGCTATTCTACTTCACAGTAGTCAATTTCAGCAATGATCATCATAAAATGTAAGTATAAATGGATACCACAGTTGTATGCTATCATAAGTATAGGAAATAATATAGGAAATTTACAACTGTATAGCTTTTTACATGAAATATTGTACTGCAGCAAATGTTATTCTCTTTTTCGACTTCACCATGCATTTCTGGCTATTATGCATCTGTCAAACAACACTGCAATTCTGGATTAGGAAACTGAATGTACTAGGAAATATAAACCAAAACTCTATTTCCTTAAAAAGAAAGAAGGCTTTGCATATAGGGAAGATCTTCCTATACCTGAGGGAAGGTGAAGAGCTGGCATATTCATCTTTAAGGTTAACAATAAATTGAAAGGCAGAAAAAGAAACTGTAATTTCTGTAGTGAAAGATATGTGTGTACAGAAGCCATTTGGAAGCACAGGCAGAGTAGTGTGATGATGATCTGCAGTTGTGGTGAGAGCTTGTGGCCCTCTGAGCATACTGCCAGCTGCTTATGCAAATTATCAGACAGTTTTTTCATACCTGTGGGTATCCTCCCTTATGATCTGTCTGTACCAACTAAAACCATATTCTCCAGGTACCCTGACACACCACACTATGTGAAGTGCACATATGCTTCTATCATCCGAGTTAGCAGGGAAATATTCATGCATATGCATCAAATGTTCACTGCTAATTCAGGTGCAAATCAAAATTAAAATACAATTAATTAGACTTGGAGGAAGACTTTGTTTTGATCTCAGTCCAATACATATCAGAAATAATTCAGCTGAAGCCAGCAGAGCCAGCCTTATACTGACTCAGTGTGAGATCAGGCCCAGGTCCATGGTGTCTGAGAAAAAAAGTTTTTATTTTTTATAGCTGAGTTTATGGAAGCACTCAACGTTCTTGGTTTCCTTGCCCACAGAATAGGGATTTCATTACCTTAAAGTGGCAACTGTAAAGATTTTAAAAGCTGTCACTGGATATTTTTAGAGGAATACATTTTTCTCCTTTACATTATCTTAGCTACTGATTAATACATATCATGTTATATAATGCAGTCAAACAGTCAAAAAGAGAGCTCTGAATGGAGTTTTGCTGTGCCAGCACCTCTGCTGAAGTCAGTGTGATTACATTTGCAGAAAATACAGCCTTTTCTTCTTCTTTTGTCTCTCTCTCTTTTTTTCTTTTCTTTTCTTTTTTTTTTTTTTTTTTTTTTCTTTTTTTTTTTTTCTTTTTTCTGTGCTGGGAAAAATTACAATATCAAGCACCAAACCCTTTGTAGTCATCTTGTTTAGGAGACTTCAATTTTTATTTCCTATCCAGAGATGCAAATGTGAATTGAAAAGCACAAAACTGCAAAGCATTTAGCACTAGCTCATACAACATTGGGAATATATAGTTCCTCTCTTGAGCGTAATTACAAGACATTGTAGGTGTAACAGTGCAATCCCATTCAGTTCCATTCACCAGTCTGCAACCCCTGTAAGTTTTGAATTTGTTTTCAGTCGAGGCAGCATGTGGTCATCTTCTTTTAGTATGTGTCAAGGTTTTGCTGCTCGGTTACCACCAGGTGGTAGCATTTTAAAACATAGCTCTTATTTTATAACAGCTGCCCTGTATTATTTGGCATTTTTTCTGTGGTTTCTTGAAGAGGTTATCATTAAGAAGGTTGGCATGGTTACCTAGTTTAGATCAAATTGTCACTTGAAGAGTTCAAGAATGAACTAAGACAGAGCCATGGAAAGGCTTCCATCTGAGGAGAGACCAAGAAGACTGGGATTGTAGGATGTCCCAGTTTGCATCCTCACTATACAAGAAGAAAAGATTTCGGCATGAGGAAAAGGCAGCAGAAGAAAGTTGAGTAAAAAGAATAGTTTTTCTTGCTTTTAATATGATATTAATTGACAGAAGTGATTTTATTCAACTTGGTAAACCTAGTTTGTAATGTTACTGGGTATACCTACATAGTATATCAAACATATTGTAATAACAATATACTTTGATAATTCAAGGCAGAATTCCATCCATTAAACCCTTCATAAGTAAATTTGAAAAATTCCTTGCATATTCCCTTGAAATCTTGGTGAGGTTTTTTTTTACATGAATTGAGAGAAACTATGGGTTTTTGTGAACCTCTTACAAAATTTTTTATATCCACTGGAAGGGTTTTGCATTGGTGGCTGATGAGAAGAGATAGAAAGTTATTTTCAACCACTACACTGCTGACTCTTCAGCTTATGTTTTAGGCTTTGTTTGATGTTTTCTCCTCCTGCCTACACTACGATCCCAGAGAATAATAAAAGCTTTCAGTAATGAAAGAATAATGAACCAGAAATGTGACTAGAAATTTGGGATGGAACAAAGGAACACCTTTCCCATCAGCTCTTTCTTGCTTTTCTCTGATTGCATTTTATCAATTCTGGCACTCTAGCCCCTTTTTTGCTGCTGCTTATGTACCCTTTCCTTCTGTTTTTTGCTCTTGTTCTTGACATATTCCCATGGCAGTATATCCATGCTGAGACAGAAGTTATCATTTAGATAACAAAGAATGAAAAGCAGGCCTCAAGTAAGGAAGTAGAATTCTGATAGTGATAGAAAATCAAAATACTTAATTTACACAGGATGTGCAGCAGGCAGTAGTTGTGCAGGGATAAGTACAGATTACAGACTTAGAGAGTAGAAGATCATGTTATGACTTGCTGGACCATTTCAGATGAGTACCTTCCAACTTGAGCAATGATTATTTTTATTGGTAGACACAGTGGTATTGTTTTCTGAGAGGATATGTTCAAACACAAATAAGTAATTACATTTAGCAAAATCTAGCTTATTATTATTGAATGTTGCTTGTTTTGGCAAAGAAAGGACAGAAACTACCCATGTGCTTTGGCAATTTTTTTTGCATTCTTTCTGTTAAAATTATTTCTTCCAGTTTTAAAGACAGCTATCTACTTATTTCCATGAATTAGCAGGGGAATAATAAAATACTGTTGAAAGAGAAGTAACTGTATTTCCCAAGTACCCAAGTTTATCAGAGATGCAGAGCACTACCTCTTAAGAATTTTGTCCCCATATTTGAACTGTTATGTAAGCTAGCAAGTATTTTGCTCCCACAACAGAATTTTTCCTTCTTAAAAATAAAATAAGAATTTTACATGTATGCCTGTACTGCAAAGTGTTACATCTTCCTTTCTCTCCCTATCAACTAAATTAACTCTAATGTTAGCAAATTTAAAACTTATTTCATGTATTAATTAAAAAAGGGTGTAGTTCTTAGTCTGCATTAGAATAAAATGGGTTTTGCCCTCTTCCACTATTTTCTTTCAGTTAGGATGCTGAACATTTTATCAAGTGCAGTCGAAGATCCTGCCATCTATGTTGCTCCTCCTGGATTTATGGGAATGCAAAAATACTATCTTGAAATTGTGTTTCATTGTCAAACTTGTGGAATCTTTAGCCATTCCTATAAAGAATCAAAAACTAGCGATTGAAATGCATTCAACATGTGCATAAACATTAAGTCTAATTTAAACTAATGTCCTAAGAGCAGAACCAATATTGTAAACTCAATATTGATTTTATTTCCAAAGATTCATAGACTGGTTTGTGTTGGAAGGAACCTTAATGACCATCAGGTTCCAACCACTATGTTATGTGCAGGGGCAATTTTCACTAGGCTGGGTTGCTGAGAGAGCTCCATCCAAGCTGGCCTTGAACACTGCTGGGGATGGGGTACTCACAATTTCTCTGGACAGTTTTAAATTTCTGTTTTAAGCAAGAGAAAATGGTCACTTGCACATTTGGCTTGGAGTCCAACATCACCTTTATTCATATTAATTCATCATTGCATATTTAATGATTCTGACAAGTGTGGGAAAACACTATTTTCTAGCCAATAGTTATCATCCATATTGAGTGGTCTTAAGAGATTTCAGAAGTCACTTTAAGACAGGAGATGTGTCTCATTATGTAGCAGATAGTATTTTAAAAAAATCAGAATTAAAATTAAGATTCAACCCCAAAAATGCTGGTTTTCTCATATTTGCACTCTGGTATAGGTATCTTTTTTTTCCTCTTGGAGTAGATACAGAATTGTTATGTAAAATAAATATCAAAAAGTTTTCCTTGGTATTTCAGCCCATGGATTAGAGGTAGATGGCCTTGGCAATTTGTACTACTCTTGCTATAAAAGAGATTTCTGCTTACACATACTCTCTTTGAGAATTTATTCAGAGAGGTTTGTTGATGTTTTCACGGTTTTTAACTTGCTCCTTGAAAACTAATTAATCAAGTATAATCATCTGGTTGTGTGAAATATTTATAAACTGTAATTTCCATTGCTGGAAATGTTTTCAGCATCTCAGTATTGTCTCTTAATGACAAGAATAAGGAGAGAGAGGATGAGAGAGACGTCTAAAGGGATCATTTAACCTTCTCCTCAAACCAATGAATTCTTCCTATGAATATTATATTTCTATAGAGGTTACTTTTGAGATGTTGCTATTTGAGGTTTATACCACACTTAGCCTAATTCTGGATCTTATTTTTTTCTTCCCTCCTGAAAGAGCGAGTATAATACACAAAACTGCAAATTTCACAGTAAATATTCAATCCAGGAAGATTTTAATTGATTTTGACAATAAAATAAAGTTCTTATTCTTGTCAGCTAGTGTTGGTTCTCAAAATCGTGTTGATGGTGTTTGAAAGCATTAGAAAACTAAAGTTTGGACATTCCCATTTAGATTTTTTACAGTGTCTGCTTGGAAATTTAGAATAACTGGACAAACCCTGGGATTAAGATAGGCCTCTTTTGCTCTGGAAAACTGTTTAGGAAAACACCCTAGCTTTTGTGCAAGTTCCAGAAATTTGTTGGAGGTAAAAAGCCTTGTTTTGACACCTCTCTGTTGATGTGAATAAATTTTAGATAAGCGGAGAGACAAGACTGTGAACAGTAAACAATATTGCTTTCATTGGTGCAAGCTAATAGAGGTTGGCCTATAATGAGAAAATCAGAAAAACAAACATGAAAATGGCAAAATTGAGTAAAACCGTGTACAGATCTGCACTGTTTTCAAATGCCTGACAGCACAGGAAAATGGTGATACTTGAGCTACAGTACAGAGCAAATATATCCAGGAGTGTTTGACATGGGGAGAGAAGGTTTTTCAATGATGACTACTTATTTACATTTACCAGGTGGTCTGATTTATCAGCTGCAAAATCTCAAAGTACATGTAAGAAGTGTACTGAAACAAATTAGGTTGTGCAAGAAACCTAGGTGAAAGAGAACTTGCAGAGTTAAAAGAACGATTCTGTTAAGGTCAAACAAAAGCAAAATTTAAATATCTTGTTTATACTGAGTAAAAAACAAGAAGTAGTTGATAGAGATGTAAGTAATTACAGTTTTAAGACTGTTTTTGCTCAGCTATGAAGAAGCAGAGGTTTTGTTATTACCAAAGGAAAAAGCCAATGTGTTAATAAGTAGTGAAAGAAACTAACAAGCAATGGATTAATTAATTTACTTTAGTTTCCCAGGCTCAGCTGCACACATCAGTTACACTGACTTGAATGACTTTTTGTCCCTAATTACAATTTAATAAATCAGAAAAGGCAAAATGCCAAGATTTTAGTGCTATCTAGCTATTTTTTAAGTGTCAGTGAATTTTCTTTTTCTTGTGCAGGACATCATATTTAGTGTCAGTACCCTATACTTTTATATTAACCTTCAGTCATCTTTGTATACAAGCTCCACTAATTGCAATCCAATGCAAATATCTGTGCAGGACAACCAGGAGTTCCTTAGGTATGGATTGCTTGCAGTAAAAGGTGAATCCCCAAACACAAGTAAGGGTGAATGATGCATTTAGTATAGCAAATTGAGCAGGCAGCAACTGAAGTCATTGTTACCACAAGTTCCTCAGAGCCAAGGGACAGTGGTGCTCCACTAGTGGGTGTGGGTGAGTCAGTGGTAACAGTACAAATGACTGTCCTGACATAATTGGAATATTTTCTCAAAAAACTGCTCTGCCAGTCAATAGATGAGTAGTTATTGTCAGACTCAGCCCACCATGTAAAACTCCTGCCTAATAAAAATTCAAATTAAAAATATTCTGGTTATGGCATTTATTCTCTATGAATGCTTTGATGTTTTGTTACAAGACTGGAAGAAAGCTCACTGAATCATAGGAAAGATTCCTACGGGCTTTAGTGGGCATTTGATCAGGCTTTTTATGAAATAATTTGGTTTATGATTTTTTGGCAAACTTCATCTACAAATACAACTGCATAAGCTTCTCATATTAGTTAATTACCTTTATCTATGAGATTAATGTCTCTGTTAATTTCAATCATTAGATGTCAAAAGGGTTTCCAAGTAATGTTGGTATAGATTTATGTATCTTTTATCTGGAAATATTTTGTTTGTCCAAATCAAACTCTCTTAATGTCACACTTATTTTACGGTCATATTTTCAACTTTGTCTGAGAGTTTAACTTTTCTTGTTATGTGGTAATTTTGTTAGTATTGCTTTGAAGGTGTACACTAATTTGTCCTACAACTGAAGGCAAAAATCAGATAATTTTTTTCATTCTTCTGTGCAAGACCTCAAGTCAGGACAAAACATAAGCATATATTATTGGTTTCTAAAAATTCCACATATGTCATTTCCAAAAAGCGACATGAAATAGCTTTGATTTTTGTCAGGTAGAAGGCGAATGAAGTTGCTTTAAAATAATGAAGCTACATCAATACATATGCATTATATCAAAATGTAGACATTATATCAAGATCTGTTTGTAGTTGGAGCTTTACATTCTGGGGAAAAAATTACAAAGCAAAGCATGGGAAAAAGTGATCTCCTATGTGTACCTGTCTGAGATAGATAAAACTATTTTTATTTTACATTAAGTTTTAAAAATTGTTCACTTTCTGAATCTTAAAGCTATTTCAGATGAACAAATACCAAAATATTAATACCTCACAACAAATACTTTCAACATGACTTTCTAAGTATGGTTTTTTTCTATGACAACATGGATAATTCAATGATGATTTTACAATTTTAAAAATATCCTTTAATCCTACAACAAAATGCTTACCAAAAAAAAAAAATAAAAAATCACTGTATGTGCATGAATTAAAAGAGGTAGGAAAATGTTTCTTGTGGATTTGATATGAAAATCAGTATCAACTAACCTTAATGGCTGCAGAGCAAAACACTCAAAAATAGATGAATACCTATGTAAAGATCATATTTTCAATCATTAGTCTTGTGTATATTGATTTAGTATTTATTCTGTGTTTCATTGGACCTTAGTGCAAGCAGTGAAAGGGACAGTGATGAATTGTTTACTCATCCCTCAGTGAGAAAATCTTTGCTGCATTTACACGTCACTGGCCTTATCCTCAATATGTATAAACACTGAACAATTATAAATGTGAAAGAAACTGATCTCACATGGTCCAATTTGTAACTTGCTCCTTCAGATATTTTTACCTTCTATTTGTTACATGAAATGGGATTGAGCCAAAGTAGGAAATAAGTCAGACTATGATCCTGCAATTATCTTCTTCCCTAGTACACTGGTTCCGTGAGGATGTTTTGTTTTGAGAAAGCTCCTTATCTTTGGAATACCTTAAGAACTAGCTGGAAAGCTTTCAGAATTTGTGGTTAATTTATGAGAAAAACATCAAAAGAAGACATTGTATTGTGTAGAACATTCCAGTCCAGCAGGTCTGCTGGAGATGCACTCTGAGTAAGACAACTATAGAAAAGAAGTGGTTGGTGGGACATAATTTGTAGGCATATTTAGGTTTTTCAGCAATGTAATATGCATTAGAAAATTTTAACTGAGTTGGGTTCTCCCCCTCAAAAAAGAAGCAAACCAAAATCCCAAACCAAAACATAAAAAAAAAAATAAAAAAATCCCACAATAAAATTATTGAATGGATTCTCTGGAAAAAAAATAAATTGTGAAGGTAGGCAGGAGGGGAGTGTATGTTTACCTTGGTGTGACAGATGCATACCTAGTTTTATGGAAAACCTTATAGGAAGGGCTGGGATGGATTGGCTCATCCCAGGAACAACTCAGCTTATTCGGTAGAAGAGAAGCTGCAGAAGAGTAGCAGGAGGAGAGGCAGCATCTCAACAGGATGGCTCTGGAAGGAAGCAGAAGTGTAAGGGCTAAGGGGAGCAAAGTCAAAGTTGATACTCAGAGAAAAAGGAAAGAAAGCAATAATCCTTAAGTGTGAGGAGTTGGATTGGTGTCTGTGTCGTACACGAGGCTGCAAGATCTGTTTCACTGGAAAACAGTGCTGCTGAGAAGGGACAACCTGGTAAGGACAGTAAGATATGCTTTCAAGCCTACTATTTAGTCTGTCAGTCATATCAGGAACAAGCTTTGTCTGTGTAGAGAGGCTTCTAATAGCCTGTTCTTTTTATGATGGAAGAAGGCACAACCTTAGATGTTAGAATCACTTGGAGCCTTCTCTCCAAAGAAATAGCTGTTTGAACAGATGCTTTGGCATAACTATTGGTATCAGGCAGCCTAACGAGAAAAATGTTTGTATCCTTGGCCAGCTGTGAAATCTGAGGAAAGAGCTTTTCCTACCAGAACAGGATCCAATGGAAGTCAGAGAAGAGACAGGTGTCTATTTGTCTCTTTGGTGGGTAGAAAAGGAAGGTAAGAAAAGAGCCTTCTCTTATCTGCAAGAAAAAAAGCAATCACCAAAACTTTATTTTCTCTTGGGAAAAAAGGTGAAAGACAAAATTGGGATCCTTGGCTGCATATAATAATTTTTATTAGTATTTTGTTATAAATTGCAAAATTCACTTGAGTTGTAGCCAATTTTACTGTCAGATAAGAATACATTTATTTGCGCATTTTTTGGTTTTTTGAAGTCTGTTTAATTAACTCTTAATATTGTTGATAATAGACATACCTAATTTTAAAATGCTGATGGCTTCTATGCCACACTGCACAGCAGCATATATGTTTCCATTCCTATGCAGTCCAATAGGATAATAAAAAGTGCATTTATTAATCTCTGGAACATAAAAGGTGTAAAGACAATGTTCTGAAGCAAGAGGGGCATACACAGCGATGAAAAGATGTCAGATGTGTGATCAGTGCTAATGACCTTGCACATGTGATGCCATGGCCATGCTCTCAGGATCAGTTGCCAGCCACCTCTAGAGTGTCAGATGTCATTTCATGCATTCTTTATTGATGACCATTCTTTGTACATGAACCAATTGAATTGGACAAGAACATAAACCATGAACACTCAGAAATCAAAATAATTATGGCAACTAAGTGTAAAAATTCATAGTAAAGATTCATATTTTACAATGCAGACTGAAATGCAAACTGAACTTCAATAAGTCAATGAGAGGTGTCAGTGACACAGAGTAGCTTTAAAGCAGTGATTCAGGAGCTTGTTTTGGCCTTCACCTGCAAAAAGGGAATTCTATCCAATTAACTTCATCCATAAAAGCCTGAGATAAAGGTATATAATGGGCATTTTCAGCTTAAGTCACCTAAGCTCCAGGGAAAGATGAATCTCAAACTCAGCAGTAAAGCTCAGATCTTTCTTGATGTATATTTGTGAAATTTTTCTCTTTCATAGGTTCCTCAGTCTCCGCATTGACAATAGAACCAGTCTAAATTCCCTCTTTTTTCTATCTGAACCACCCTATTTATGCCAGGTCCTTAATTTCAGATTGTTACCATCTGGAAATTAGGTGAGTCTGAATGGCTTTCAGATCTTACATCTTTTCCCCTCTAAATCTCTAGGTCCTAAATGGTCCAAGAGAGAACACTATGGTTGGTTCCTGAAGGAAGAGATAATTTTTTTCTGTCTAAATATGTTCACTGAGATTCTAAAGATACTCAAATAGTCCTCTAGGATGTAAATGTTCAGGCACCTTTAGAAAAAAAAATAATTTATAAAATAAATAAATTTTCAGAATTACAAAAGTAGTGGTCAAGCTGCTTCAGCTAGGTAGAGACCCAGATGGCTAAAATTGTATTTGGAGCAGAGCAATATGCTGCCCATGCCCCCTTCATCACAGCCAAAATTTCTGTTCTAAAAATGGAGAAGCCACATGTGTTGACTTTGTATTTGTCCCTGGAATTCCTGCCTGAAGCATTCCCAGATGCCCAGTGGCTTTGCAAGCCCTTTGCTCTGATATGCCAACATGAAACCCTGTCAGCATTTTTCTCAGCTGGAGCAAACAGATAGAGGAAAACAAAAATTCTGATTCATGCTGTTCTGAATTCTGATGTGACTTCAGAAGTGTGGAACACCAGGTCTGAAATCTGGAATATAGGAAGACTGTCGAAAAGTTTCATTAGTAGAATCTGTCTCAAGATTAAAACACTTAGGCTTAGGGGTCAATTTCTCTGATGATGTACCGTCATGCTGGGTAGCTCCACACCTCTTTACAGCCAATGGGAGTCAACATAATAGACTGAGAAGAGGGGCTTGTAAGCAGTTCAGCTGATCATATCCAGCCTCACATCTGATCTGTGCACCAGAAGGTCACAGCCCTCCCAGACAGCTGCTGTTGTAGCCCCTGCAGATGTGTCTGATAATGCTGGTGGATGCTTGTACCAGAGCAATGAAATGGCACAATGGTTATGTTTAGAGAGAGCTGAATTACAGTTTAGGTTCCACTGACTACATTAACTAGTGATTTAATTTAACTTCATGGACACCTACAGCAATTTGAGACACCACAGTAGGTGTGACATGGGAAAAATGTGAGACTCAAAGACTCATTCTCTTTAAGGAAGGTAAGAAAAGCCTGCACAGGAGACTCTAGGTTAAGTAAAATCTCATTGAACAAACACAGTGATCCTCAGATCTCACTTGTGGGAGGCACCTATGCAATGTGTAGACAGCTGAATTTGAATGGAATCTTTCCTCTTGTCTCACCCTCTTTATAACATGAATACATCTGGCATGATTTGGAACCCAGCTTCATAACTTTTCTCCACACTGTAATGTTTTCTCTAGAAAGACATGAACCTGTTCACAATGTTCAGGTTGTAGAACAGTGATTCTTTCATGGGTAACATGACATTAGGAGAAAGATTTTGTGAGCTCTTTTTGAAGCAGTATTTTCAAGATATTTGGGGATAAGAATTATGTACATAGAACATATTTAGATTTCTAAGACTAAGTAAGCTATCCTGGCCTCCTTCCATACTAAACATGAAGAAATAAATGCAGAAGGAGAATCATTTCACTGTAAAAGAAGCTTATGGAATAGGCAAAATTAATTACTTTCTGGAGGCACCGATATTTCTCTCTTAATTGAAAAAGGACAGAAACTGCACTAGTTTACAGTTCACCTTCTAAAATTCTACATGTCAAAATGAGGTAAAATGAATCCCCACTTTGCCTTTTCTTCATTAAGAGTAGGACACAATGAGAGGGAAATCTGTGAAGATGGCTTTTCACAGATGGGGAACTCTGTGCCTAGTTCTATTTAACATCATTTCAAAGATATATTCAAGAAGAAATAGGCTCAAAGACCACTTTCAGTCATGTAAAGATAAAATTAATTGGTTTTAGCAGAAAGAGAAATAAAATGTAGTGTTTAAGTTCATTGGTCACATCACTGTATCAGTTCTAAGTTGGATTGGAACCCCGAGGTGGTCTCTCCCCAGCTGCCATAGGGTAGATTTTATAGACAAATATTGATATCACAGAAACCACTGTCACTATTGTTCACCATCCAGCTGAGACAGTGAAATTGAGCTGGGAAAGAATGAGCTATGACACCAAGGAGAGGCTTGATAGACATTGCATTACCATGCCTCTATGGTGACTTCTCTACTGCTGTCCCTACTCTGTGAAAGAGAGGGCATCAATCTTCTGTGTTGTCAGCTGAGTTATTGCATCATACTGTGTAAATCATAGACTGGGTAAATTGCATTTCTTCTTATCCTTCAGCACTTCAAAAACATAATCAGACCATTAAAAGGAGGTTATGCTTAATTTTACTTTGATTTCTTTTTAGTACCTCATGGCTGGGGTTTAAGTATACATTTAAACAAGACAGCAGAGGAAAAACTCCCAAACACATTTTTGTGTGATCATTATTCCTTTCCAAAATATATTCTGAAACAATCTCTTTCAAACCCTCTTCAAAAGGCCACATAATAACTTGCCAGAGTGACATCTTTGATAGCTTAATAAAAATCTGTTTTGAACATTTTGTGTAAGACAGAAAAGGGAAATTCATACAATCATCAACCATCAATATAATGTAGCAGGAAGACTATATTTGAATGCACGTTTAAATATTTTCCCAAATTTATCAATAATTGATTGCTAGCACCTGGCAGGATCCATCTGGAAATACTCCTTCATTAATGGTTGACTGAATACTGAATTTGTTCAGCCCTCAGACGCAAGATCATATGCTGATGGTTTCTACCGAATATGTAAACACACGAATGTCTGTATATCAACATCAAAAGCCAGGTGTTGCTCAGATAGATATAAAAATATACGAAAACCCAAAAAAAACAACACTGCAACCAGTATCCCAGATTTGCTGTCAATTAAATTTGAAATAAATATATATTTACTATTATATTCTATGAGTTAGTTGTGTTCTTTATTATAGTTCATTTTTTTATGAATATATTCTAAGTAAAGGACATCCAATTTATACTGAAATATCCATTTTCTACTACACACCCCGCAATACTATTATATAGTCTATCGTAAATAACAGACTACTGTTTTTGTAGACCAGAGGAAGACAATTTCATTTTTCAGTAAACAGTATTATTTCCAGGTTGTGAGAACTTACCTTGGATAATGACTTTCTGTTAATGATATATTTTCCAATTAAAGGATGATTAATTGTACATACTCAATATTTCAGGGAATTGCCTTCCAAACTCACTAACAGCCACAGCTCTGGCAGCATTTTGATAATAATATTGGGTTTTGTTCCAGCATTTTTTTCTTGAAAAATACTCTTACTGTAAAGATGATGCAATTCTTAATTTAAATTAGAAGAAATTCTTTACTTTGAGGGTTATGAGATATGGAAACAAGCTGTCTAGGGAAGTTGTGAGTGCCCCAAACCTGGCAGTGCTCAAAGCCAGGTTGAATAAAGTCTTTAGCAACCCGGCCTCCTGGGATGTGTCCCTGCACATAGCAGGGGGTTGGGACCAGATGATCTTTAAGGTCCATTTCAACCCAATCACATACTATGATTCTGTGAAAATATAATTAATATAATTAATAATGAATTAAGTTATGACAATATCATTAGTGTCAATGTTTTTTACAGAAAACAGATCTTAGAAGAAAGAATATACTGTATTTTGCAGTCATAGTAATGGTTATAATTTCAGTTACACAGATGTAAAGCGCTTTTGGAAGGTGTTTGACTTGATACCTGATGACATTACAGTACTAAATTAATACTTGACAAGTGTAACAACACACAATAAATGGACTAAAGCCAATTCTCTGACAATTCCCAACCACCTGCACTTGAGCTTTCTCAGGAGTGCTACAGAAGATGCTACTGAATGCTTAGTGAGTAAGCTGGAAGTAAATAAAAAATTGATGAAAATAAAATCTATTTTATTGTTGAAAATAAAATGTATTTTAAAATGGTACTGATGGAATAAAATTTAATAAAGTGACAAATAAGGATTAATCTATGTGGCCATACTGAACCAAGCTAGATTTTTTCAATCCCTGGGAGCCTTCAAACTAAACGTGTTTTAAACAGTCAAACTATATATCTAAGACCAGTGACTGCAGACTTCTGTAGGTTATGGGTTATGTACTTGACAACAATGACTCAACTACTATATGACAATCGAAATCACCACAAAACACAACAAACGCAGCTAGGGTGACATAAAGGCAAAAAGAAGGATGCAGACAGGAAGGATGCAGGCAGTTCAGTGGTTCAGCAAAATCTACTGCACTGGTGATGCAAGTAATAGTGTTCAGTGACCAGAATTTTTTAACAAGTTCTTGAGAAATCAGACAAAGTGTACAAAGTAATCTGAAAATTTACTTCACAGTCAGAGACAATGTCTTAAGAGGAGGAAGTTGAAGAACTTTCATGCTTTCAGCAGATGAAATTCCACAGCAGTTATGACAAAATACACTGCAAAGTGTAAGCAATCATTGAAATAGGCTGCCAGGAGAGGTTGTGAAATCTTTGTCCTTGACGGTTTTCAAAACTTGGTTGGACCAATCTGACCAGCATCCATGAAGATACCCCTTTATAGAGCAGGTGATTGGACTAAGTAAGTTGCAGTGTTTCCTTTCAAACTAAATTCTTATATAATTCAGACATTATATAAATTCATTCTTTATTTTTGTGACTAAAAAACTGAGAGGTGATCTGGTTATTCTTTAAATATCTTCAAATGCAGAAAATCCTGTGTACTATGTGTATCTTTAACATACAAAGATAAAAGGGAGACTGAGGCTAGAGAATTAAAATAAAAAATGTTAGACTTCTTAAATTGTAAGGAGGATCAGTAGTTACAAAAAACATAATGGAAAATATTGGATCCTAGGTGTCTTCATATTTTCACAGAAGGAATGGATTTTCTTTGATTCACAGTATACTCATGCTGCAAACATCAGTTATTAGGTTTCAAATTACTGGATGCAATTCATAAAACTCTATTATCCTCAATCTGCAAGATATGTTGGGTGACATAAGGTCTTTTCTGTCTTCAGAGTTCACAGAACTAAAGGCTTTTTGTTAAACAGAGTGTGAAGCAGAACCTAAGGACTAGAATAGTATGGAACCCAATAATCAATGTTCAAAGGGCCACTCAAGTATAGAGAATCCTCAGAGTTTAAAGGGGTACACACTCATATTACTGTCACACCAGAGAAGAAAATCAGAAGCCTCTCTCTGTACAAAACCCACAAAAACTTCACTTATGAAACAGAAGTGTTTTACGGGTAAGGCCTGTTTCACTGTCCCTCAGTGAAAATGTATGAATTTGAGCCACTCTATAAAATTCTGTAGTGATGGGTGTGAGGACTCAAAGAATGCAGTTGAATTACCTCAAAACACTCTCAAAGATGGACGTTCCCATAAGATAAGATACTACAAGAGCCACAGATGGGAAACAGGAGGGCATTAATTTTGGGTTTAAATAGAGGTAAGAGATTTAGAATTAGCACACCAGAGAAGATTCCACTGTGCAGACTGTGGGAGAAGGACAGACACGACAAGAGGAAGAGGTGATGAGGCTTGGTGATGACACAGAGCTGGAGAAGTCCCAGCTGGCTCACACACCCAGCACTGCACCAAGAGTGGCCACTCCTGCACCGCTTCTGGCTTGTGGGTAGCAGTAAAGCAGGACAGCCGATACCGCAGCAGGCGGCTGCTCTCAAAGGCCACCGGCTGTGATGCGCCTTGGATCAGGGTAAGGACAGGGAGGGGTTTCTCGTGTGCTTCTCAAAGGATTCATTCCCCAAGGGAGGCAGCGGTGAAAAAACCGAAAAGTCCATAGTTACACATTCTTTTAAACGGGGAGGAATGGGGAGAAGATACAATTCTTCAACCAATCAGGGATAAAACAGGGAGGGGAGTGAGGAGGGCTTCACAATCTCCCAGCCTACAGGGAAGGCAAGGGGAGTGGAAAAGGTCACATGGACCAATGGTACGTTGAAGAATTGGGGAATTTCCAGGAGGAGTTTAGGCGCAGGGGTAGGGATAACAGGGACTGGCAGGGAACTCTCTGGAACTTAGAGAAGGGACTAGGGAAGATTGACACTAGGTGAATAAGGTAACAGGTGTGTCTGGGGGGCGAATGACAGCTGGACAAGGGAGGGGAAAACTTGGGATAAAACCAAACGTATTGGGGGGTTAATAGGAACAAACCATTGGGAGAATAACTTAACAATAACTTACAAAAACCACACCAGCACATGGTGAGGCAGATCTGGGTAGCTTATCCAGACAAAAATTTCCACCACAACAAACTGTGAGAAAAGGAAGCAGCTGCTCACACACAGCAGCTGCTCCCAAGCTGTGGGAACAGCATGTATGCCTTGTGGATACCTGGGACTTGGACTGTATAAAAGTGGTACCTCCAGAAGAATATGTGGGGGACCCCCACCACCAAGTGAGCCAGAAGAAAGAACCCATGTGCTGGTGATATCTTTTGCTTAATCTTTCTCTCACTCTCTTTCTCTTCTTCCCCTCCCCCCTCCTTATTTCTTTCCCTGTCTCTCTCTCATTTACTCCTAAATAGAATCTGTACTATTGACTTTGGTATATGGTGGTGTTTGCACCTTAATTCAGGCAGAGGCATCTCTTAATAATCAGACACTAGCTCTATTTCAGTGTATCATAAAGTTATTTTGCTGTCAGAAGTGGGATCCTAACAATGAGCCCGATATAAACATTTAAGGGATTCTCATAAAGAATAAACATTACCAGACAGTAGCATTTTCAAATCTTCACTCTTTATCCCCTCCATAGTGCTAGACTTCCAAATATTGTCTTTTTTCTTTCCAGACTCAAAATCCCACTATGTTTCAATGTAGCTTCTGAGAACTTTTCTCATTAATCAACAGGAAGTTTGTTTCCCTGAAAAATTTTGCAAACAAAATTTCGTTTTTCACTTGTGTTTGTGGATAACAAATAAGAGGGAAAAGATGATGTGATTCAATGTCTTTTGGAGATGTTTGAAGTTTTACTTGTTTGGCACATCTTGAATATTTTCTGTAGGAAACAGCATTTTTGTTTGTAAACAGATAATACTGACATGACTTCTGAAGAAGCGTAACATAATTTTGTCATGCTACAGTAGCAAAACATACACTTTTTGAGGGTATAGTCTTTGCATGTATTTAGAGTTATCTCTGTGAAATGCTATTATAAATAATTAAGTTACTAGTTTCGCTCTTCTTAGGGACTGGCACCAATTAGTTTGACTAGTAACCTCATCCAAAAAAGGGAATTAAACTTATGTCAATTTTTTCTAAAATATGATTATTAACCTCTGTACTAATTCATTTGGCAAACCAATAGAGTATATGCTTGACTTCAAATATTAATTTTCTTTGAACTTTTTTTAACCAAGTGCTGCCTTTGAGGCTGTGTTTAAAGTTGCAAGGATTGTGTTTGGCTATCTTAATTAAAAGTATTCAATTAACCCAAACAAAGCTGACTCTGAAGACTAGCATTTCCAAAACTGATAAATGATTGCTAAGTAAACAATGATTGAATGAAGAATAATTGATTTTTTCCCTTGAAATCTTAAATAAAATTATTTTTAAAATTTTCTTATTAAATAATTATGCAATTAAGGAAATATTGAACTTCTAGAGTGACATTTGATAATTAAACAGAACAAGACTATAGCACCATTGCAATAGAAGGCATGAGTATTTGTGAAATCTTTCTGAAAATTTTTTTTGTAAGGTCTTAAATCTCTTAAAGCTTTTGTACTACTACAAGGTCAGATGCTTTATTTGTCATTGAATGGTATTTCCTAGACCACTGTCCCATGTTAAGTAACGCGCTCTTCAGCACAGTCAGTCCAGTTGTCTGCCCTTCAACACTCAGAATCACAGAGTATTCTGAATTGGAAGGAATTCCCAAGGACCGTGGAGTTCAGCTCCTGACTGTGCACAGGACAGCCCTAAGAATCACACCGTGTGCTAAAGAGCATTGTGCAAGTGCTCACTCACAGCAGGGGCAACTCCCAGCACGCACTGAAACCTCTTTTCCCACCTTGGAGGCCCAGATGCAAAGATCCCTCACTCTCCTCTTCTACTTCTCACTCTCTTTACACCAGTTTTCCAATCCCATGTTGTTGTAAGGCTTTAATGTACCTTCATGTATGTGCATATTCACATTTACAAATTCTTAAGGAATTTTTCCTGATTCAGTAGGAAAGTTAATTGTGCTGAGGAGCAAATTCATTGGGAATGATTTGTGTGAGGGAACAACAGGTTCAGTAGACCATAAGAATGACATATTTACATTCTTTGTTCCTTAAATTCTTCCTCAACTTCTTGACAGAGTTGGAAAACTTTGTTTGGGAAATGCTTCCATGTAGAAGAAACAAAACATATGTGGGAGTGCATTTTTTAATATTAAGTTTAATTCATAAGTTAATGTTCTTTTGTAAAATGGTTTGTTTTCTGTACCCCTTTTTGTTACCCACGTTTGATTTATCCCTGTTTTTTCCCCAGGGACAGTTCTGTAATTGGTTCTGTATTCTCCCTAAGCTTTCCCCTCCAAAAGACAGTTAACTGTCCATCACTTCATAGACAGCCACTTGTTGCTGTCTATCATTTTTGGGGTTGCTCCCCACTTCTGGAGGATTCTGAGAGAAGCATCGAGTGATTGGACAGAATCCTGATTGTCACCTTCTAATGTTCATTGTATGGTTGTTTTGTATGTTTGTTTATGATACGAGCCACCTCCCTGTAGAACCTCATTGGTTCCCTTTCTGTGTAACACCCCCAGCTATAAGGTCTCACCCGAGAGTTAACCGAGACCTTTGGCACGCTGACTCTCAAGGTGAGGACCCCACGCCGGGGTTCCAATAAACTCGTGTGACCCAGCGTCTCCGGAGTCTCCCCTTTTTACGATCCTCCAGCCAATCGCCACGCAGGAGCAGCTCGAGCGAAAAAGAACTCACTGAAAGAAAGCCCTGTTGCCTGTGCCGAGGCTAGCTGGCTTGAAAAACAGGCATGGTGACAAACACAGAAACCCAGTAGGCAGATGACAGGGAAGAACAGAAAGAGCAGAAGTAGACTTTTCCTCATTTCTCAAGTGATGTTTTCCTAATCATAGTTTCACAGAGTCTCATTTTTCTGATTTAAGTTTTAACTGTCCAACAGTCCACACGAGTGCAGCTGGTGACACTTAGCTGTACTGGAGTGAGAAATTAGCTGATGACTTGAGGAAATGTTGTGGGCTAATTCTTGTGTGGAGAGAACCGAATAGTGAACTGATTAAGGGGATTAACTCTGTGAGATTAATTATAACAAAGAGCCATGAATCTAAGAATATATTGGGATGTGTATTGGTGCCTAAAGCTTGGACTTTATAGGATGAGAATAAATGAGGAAAAGGAACTCTGAAAAATAGGAAGGAAAAGAAAGTAGTTGAAAAATAATGTTTAATTTTTCCCTCAGCAAAAGGATTGATTTTCCATAAAAATATGTATTTAAAATTCCATTGTCCCCAAGAGACTTCCTGAGTTGAATTTCTACTATTTTTCCTTTTTAGTATCACAGAATCACAGAATCACTAGGTTGGAAGATCAAGATCATCGAGTCTAACCCAGCCTTAACACCTCAACTAGACCACAGCACTGAGTGCCACATCCAATCTTTTTTTAAACACATCCAGGGATGGTGACTCCTTGGTCACCTTCCCAGGCAGACCATTCCAGTACTTTGTCACCCTTTCTGTAAAAACCTTTTCCTAATATCTGACCTCTATTTCCCTTGGTGCAGCTTAAGATTGTGTCCTCTTGTTCTGTCAGTTGCTGCCTGGAGAAAGAGACCAACCCCCAGCTGTCTACAACTACCCTTCAGGAAGTTGTAGAGAGTGATAAGGTCACCTCTGAGTCTCCTTTTCTCCAGGTTAAACACCCTCAGCTCCCTCAGTCATTCCTCACAGGGTTTGTGTTCCAAGCCTCTCACCAGCCTCGTTGCCTCCTCTGGACGCGCTTAAGAGTCTCAAGGTCCTTCCTAAACTGAGGGCCCAGAACTGGAAACAGCACTCAAGGTGTGCCCTCACCAGTGCCCAGTGCAGGGGAAGAATGACCTCCCTGCTCCTGCTGGCCACACTATTCCTGATCCAGGCCAGGATGCCATTGGTCTTCTTGGCCACCAGGGCACACTGGAGGCTCCTGTTCAGCTGCTGTCACCAGAACCCCCAAGTCCCTTTCTGCCTGGCCACTGTCCAGCCACACCATCCCCAGCCTGTAACATTGCAGGGGGTTATCGTGGCCAAAATGCAGGACTTAGCACTTGGACTTATTAAATGTCATTACTGGACTCTGCCCATCCATTCAACCATTCCAGATCCCTCTGCAGAGCCCTCCTATCTTCCAACAACAACATGCTCAACACATGCTCCCAGCTCAGTGTTGTCTGCAAATTTACTAATGAAAGCCTCAATACCCTCATCCATGTCATCAGTAAAGATATTGAACAGAACTGGCCCCAGCACAGACCTCTGAGGAACACCTCTGGTGCCTGGCTGCTAGCTGGGTGCAGCACCGTTCACAACCACTCTCTGGGCCTGGTCATCCAGTCAGTTCCTAACCCAGTGAAGAGTGCTCCTGTCCAAGCCATGGGCTGCCAGCTTATCCAGGAGTGTGCTGTGGGAGACAGTGTCAAAGGCCTTGCTGAAGTCCAAATAGACAATATCCACAGCCTTTCCTGCATTCACCAGGTGGGTCACTTGGTCATGAAAGGAAATCAGGTTGGTCAAACATGACCTACCCCTCCTAAACCCATGCTGGCTAGGTCTGATATCCTGGCCATCCTGTAAGTGGTACACGATGGCACTCAATATAAACTGCTCCATTATCTTACCAGGTACTGAGGTCAGGCTAACTGGCCTATAATTACTAGGATCCTCCTTCCCATCCTTTTTGTGAATGGGCTTTGCATTGGCTTCCAGTCATCTGGAAGTGAGCCAAGTGCATTGGTAAATGATGGAGAGTGGCTTTGCAAGCTCATCTGCCAGCTCCCTCATCACCCTGGGATGGATCCCATCTGCGCCTGTAGATTTATGAGCACCCAAGGGGCTCAGCAGTTCTCTGACTGCCTCCTCCTGGATAACAGGGGAACCATTCTGCGGTGGTTCAGCGTCCGCCTCGCTCGGCTAGCCCCGGGACGCTGCTGCAAACCGGTGGTCCGTGCCTGCGTCGAGGGCAGGTGCGTAACGAAGGAGAGGAGTGAATGAAAGGAGGGACTCTCTTGGGGGTGAAACAGAACAGGAGTTTATTGGGCAGGGAGCCCTCACCTCACTGCCAGTGCCCCAGGAGAGACAACTAACAGAGAGGGACAGCACCTTTTAAAGGGGGGTGGGTTTCAGGGATGGGTTACAGAAGGCACGAATAGGAACAAACTGGGGAGTGGCTGATCACATAACTGACATATACAGTAACAAACCAAAGGGGAGTAGGAGGGGGATGACTGGATCCTGCCCAATCACTCGACGCCTCTCCCCGAACTTTCCAGACTCAGGGAGAGGCCCCGGGATGATGGACAGGACCAGGGCGTCCTTGTACATAATACAAGACTGACAACTCAAGAGGGGAACCAATCACAGGGCAGTTGCTGGGGAAAGGTATGGGGGAGGGTTACACACAACATGGGGTGTAGAGGAACAAAATGGAGTCCAAGGGAACAAAATGGAGTACATAAAACTGAAGTATACATGAAATACATCTGAAACTTAAAAACACACCACCACACCATTCTGCTCCCTGACACCATCTACCAGCCCAGGAGGACAGTTGGCCTGAGGACAAGCTGTCTTCCCACTAAAGACTGAGGCAAAGGAGGTCTTAAGCACTTCTGCTTTCTCCTCATCTGCAGTTACTAAGTTCCCTCCTGCATCCAGTAGAGAACAAAGTTTTGTCTTATCTTCCTTTTACTATTGATATATTTTTAAAAGCATTTCTTATTATCTTTTACAAAAGTTGCCAAATTAAGTTTGAACTGAGTTTTGGCCTCCCTGGTTTTTTTCCCACATGCCCTAGCAATGCCCTTAAATACTTCCTGAGAAACCTGACCCTCCTTCTAAAGATGACACAGCCTCTTTTTATTCCTAAGTTCTTTTGAAACCTCATTGCCCTCTTACTAGGTTAGACTGAGAAAATTAATCTCAAGTTTGAACTCAAAGTTCAGATCTTTCTGCTGCATTAATGTAAGTCCACATTGGCATGGCTAAATTCATATTTTTTAAAGAAGTGAAGTATACATTCGATTAATTTGATTTTTCCCACCACCTTCTTAAAAGAACTATTCTTAATTCTCAGAAACAAGACAAATGCCCAAGATTTAATTGGTGTCTACAGGGAAGCTGGAATTTAGGTTGCAATAGCACACCAAGAAGTGAGAATAAAAGAAAATATGACAGTACTGGGCTATTTGCTGACTAACTTGTGCTAGTATGAGCCAGTAAAGGACCTAATTGCTTTGATATAAGTCCTTTCCAAGGACAGTAATCAGAATATACTGTGTTGAACTCAGTTCTTTTTCCTTAATATTTTAAAATGTGCTTTCCAATTGTAATGTTTTTTACAGACAGCTGTCTGAAAACTAAATCCCATTTACTATGACATATTGTCTTCAAAGTACTTCTTCTCCACCAAAGTACTGATTTATTGACTCTGTTTGAACTGATATTTTCTTGCACTCTACACAGTGGCTCAGAAATGGTCATGAAGGCTGTCTTTTCATTAGACCCCATGCTCTGAAGGCATTCAAAACAGGCCTTTTTAGTCCTGTTATGAGACTACTTGCCCAGAAAAAAGCCTTTAGGTTTTTTCCATGCAAGTAGTCTCACAACAACAAAATTATGCCTTTAAAATAAAGTTTTATTTAAAGGTCTACATAACTGGGGGTGAGAATGTACAAAACTTTGTGCAGCTGCAGAAATCAGTTATGAGAAAGTATCTAGTAAGTCTGATTCTGCTCTGTGCTTTGAAAAATCATGCCCTTCTGTATACTGGGAATTATCTTCCTGCAATCTATGTGCTGCTGTAAAGAGCAGAATATATTTAGCTACCTTTTCTCTTGAAGAAAAAATATGTATTCAGTAAAAGCAGGTCAGAAAGAGGTTAGAAGTTGCAGTTTTGGGAGGAGCATTATGGTAATTCAGACATTAGCCTGAAATTTAATTTTTTCATATCAAAAAAATGTGTTTCTTAATTTCTCAGTAACACAGAGCTATCCAGAGAGGGAACAATATTCTGTTCTCTGTTAAAGCTGTTGTCTTAGAAGAAACAGAGGGCTGATGCTAATATTTTGGAATTATTGCATAGAAAAAACTACAGGGTAAAGACTCTACCTTGTACTATATGTAATTTTAACTCTTCCAGGAGAAATTTCTGTACACTTTGAAATCTCTGCCTTTACATATTTCCAGCTATCTGCCAGGTGCTGATAGCGAGGCTCAAAGATTTCTGGTGACAGAAGCTGAACACTGTAGCTATCGTGCTGGAGTCTGAAATCAGGTTTAAAATAAAAATGAAGTAGTAAATGTGGGTTTAACTAGATTTCATTATGTTTTGTTACGTTTTGCACTTCAATAATCTTTCATAGACCACTCCTCAGTTGAATATAAGTCTTAAATCCATCAGGCATTGGGATGCAATTAGTACTCTTAGAAAGAACTAGAATAGAGAAGATAATACTATTGGGCCTAGAGGATTAGCTTGCACCTAATGCCTTGCCTATTCCATAAATCTTTCTGGGGTGTCATCAAGCTTGCAATTATAGAAGATGATTATTTATGCAAAGTTTCATTTCCTGAATTACATTCCAGTCATAAGGAATCATACTAAAAATTTTTGCTATTGTGCAATTCATGCTCCACTACCCCAAAGCACATACAAATTTACTTTCTGTTCTGTTTAGGTAGAAAGACTGAAAAGGTAGAAAGACTGAAACGAAGTATTAATTGTCTTCTAAGATGTGTCTTTCTGCCCCACAGATTTAACATATTAGATTGTCATGACTTGGAGCATTTCTGAAAAACAAAAATAGCTTTATGGTTTTGGTATAGTCTATAGACAATAAAATTGCAAAAAAGAGAATTGGGTCCTGCTGTAGCTTCAGGTTTGCTGAAAAAAATTAATATATTATAGGCCCTTAGTGTTCATTATGAAAATTGTACAAGTATGTTAAAACTCTATAGAAAAATGCCAACTATGCCTTTGGTACGTATAACAAAACCAGACTGAAGTCAGGTGCTGATGAATTCTTACACCATATTAATGTAGAATATCCTAAATACAGAGTTATGGAAACACCGAATAACTGAATGGTGTGGGTTGGAAGGGACCTCTGGACATTGTCTAGTCCAACTTCCCTGCTCAAGCAGGTTCGCCTTGGGCAGAACGCACAGGATATATCCAGGCAGGTTTTAAGTGTCTCCAGAGAAGGAGACTCCCCAGCCCCACTGGGCAGTCTTTCAGGGCTCTGTCACTTTCAAAGTAAGCTATTTTTTCCTCATATTCAGATGGAACTTCCTGTATTCTAGTTCATTCTCATTGCCCCTTGATCAGTTTCTGGGCGCTGCTGAAGAGAGTCTGGCTCGTCTTGTTAACACCTACCCTTACATTTGTATGCATCATTGGGATGAGAAGATAGAAGGTGGATCCAGGTGCAAAAGTCCCAGCTAAAGGAAGCTGGGTGCATGATGAAGATAATGCCCTTTGTCAGAGAAACAACTACTTTTTAGAAAAGTAGAATGAAATTACATCAAGGACCATTAATTGGATGAAATTGGCCTTTGGTAATCCCAAGAAACAGAGATTCTTTCATATATTTCTAGTCTTTACTGACCTATATTCAAGATACACCATTCAAGTCCTCAGTCCCAAATTTGTTGAGAAGAACGTATTACTGACACATCACCATTGTCATTCTGTGAGGAAAATTTTGCAAAAACTAATGCTGTGTAAATTTCTTCTTTTTTAATTTCCTTCATATTAAAATTTTGCATCACACAGACACAGTGGAATGGACTGGCTAACCATGTAAGGCCCAAACCCTGTGTTTCTATGTTTATTAGAAGTATTTAGGCAAGCATTATTATAACTTCAGAAAACAGTTTACCAAAAAAAAAAAAAATCAACTACTGTTGCAGTGTTATTATTCTCAATGGTTTGTTCTGTTCCCCCCCTGTATTCATGAATCAGTCCTAGTTGTATTCACCCACCTAGTTGTCTGTTTTGCCCTAGACCTGCCCCTGAATACAGAATGTTGCCTGTCCCCCCTCCTACCCCCTCCTACCAAGCTGTCAATCCTGCCTTGTACCAGCCCCTTGCTTTAGGAAATCGCCTGGACATCCCCTGTTCCTGGAAGCCCCCACTGGTTTGATCCAACTGTTCTCCTCCCGCCATGCCTCCTCATTTGTTGAAGTATTTTAAAAACTGCCTTGTGCTCCTCCCCAGTCCTTTCCCTACTGGACAATAATTTGTACCCTCCCCTAGAACCTCCCCTGTGTAAAAGTCCCTGCACACGAGGGTTTGGTGTCTTTTATCCCTGGATCCTCCTTGGGAGTAAACCTCCTTAGAAACCACAGGAAAGACTTCTCCCTTGTCTTTGCTTCTGCCTGCACCTCAGCACATCTTGTGCTGTAGAGAAGCAGCCCTGCTGTTTCTCAGACCACTGCTGAGAACAGCCAGCCTCAACATGCTGTCAGGAGCTAGAGGGTGAATCTTGCACCATGTCAAACTACATGTCACTAGCTGTCCAGTTGTTAATCAGTATTGATTAATGAGTGACATTTATCACAAGGGATTGTCCTGGTTTAGGGCAAATTTGAGAAGAAACTTCCATAGGAGTCCCTCTAGAAAGCAGATTCTAGCAGCCCCTCCCCCAACTGGTTCGGGAAGAAATTTCCATGGAGAAGAGTGGAAAAAACACCGTTTATTTAACAAGCAAAGTACTCACAAGCATAAAAAATGATTAATATTAAACAATAAAACCTCTTGCTGTTCTGAAGAGATGGTAAATTCAGAAAGTCCTTGCCGTGGGTTGCTGATTGGCTCACCCAGTCTTTTATCAGTCCCTCCTGCACTGGAAAATGCTGTGTCCTGGGCCCAGTGGCCCACAGGTGTGAGCTCCTGGTGTTTTTCTGGGTTTTCAGTCCAGAGCAGGCTGATCAGTTCCAAGAAAAGGGAAAGCCACAATCCAAGGAACTTCTTGGCTTCATTTAGCTAAAAAAACTAACTAAAAACAAAAGAGAGGTCTCTCCCACTGTCCGTGCTTCAGACAACGCAGTCCATTACAAGTTTGAATACAACTGCCTCACACATTCTACTGCTTCTCCTTCTCCCCACCTTCACTCTCAGATCTAGTTTTAAAGGTGCAAAACTTATTTCTGGGCTAAACAGATGATTGGGGATACATGCATCACAAAGTCACTCTAGGACAGTGATAATTTCTTTTTAAAATAAAAGATATTGCAGCTTGTAACTGTAATAATTCATACTGGTTGTTCAGCAAAATATTTTGCTTCATCTCTAAATCACTACTCTACCACTGTCTATCTCAATAGCTCTAAGTAAAAATCAATAAAGAATTATCTTATTAATTACTGTTAGCTAAGACAAGAACGGGAACGGCGGTATAAACACAGATTGAATATGTTTTTCTCTCTCTGACAATGGCAAGTGGTAGATATCTGAGAAGGGCTGGGTAAGCCAGTGGTGGTCCATACCATACCATCCCTGCACTATTATTTAGTTTTCATATTGCTTATACATTCTCTCATCTGTAATGAAACACATTTTATGGAAGACATGTGTTTCCTCAAACCTTAACCAGCAGGGGAAAGCTTGTTCCTAATAAAGACATTAAATCATGAAGCATTTGCACAGAGGAGTTTTGAAGTTATGCAGCCTTCAAAGGTTTCTTTCTTATGTTAATGATCTTTAGAAAGGAAGACAAGCTGGAACAGAAATCAGTTATATCCCACACAGGTATCCTTAGTAGAGGTATCCTTCTGATTCATGACACAAACTATATTTTTAGTTAGAAATAAACCACATGATCAAAAATGACACAGCCTGTCCTTTATACCCAAGATTAATGCCTTACCATAAGTTCTACAGTGAACAGCTCACCAACAATTTATTTTTGCATTACTGATGAAAATTGAAAGGACCAAAAGTCACATAGCTTTTGCTATAAAGCTAGGAATTAGAAAAAACTTCTGGATTTATTAAGTTAATCTAATTAATGATGCAGTGCATCACTACTGATGTTGGCCAAATACCTGCTAGAGTTTTCTACTGTATCTACAAGTAGAGACTTTCCTGGAATGAGAAATATTTTGTGGGTGAGTCTTTATTACTTGAGTGAACTATTTTAGGATGATCATTAAAAAAAAAAAGTAAAAAGATTAATTATTGTTGAAGCACAGATACATTTTAAAAGTCAATTTGTGATTGCAACTCTATAAGGAATTAGTAAGAAATATTATAGAAAAAATGGGATCAACTCTTTTCTACATAGAGATAAATCTGGTTCAAGACAGACAAGGAGCTACTAGAGAGTGTCCAGGGGAGGATTTTAAGAATGACTAAGGGACTGGACCACCTCTCTTCTGAGGAAAGGCTGAGGGAGCTGAGCCTGTTTAGCCTGGAGAAGAGACAACTGAGGGGGTGTCTTACCAAGGTTTACAGTGTATGATCGATGGGTTCCAAGATGATGAGCCAGAGTCTCTGCAATGATGCCCAGTGACAGGACTAGGGGCAACAGACACAAATTTGGAAGTTCCATCTGAATATGAGCAAAAACTTGTTTAGTGTGAGAGTGACAGAGCACTGGAACAGGCTGTCAGGAGAGATTTTAGAGCATCCTTCTCTGGAGATACTGAAAACCTGCTTGGATGCAGACCTGTGCAACTTGCTCTAGGTGAACCTGCTTGAGCAGGCAGGTTGGACTAGGTGACCTCCAGAGATCCCTTCCAACCACAGCCACTCTGTGATTCTGTGTGGATGACTTATTGTCTTATACATAGAAACATGTTTAAAGAATGTATTGTGCATTTCATTTTGGGTTTTTTTACTGCCCTAGATTGAACAAATTGTAGATACTGCCTAGTGTTCAGAGTAGTATCATGAACTCCTGTGATTTCTCTCTCCCACTCCCTCACATCAAACATTAGGTGTATATTCTAATAGAACTGGTGTTTATAACTGTAAAAGGAACATTCTTATTCATTGGAAATAATTTGTTTTAATAGGGAAGTTTTTAGATTTTGGGACTAGGTTACTTTAATACTATACCCAACAGTTCTTAAGCAGTGATCATGGCTTCATAAAAGCCAACATTTGTTCCAAGAGGGGAGTCTGGAGGTGCCTGCCCTCATTTTGCATGTAAAAACGTTTAATAGTGAAAACAAGATCCATTAAATGTATTTTGATGTTTATGTCAGAAAGTGATTGCAGACTCGTTTGATTTGCCAGTAAAAAGGTGATCTAGAGACAAACAATTTCTCCCTGGAGTTTTCCTGCATCATGTCAGCATTTTCTTAAAGTTTTTGATTCAGCTGTGCAGAAATATTCTTTTGCATAAAATTTTTCACTGTAGTTCCTGTTACCCTTCTAGTTAGTGTCCAAATATAGTCACTGATTTGATGTTAATTTAGAAATTTTTTTTCCAAATATTTTTTTTCTGTCACTCTTATTTACTCATATACTTTCTATGAAAGAAATATTTCCCTGATTTTTTTCAAAATCATGGTGTAACAACTTAGAACCATATTTATTAATGGTTACTTGATTTTCAGCTTATACTGATGTAATAAAACTTATCTGTATTAGGGTAGTCCAGAAAATTAAGGCAAATAGCTACAGGTAGGAAGTTATTGTGTGTAAGTTAGAACACATGAAACCATGTGAATGATAGTCAGAGTGTTCAAGTGGGCTACTATAAGCGAGATTTCTGAGGCCAGCAGGTTAAAAACAATAATTTTCTCATCTGAGAATTTTTTGATGTAGTTTGTATCAATTGTCTTTGGGTAAAGGGGCTACCAGAAGTCACAGAGCTGGCATGACAAAGAGGCTCCATGATATGGAGTCACCAGTTTCACTAACTCCTGCTTTGTGCAGACCCAAATCTGATCCAGAGAGACCAGGCTTTGTGCATACTGTTATGTTATCTCACAGTCACTGGTAGAGTTCAAACTCTCTTGGCCTGCAGACCCTGAGTCTCTGCTGTCACAGACTGCACGGAGGGGTTTTTCAGGAAGGGCAACTGGCTCATACCAGAACGCCGGCTCTCCAGACAGAGGCATCTTTCTTCTGGTTGTGAAAACTGAATTTTGAGCTTAAATGTGCTCTCTCTGTCAGTACAATCAGGACACAGGAGGTGAGGGACAAAAAGAGGCTTTTCTTGAAATGAATTGTTCCTGAAGTGGGTGCTGAAACTGTGGGAGAGGCATGATGCAAAGACAGAATCCCTTCATTCAATCTATGTAGTGTTCCAGGAAAGTGGGGTTATACTTTTGTAGGAAATAAGCACAAAGGAAGAAACCCATACTTCCATCACCAGTTTCTCCTCTTCATGGGAAACCTGAATCCGGCTAACTTGACAGGTGCAAAAAAGGTCAACAAGAATTTTTTAAATAGGAAGCTACTCTGTACTGAATTACTTTTGTCTGCTAAATTTATTTTACAGTTTTTCATATGTTACACATTGCAGAATGCATATTTTGGTATACAGACAAAAGCATAGCCAAATTGCAGATTTTTTTTTTACATGCAGTGCACAATACTGTGTTTCTGCTAGCTTAATGACAGCCTAAAATTTAATTTAACATTTAATTACTGGGAGTGTCATAGAAAGAAAATAGTAATTCTTAAAAATATACAAAGTATATTGAAAAGCTGAGAAAAGGTTAATGGTAAAGAAAATGAACAGGTACACAATAATATTAGTGTTAGGTTTTACAGAGCAGGAACATTGTTTTATAGCAGGCAGAGGAAACACTCAAGGGAAAAAAGCAATGTTTAATATGAGAACAAGAAGCAGAGAAGAGAAACTTAAAGGCAATTCAAGCTTGTAAGTTAACTGAATTTATCAGGAAGTAAGGAAAAAATAATATCTATTTCAGTTGCCTGCAACAGAAGCTGGTTATAAAATGGAAAATGACACTGTCATAAGCCATTGTTTCAAAAATCAGATATATCTGAAATAAATTGATGTCCCAGATTATAGCATGAGAACTTTGGGTATTAACTTCAAAACTTCTGTCATATTCTTTTTCTCTGGTGTTTCAAACACTTTGTGAAGAACAGTCAGACACAGGAACTAAGTTGATTAAAAGATGTGTGTGAAAGACACATAAAGATCAAAAATTTATAACACTTGCAGAATAATTGTGGAAAAGATCTTTGTATATTATATATGATAGTTTGCTCAGCTTGAAGTGAATACCAAGGCAAATAATTTAAATAGCATTAATATGCTCTCTCAAACTCCTAACCAACTGAATTAAGTTTAATGTCTAATACAATGAAAACTCAGATAAATTTTTCTTCAGACAAATATTATAATCACTATTTATTTTAATCTAATATTCTATACGTTGACATATATGTTTATTTTTTAATCTTTTTGAAGTCATATTAAATTCAAAATTCATCTGACATTTATTATTACTGAAGAAATACCCATGTGTTGTGACATGTTTCTTTTTCAGCATAGAGGCACTACTGTACGCATACAAAGTTGTGACTAAAAAAACGTATAGTAAGTCTTAATATTTATATTTTGGATAGAAATATCTGTGTATTTTGCCAGTTTCTTTGCTTTCTTTTAAAACTCTAAGATTCTGTGGTTACTTTAAAAACTTTAGAGTGTTTTTCTCAAGTGTCAACTCACTTGAAAATCCCCTGGCAAGGATTTGGGAAACAAACTGTGAATACTGCAGGTCTGTGAATGGGATGGGCTGTATTAAATTTCTTATGCTGCGTGGATTGTTTCTACTTCATACAATATTTTGCCCTTAAATATCAGTTCATTATTGATGACTCAGATGTCTCAGATGTCTATCTTCTTGCCCTTGACTGAACCTGTAAGCAGATGGTTCAAATAGATGTGAAAATTATGGGTCTGGAAAAAATGGCCAGGCTGGCGAGTTCCCTTGTTTCAGTGCTGAGAAGCATCAATGACTGCCTAGAAATTAGGGATATGATTGGGTGGTTTTCCATAGGTTTCAGAGAACCAACCTTGCTTATTCTTTTCTCTATTATTTTGGTAGATTGAGTGCATTTCAAGATCAGTCTATACAATGTATGGGTGTTACTGCTTTCCTTCTTGTAGTGTTGAACTGAAGGCAGATTTTGAACAGAACAGATCAGAACAGATGAGATCTTGGACAGACAGATCTGGAGTAGAGAGTTTTTGCTTTGCTGGTCTTGACAGTACAATTTGGAAGACTAAACCTGTCAAGCCCCTGTTACGAACTGATTTAAACACAGAAGAGCAAAGAAAATTAAGTCTCTGTGAATAAAACATCAAACATCAGAAAAGTTCAAAATATACCCCAAAATGTGATAAAAACCAAACGAGGTTAGATGTTCATGTCAAGAAATTAATATATTTTGTTTAATAATAAAACAGGTAGAGAGAAAGATAAAAAAAGAAAGAAAGAAAGAAAGAAAGAAAGAAAGAAAGAAAGAAAGAAAGAAAGAGAGAGAGAGAAAGAAAGAAAGAAAGAAAGAAAGAAAGAAAGAAAGAAAGAAAGAAAGAAAGAAAGAAAGAAAAAGAAAGAAAGAAAGAAAGAAAGAAAGAAAGAAAGAAAGAAAGAAAGAAAGAAAGAGAAAGAAAGAAAGAAAGAAAGAAAGAAA